>CM046874.1:280158379-280758379 GCA_025667525.1 Glebionis coronaria
TGATTTAATTGATTTTTCTACAAATCTAACTCCGTCATCACCGCGTGTTTTGAGTACTACAAACTCGTCTACTCCTTTTGACGATGTTTTGTGTGGTTCTAGTATGGGGGAAGCCCCTTATGTTCCCTCATCCTTGTCCACCGAGGACGAGATATTCGATCCCGGAATTTCATGTAAAGGGAAATCTCGGTCTTCCACCGATGCAATAAATGGAAACTATATCTATTTGCTTGGTGCGAGTCTACCTCGAGTAGCTCAAACGTTTGTCTTACCAATTGTCTCACCCTTCTACTTCTCATCTATTTTCTTCAAACTCTTTGAGTTTATGGCACATGTTCAAGTGGTGTTAATTTGTTTTCCCAATGAAAACGAGAACGCCATCTTCGACCCCGGTATTTTGCATCATCTAAGGACTTAGTCCTTTTTACCGGTTGCTTTTTGGGCCTTGTTTATCATGTAAGCCCCGCCAAAAATTGACCACACCATGAATTTCCCTAAATGTTCACATTTTAAGGGGATCGAGTCGAGCTCATGACTCGGTAATCAAAAACGAGGTGCCTCGTGGGGGAGATCCCATGCTTATCTTTATGCTTTATTATTCACTAATAAGGGGACTTGTACCCTTCCAACTCGTTGTCTCGTGGTTGTTTGTGATTGTGTTATCTAGATCATCATCATCGTCTACGATTGAAGACTCTCGTGTTCGTTTACGTGAGCCTCCATCGTTCGTTTGAAGAAGTTTTTCACGAATCCATGACATATCCTTTATTGTTCTAACAATTATCTTTTAGCATAATTAATAAACGGCTTTAGATATATTGTTGATCACCCTTTCCATGCTAGATCCTAAGCATTCGATTCTTCGTCTCTAGTATGGGGGTGCTCCACCTTTAGACTCGAAACATTGAGGACAATGTTTACTTTTAGTATGGGGGGGTGAATAGGTACTTGCTTTGCTTCGCCCTCACGTGTTCCAACCTTCAATGTTTTGTTTTGCTAATAAGGCTAAAAATGGCCAAATTTTAAAATTTTTCTTAGTTTTCATAAGTGTTTTTAAGACACGAATGTATATTTTCCGATGGGTAGAATAAGAGTTAATTTTTGACTTGATGGGCATTTGGAGCCATTTACATTCCTTAACCCGCTCAATTCAAGTTTTGCTAGACTTTTATATAGGGAGCTTTAAAACGCGAAAGTCTTAATTCATTCGGGTTAAGAACAAGAACTTTTTGCAAGTTCCTATAATTGATTCTAGAAAGTCACTTATCAAGGGAACTTTAAAACGCATTCTCTAAACTTGAAAAAGTCCAAGAAAGTGCAAGATCCTATAGGTGGCTTGAAAACCCAAAACTTTGATTTGATATAGTCTTAATGAAAGCTAATCCAAATTTGGCTTAATTTTGACTTGCACGGCTAAGTATTCACGAGTCTCTTTAATTAGAGGTCTTTAAATAGTGAAGAACGAGAAATGATAGAGTTAGACAAGTGATCATGCTAAACGTAGAACATGAAAGTGTTCTTTCAAAAACTCATGTGTTTTTAATTGTGGCTTTTTCTTCCCATAAGATCAATGCATTAGGAATAAATCATAATTGCAATAAGTAAGGTCGTACGGTTTGAAAGGTTACTTAGCCTCTAGCGCAAGATCGTTTAAAAGTTGCTCGGGGTTGAATAGAGTTCATAGCCAAGGCATAACTTATTGAAGCGGGACGCGAAGATTGGCGATCATCCAAAAAGGCCCTAACAAGGCATGAGGAGCTCTATTTTTGCTAAAGATCCAAAGATGATGTGAAGTATCATTGTTCCAAAATCAATATGAAGGATCGAGACACACGACGAGAAGCAATTACTCCCCTAAAGAATGGAGAAAGTCTATCCAAAAAGACCCTAACAAGGTATGAGGATAAATATATCCAAGTCCGAAAAGGAGGCGGATCGTTGTATATCAAAATCCAAAGTAAAGATTGAAGAAAAATGATGAAGTCGTGGTCCTATATGAAGAATCTCTCAAAAACGTCAAGTGAAGAAATTCCAATTATATGAAGAGAAGACCATAATTTCGAGAACGTCTTCCCAAGATTTGAAGTATGAAGTACATGCCAAATATCGGTCCGAGAAAGGTCTCAAATCGTGAAACAAGTTATGCCAAGATATGAACTTAAGGAGATACACGAGAAGCCGTTTTAAAAGATTTTGTCCTTCGGCTAACTATTGATCAAATCGTGCTACTTTGCTTTCGGACTAATAACTACTTAAATAAGTCAATATGAATCACTTGTGATCCATGACAAATAGATAAAAATGCTAGTAACCCATTTCCTTTTATAATAACTAGGATTGCGGGGAGAAAAAGTATTACACAATTTGGACATATGAGTAGTGTTAGCATTGTGACTTGTACCAACAATGATCTTGTTTTTGCACTTAGCATGGAATGTATGACAATCAAGGATGACGAAATTTACTCTAAGGGACATTAACTTGTTTCTATTCTTTGACCCTAAAAGTCACCTTTTGGTGATGAAAATCATACATTATGTCTTTACACAATATCGTAGTATGTTGCAAGTTTTCTTTTACTCTTCAAATAAAGGTTAATAAAATTGAACTTTGGTGATGCTTAGATACTTTATTCTAGCATTGCGTGAGGGCACGGCAATGGCTTAGTATGGGGGAGTGATGAGATGGCATTTATACATGATCTCATCGTTCTTTTCGGGCTTTAAATGCACAAAAATGTCATAAAATACCATATATATGCTTGTGTTTGTTTACTTGTGTGTTTTAGGTATGGATATCGTGAAAAAGACAAAAGATCACAAGATACAAGGAAAAACGAACACGAGAAACGAAGCCGTACAAAGAACCGGGCCCTAATCATGGAATTTTCATCAAAATACCCTTGAAGACTTGAAGACAATACAAGATTGATCATCATTTATTGAAGAAATGACACTTAAAACCCTTGTATATTAATAATTACAAGTTTGGTCCCTTAAGTTTGTCAAAATTGCAAAAAGGTCCTTCAAGATTGAAGAAATGGCAAGATTAGTCCCTCAACATTTTCAAATTGCCAATTATGGTCCCTCATGAAGTTTAAGAGACATTGAAGACCTTTGAAGATCAACATTGTCCAAGATTAGTCCTTGAAAAATCACCAAATGACAAAAATTGCCTTTGAAACATCTTTATGGAAAGTTTGTGCCAAAATTGTCAAGCATGGAAACTTATTAACAAAGGAAAGGAGATTTTAAGGCTGGGAAACCTTAAAAGCCAAAAATAACAAAAGAGAAGGACCAAATTTGCCAAACCTGAAACTTTCAAACAAAAAAATGCGCCTAACACCCTCCCCTCCCCAAAAAACGGATCAAAGACCACTGTTCATCTTATTTTTACTACCCAGAAATTACCTTCACTTTCCCTTGGGTAAAACTCAATTAAACCTTCACACACTTAATTCACATCACCCAAAACACTTCCCACTCCTAAAAACCTGCATCCCACTCATGTGCACCAAACCCCCAATTCCCCAATCCACCAATCACATCATTCCTTAGCCTCCAAGACTAGTGACGTGGCAAAATGGACGTCCAAGATGCTATGCTTGCTCACAAAGCAAAATTTAAAGGCCAAGATCAAATGGACAGCTCATATGCACTCAAAATCATTCAAGGGCACATTTGGGATTTTCTATGTATTAGGGTTTTATGTTTCTATGCTTCTAGGATGTTCTATAGTCTCTATAAAAGGAGCTCACAACTTGTGTGAAGCCCTTGTTCCAGTTTTTAGTCTCTCACATGTAATTCCTTTTTAAAGAAATAAAAAGTTTGGTTTTTGAAATATTCAAGTGTAATTCCTTTTTTATTGTTTTTAAAAGTTTGTGTGTTGTGAGGAGATTGATTCTGAGTTCCACTTTTATTTGGTTAAGCAACTTTGATTTTCAAAGTTGTTTAAGGTTTTGAGATTTTGAGAGATTTTGGTAAAATCTTCTCAAAAGGTTTTTGTTGTTAGGAGTTCATGTTTGTTGGTGATTTAAGTGTTATAGAAACATTTTAAGAAGATTAAAAAGGTTTTGAAAGTATTTTGGAAAGAAGAAAAAGGAAACATAAAAAATATATATTGTTATATTATTTTCTTGTTTTCTTTGTTTTGTGTTCAAATAGGTTGAAGGCTTGTTGATTTAGTTCAGCTCCAACCCGGGTTGGATTGGAGGAGGATTTTCATCCTCTAGGTTCTTGGATGTAAGAACCTAAGGTATCTTCCTTTTTCCTTGAAAAGTTCATTAAAGTGCTAGTTTATATGATCTCATGTGATTTTGTTACTAAGTGTGTTATAGATAGTGGATTTGTGTTCTCAAGTGTTGTTATGCATGTTTTGAGATATTGGAACAAGTTTGCATAGGGTTTGTAAGGTTTTTCTTTGTTAAAATTGGTTTTCATAAAGTTAAAAGGGTGTTTGGCAACAGGTTTAAGCAGGTTATAATCATTGATTTGTGTTGCTAAAAGATGTTAGGTTATTAGATTAAGGTTAAGTTAGATGTTAGTAAGATGGTAATATAGTTTGGCACAAGTTTGGAGTGAATTTGTTGAGTTTAAAAGGATAAAGGGTGTTAAAAATCTGCATATTGCTATATTGCTTGGTTTTTCATGATTTTGATGCTTAATCTTTGAGTGCTTGGTGTTTAATTTGTGTGTTATTGACTCCTTGTGCTTCATTGAGCACAAGGGTGCCCCAATTGATCCAAAGTAATCTCCAAACAAGCTCATTGCCAAGCTCCTCTTGGCATCAAAAGTGCACAAGTGTGCACTTGTTTGATTCAGCAAAAAACAGGTCCGTCACACGAATTGCGCCGCAAGTAACACTTGTTGCGGCGCAACTAAAGAAGCTGCAGATTTTTGGTATTCCCGTTTCATCAGTTGCGGCGCAAGACCCAAGAACTGCGGCGCAACTTCAGGTGCTGCTGATCTTGGTGATCTCGCAACACTAGTTGCGGCGCAAGTCTAAACGCTGCGGCGCAAGACAGTGTTTTAATATTATTTTATTAATTAATTTTCAAAAATTTTATTTTTCTTTCTTTTTCATTTTTCCTAGGTTCTTTGTCATTAATTAGGACTATTTCCATTTTTAGATTATTTTTATAACTTTTAGATTTATTTTTATAATTATTTTAAGTTTAATTGGTTTTTAATTACTTTTAATCATTTTTAGAGTTTTAAAAATAGTTTTAATAAGTTTTAATTTTTAGAAAATTACTTTTTAGTCTTATAATAATATAAGTTGAGTAATAATTCAATAAAATCATATTTTTGACATTTGAATTAATTAAATTTAATTTTAGGGCTTTAATTAGCATTTAAAATTAATTATTTAATTAATAAAAGGTTTTAAAATATCTTTATTGGATTTTTGTCTTTATTTATATTATTTTAGACTTGTTTTAGTCTTTTTAATCTTTTTCTCGATTTTGTTTTTGGTTTTAATAATTTTTAATTTTAGTGATTTTTCTACGGTTTTACGTTTTCGTTTTTCACGTCATAATATAATTTCCAAGAAACCGTCATTCCATCTCATCAATATTAATCTCAAAGAAATACAAGTTAATTCACAACACCATACCTCCTTGGGAAACGAATCTTTTCATCTTTTTTAAGTGATTGAGGGTCATTAGTGCACGGTTTTCCTAAACCGTCACTCGATACTTACCGCTACTTTACGTTTCTTCTCTTTGTTTTTCCTAAGGCAAAGAAAGGGGTGTAATTTACCGCAATCAGAACACGAAGACCATCTTCGTATTATACTACATATACTTCACAAGAAGCAGCTGTATGCTAAATTCTCCAAGTGTGAGTTCTGGTTAGACAAGGTGGCGTACTGGCATTCCTAGGCCACATTGTATCAACAGAAGGAATCACCATGGATCTAGCAAAGGTTAAGGCTATTACCAAGTGGCCAAGACCTACATCAGCAATTGCAGTTCGCATTTTCCTAGGCTTAGCTGGTTACTACCGTAGGTTCGTAGAGAACTTTTCCTGTTTAGCACTGCCATTGACCAAACTGATGCGGAAAGGGGAGAAATTCGTCTGGACTGAAGAAAGAGAGAAGATCTTTGAAGACCTAAAGCAGAAGTTAGTATCTGCACCGATTCTTACTCTCCCATCTGGTACAAGTGGATTTCAAATCTACAGTGATGCTTCAGGGAAGGGACTTGGCTGTGTTCTCATGCAACATAGGAAAGTGATTGCGTATGCTTCACGACAGCTTAAGCCTTATGATGAGAATTACCCTACGCATGACTTAGAACTTGCAGCAGTCGTGTTTGCATTGAAGATATGGAGGGACTACTTGTATGGAGAATCATGTGATATCTTCACAGATCACAAGAGCCTGAAATACATCTTCACTCAACGTGAACTGAACATGAGACAGAGAAGATGGTTAGAGCTGTTGAAGGATTATGACATTAATCTGCAGTATCATACCGGCAAGGCAAATGTTGTGGCAGATGCACTTAGTAGAAAGTCCGGTATGATCAATGACATTAAAATGAGATAATAAGAGACTTGGAGCGACTAGACATTGAGATCATGGTACGTGGACGGGACGGTTACTGGGCTAATCTTAGAGTGGAACCTGAGTTACTCTCTAGGATCAAGGAAGCTCAGAAGGATGATGGTGAAATTTGGGCGATCATTCAGAACTTGGATCAGCAGACGGAGTTTCGGTTAGATGACGACGGTATCTTATGGCAGGGCACCAGACTTTGTGTTCTTGATGATCTTACTCTTAGGGAAGCACTATTAGCTGAAACTCATAGCTCCCCATTCTCCATTCATCCTGGTTCAACCAAGATGTACCACGACATCAAGCAGTATTTTTGGTGGAGTGGTATGAAACAGGATTTTGCTACTTATGTCTCCAAATGTCTTACCTGCCAGCAGGTTAAGATCGTGCACCAGCGGTCTAGTGGTCTACTACAACCGTTACACATTCCAGAGTGGAAGTGGGACAAGATCACCATGGTATTTGTTACCGGTCTTCCGCAGACAAAGAGGAGGCATGGTGCGATTTGGGTTATCGTTGATCGACTTACTAAGTCAGCTCATTTCTTACCGATCCGCAAGGATGATCCGGTCAGAAAACTCGCCGATACTTACATAAAGGAGATCATGAGACTTCATGATGCTCCATCCAGTACTGTCTCAGACGGAGATCCTCGGTTCACTTCGCGATTTTGGAAGAGTCTGCAGAAAGCTTGGGGTACAAAACTTAAGCTTAGCACGGCTTTTCATCCTCAAACAGACGGACAATCGGAGCAGAAGATTCAGACATTGGAAGACATGCTCCGAGCATGTGCATCAGAGTGTACAGGATACTGGGATGATTATATTAGCTTAGTAGAGTTTGCATACAACAACAGTTGGCACGCCAACATTAAGTGTGCACCTGTAAAACCCGTTTAAAATACAAGAAGCATTTAATGCACGAAGACATGAGTTAAAAACACGAACACACGTTACGAAATAATAATGCATGAGATTAAATAAAAAAACAAAAATAAACGAGCTTCATGTTAACTAATAAAATCTTGCAAGACTAAAGGCCCAAGGCCCGACCCATTTGGAGAAATAGCTAACAATACTTTTGTTTTTCTTTACATTCATTTGCTAAGGTTTGAAAGAAAAAAAAAAGAAAAATCATCATGAATTATACTTTGCAAATCTTTTGAAGTTAACATCATTATCTTAACTCGTCCTAGTCACCACCAAGTATGTCGCATTCAAGAAATAACAAACGTTGACCTTAAGTGCAAAGCTTTAACTGTTTCCTTATTATTCACGCGTCTCTTGCGAAGAGTTCGAAGTACTTATCTATATCTATATACAACTTGCCCTTCATAACCGAATAACATTTTCAGAACCAAAACAAAAAGAAAACTGCTGTCATATAATAAACCCTAGTTGAGTCATTTTTGCCACCGGCCTGATTAAAAAGAAAATGGAGAAAAAGAACTAACGAGAGGGAGGAGGAGAGTCTGTATGATCGAAGTTGTAGGTTCACGTCAAACATCACTTTAGCTAAGACAAAGTGTTCATGTCCGTGTTGTGTGTGCGTGTGTTCGCGGCCATGCTGAGTTTTGGTTCGCATACAATAACACACAATCTGCTCCACTTTTAAATTAAAGGAAAACAAGGCATTGCTGCATAATTTATATCTCATTTTACATTGAGCCTTGTTAGAGTTCTTAGAATGTGTTCATGTTTTGGGTTGGAGTTACGTTCTCAGTTTGAGTTCACCTCACGTTCGATGTAGTATGCATATATACCCGAGTGGTTTCGATGTGTTGCGCATAGTGTCGATCAACGGACATTCTGTTCGAGTATGATCGTCTGTTCGAACTGATTTTGTTTATAGTTCAGCAGAGCCACGTTCTGAGTTCCGGGTCTGCTCAAGTTAAGGCCTATCGATTCGTGTTGAGTGAAGATGGTTCAGGTTTGTTGGCTGATAATCGGGGTTCGCAGGTGGCGAGGCTTCTAGTACATATGTTCGTATGCGCTCGGACAACTTTTCCATCGTCCCTTACTGATTTTGGGTGTTCTTGCTCATATTGGGTACGTACTCTGTTCATGATTCGACTTTGATCTAATCGAACGTAAACTTCACACGTGGTAAATGTTAGAATAAGTTAAAGATTACGTTTTCGGATCTTATATAACTCAATGACGCATGAAATACAATGAATGTATGAAACGTAATTAACTATCCAAAATGGTGATGGAGGATCATGTAGTATTTTATTCACATGATAAGTTCTTAATATATTTTATAAATATCCTCCATGCTAAGTAATTTAAAAAGAAGGAAAATAAAAAGGTTGTGTTTTATGGATGATAATAATAAGTTTGCTTATATTGGCTTAAATAATTTTAGGAAACTTTTTTTGTTTATTTTGTCAGGTTACTATTGACTGTATTTTAATAAGATTAGAATACATATTATACATTAATCAGAAATACTGAGTACATTAAGTCAGTAATATTTACGAACAGTCAGAACTTACCAGATTATATACGGTCAGTAATTCAAAAATAACTCTAATCCAACGAAAATAGTCAAGATCAGTAAAATAAATAAACATCAATCAACTTATTTTTGCGTACGTTATTTATGTAGTATCGTTGAAGTCGGAGTCGATCCTTCAGCTTTCATTCTTATTTCATTATTAGACACGAGGTACGGATTTTCCGTCCTTTCAGTAAGGACTTTCTTTTATGCATGATTAGGATTCCCCGTCTGCAGCCAAATGGTTTTCCCCAGTATATGTTTAATCTTATCAGTAATCATGTTAATAACTAAATAAATTGCCTGAGCATTATATACAAGCACGACCAGTTTATGTACTAGTTACGGAGGTACCGTAACCACGGCACTAGAGGCACCGGTGTCGTGACTCACATGCAGGAGAGTGATATCATGCATCGTCCCACTCAGCTCAGCTTGGCCATTTTATCAGTATTATTAGTGGGGCGTATGGATGCATCCTAGGCTTATATGTGTTACAAGTTATCAGGGTGAATGTGGTGTGTGCTCTACATCCTTCACATTGGAGCTGATCCCTCCACCCAGCACAGTTATTTAGAGGCCACCCCTCTACAGCATGACGAGGTCATCCCTCCAGTTATTCATGCACGGTTGTTACAGCACGTGACCTATATAAGCTCTGGCAAATAAAATACAGTAATTACATGTTTTCAGAATTAATAGTTATATTTCAGTATCAATACATATGAACCAGGTTTCTCAGATTTTATGCAGAGTTCTACCACATGTTATATATCAGTCTTACAGCTTCAGTATTCTATCGCCTGTTTCTTTCAGTATATTCTTATCATGCTTTATATCCGTTCACTGAGCGTTATGCTCAGCCGTAGTTCCTTTCATGTTCTAACGGCAGGTACACCAGGACGCTCTTAGGATTCTGAGAGCATGTGTATTTGGATGGAAGCTATCCAGACTTCTTACTTTATGCATTTCTTACATTATTCTGCTTATTTGGACATTGTTTAGTCCTTTCCTTCAGTATTTTACTTTTCATGTTTTGGGCTTATGTTTGGATTACCGATGTTTGATTCTGGTATTTCCTTTATGGTCAGTTAATGTTTTAGGACATTTACCTTATGCTTTGATGACACGCCATAAATACACGTAACGGTCTACTTATCTAAGTGGGGTGTTACAATTATGGTATCAGAGCGCAAGGTTCGACCTGTAGGCTCTAAAACTTGACCTGTGACTAGTGGGTAGTCACCAGGAACTTCCCAGATTTTGGCGTTGTTATCTTTCATGTTCCTCATGGATTGTTCAGTCAGTTTTCTTCATTTATGAGTCAGTTTTCTTAAAGTTTTGACTAAGTAAAAGGTTGGTACAGGACTGGCCATATTTAGTCGCATGTGTTTTCATTCGAATTTTGTTTAGTGAACAGACCCATAGGCGTTCACCCTTGTCGTTCAGATTTTTGGTATAGATGAACTGACCATATGCGTTTACCCTTACTCATGTCAGATTCATGTTTCCAGTCAAATATTACTGGGTGAATCAGCCAAAAATGTTCACCATTTTTTAGGTCAAATTTCATACTATTCAATTGAATGATTTCTTATGAACCGATCCACAGTTGTTCACCTTTGTCATATCAAGACATTTCATAAACTTTGACAAGTATGGATTGGACCTCAGCCAACCATATTTAGTCCCAGATTATAAACTTCTATACATGACAGTTCTCAGAAAATTTTGACAAGTATGGATCGAACCAGAATCGCCATACTTAGTCACATGTTTTGTTCCTTGAATCCTGTGGATTGACCCATAGCCATCCACGTCAGTTGATCATACTCTTATAGTCTTTAAAACAATCCAGTTCGCACAATCTCAAGTTGATGTCGCTTCCACGCTGTTTCAGTTTCATGTCTCCGTACAAGGGTTTTATGTTCAGCAGAATGATAAATGTCTCCATGCTAAGACACAAAAAGAATTTCAGTAAAACCTGTTTTCATGATAAATCATGATTGGCCTTCATTAATCATGCTTCATGCTGACCACTGCTGGGATTTCGACTTTATCATACTTTTCAGCCTCAATACAACCAGCAGTAAGTCGATGTAGGAATTGTCAGCCTATCATGTTACTTATTTCATATCAGTTTACTACCGTTTAAATCCATTTATTTCTTTGATCATGTCAGACAAGCGACACCAGTACCAATAATCCCATAAAATTTCCACCAGTGCCATGTACCGTATTCCATATATACCCCATGTACAATGTCTCAGTTATACTCCATGAACAGTATTTCATGAGTACTCCACGTACAGTGCCTCAGATATGTTCCATGTGCAGTATTCAGTTTGTACTTCATGTACAGTAGTCCATGTGTACTCCAGGTACCCTACTCCATGGATATTGCTAATCGATCCTCAATTATCTCAGGCGTTGCCACTTGTCGATATTCTACCAGGTGCTGATGCTGCTCGTAAGTTGAAGATTGTACCAGATGCTGATGCTGCTAACACTTTGAAGACCTCACAAATGTTGATGCTGCTGATACTTTGGAGATTTCTCAAGATGCTGATGTCGTTTATACTATGAAGACTCTGCAGAACAAAGACAAAAAATATAAATTTGAAATTCCTGACAAGAATAAATTTCAACCATCAGACACTACCATCCTATTCCATGCTTTTACTTCCCCAGTTTGTAACACCCCCACAATTGCTATGCGCAGCGGAACTACAACAATGGGTGCTACTCAGTATTCATTACACACAAGATATATCAAACGACGCTAAAAAGACGTCAACTTAAAACTTGAATTTAAAGTTGTTAGATGATACATGTCCACGGTTTTTCCAACCCCAATTTGGTACAACAGAGTTTAGCGTTTTCGGTCCCCATGAATCTCAACCCAAGAATTTCAGTTTTACAACAACATAACGTTAAACTTTAAATTGTTTAAGTAGAAAAAGGAGGAAAAACAAGCGGACTCCAAGCCATACACACAACATCCATCCCATGCATGCTCCATTCTACACTTCAGCGGTTACCTGAAACACATGCCAAAATTTTGGTCAACGAAAACGTTGAGTGGAATTCATAGGTTTTACAATCCATTTGAACGTATATAAAATAAAAACCATTCGTGATCATTTATAGACTTGTCGATCAAACAATCTATAATCAGGATACTGACAATTGTGTTTAAGCTCATGACACTAATCCGTTAACTCAATCACCCGCGTAATAAATACCGGCGTGATTCAGATGAAACCAGTGCCCCTTCTAAAGGCATCAGTTGCAATTATACCTTATTTCTCATACAAAATAATCTACCGCAGAACTTACTAAAAGTACAGCTTCTCGGCTAGCATTGGGTCGTTAACCCCGTAGTACTACAAATTGCATAAGCGGCTATTTCCCCCTACTCGAGGGCAGGACAATAGTTAATAGTTCATGATTTTAGGGACTTTTGCAACTTTGGTACTCAACACAATTTCTAAGGCAACTTTCGGGTCTAACAATCATTCATGATATACGTTCCTTTTAAAAACTAGCATGCATTTCCCTCGCGGGTAAAACAATTTGAAATAAATATAAGCGAGGCTATAAATTCACACCTTAGATCTTAAGTAGTCGGTAGTTCGAGGGATGATCACTGACGACGAAACGGATGCCCGGTTAAATCAACACCTATCACAAATAACGCGTAATGAGTAATCTCATTTTAAATACTTACGGTACTGTATAAAATACATATATACTAGTCACTTAAGACAAGTATAACTCACGCCAAAAACAAAACAACAAGCACCACTCATTTTACACCATTCGTTCTCATTACTTACGTTGTCCATTTTTACTCATTCTCGCCGGTACTCGACTAAAGTACGGGCTGTTTTACCATGTTTAACCACACTTATAAAATTTGACAAAATTCTCAAAAATCCTATAAGACCTGTAGATAACATGTTTTTAAGCCCAATAAAAGTTTTTACTTTTACGACCCGTTACTCGACGCTTTTCCAAGACTACATTTTACGGGCTGAAATTGCACTTCGACCAATTTTGACCTCTTTGACCTATATGAAATGTACCTTTGACTTCTTTGACTCCTAAGTCAACTTATAGACTCATTTATACAGGTATAGGACCAAATTTTGACCCTTGACCATTTACCAATTCATACTTGTGACCCTCGGGATTTGACTAAAACTTTACACAAATTCGGATTATGAAAGTCCTCGTCTCCCGGTACTCGATCTTTAAAACCTCATAACTTTTAGCTCGTTTTGAGTCACGGGCTCTACCTTATACCAAATTAAAGACAAGAAGACCCTCTATAACTACATTTAGTTTTCAAGACCTGGAAAAAAAATAATTTTTATAAAATGAGCTCAAAGTTTCTGCCTAAATTTGGCTACTCCAAAATCACGCTTAGACTCGATTTCAAACCTTCTAACCACCACTAGGCATCATCCTAAGCCTCCCTAAACATATCCAAACACCAAATTTCAGTCCTACCCCTATTGATCAACCAAACTCAAAATCAAAATCATCTAAAAATGAACATGCAATCCATTAAACCTATGTAAAACATCCTAAAACACATAACCAAACACAAGACTAAGCTCAAAATCCAACAACCACCATGGCTCCCCAAACACCCCTTGTGCCGTGAGGTTTGGGTGACCCAATCACCACAACCAAATTGATTTTGGTGGGTTTTCTTGGTGTTTATACTTCCATAACACATGAATTTAACATGCATTACATCAATTAGCCTCAAAAACGAATTTGGATCATCATGAAAATTTTTGGAAAATTTTTGTTAGTGCATGTGGGATTTAAGCACATAGAAATGTAGGGAATGACCAAATTAGATGTGGTCTAACCTTAATTTTTATGAAAATCAAGTGAAAAAAGTTTTTGATGGATTTCTTGGTGGGTTGGGGGTGTCCGTCGGCTATGGGAGCAAGAGAGGGAGAGAGTTGTTTAATTTTTGGTGATATGTTCTATGTGTTTGTGTTTATGCCATTTTGGGGCTTTTTGGTGGATTGGGAGGGACCATTTTGCAATATTTGGTTTCTTTTGGCCTTAAGTTGAAAACGTCCTCAAAACTTTGCGGGTTCGACTCATTAGTAAATTTTGAAAATTTTACGGGAGTCGGAAATCATCCCGAACGCTCCAAAATATTTTTGGGATACTTTAAATGTACTCGGAAGGCTATAAAACTCACCCGACTCAACTTAACACGAACCGTAAATAAAATTTTCGAAAAATTACATTATCGATAAATCGTCAATAATTATATAAAATTGGGCATCCCTCGGGATCGTAATCGTCATCATCCTTCTTAAATCGTCAAACGTAAAAATTATAACCTCGAACATCGGCTTTAACCAAAATACTTATAAATATAGAAATTAAAATTTATTAAAAATTTCAAAAATTAGCGTAATTTAGGGTAACGTTAATGACCTCGATTCTAGGGTGTCACATCCACCCCTCCTTAAAGAGAGCGACGTCCCGGCGCTCGCCTCTTCTTGTACTCACATTTCGTTCTACTGGAACAGATGAGGATACCTTTCCTTGAAAAAGTCCTCGCGTTCCCAAGTGTATTCCGGTCCACGCTTAGAATTCCATCGGACCTTCACAATAGGAATCCTACTACGCTTCAACCGCTTGACCTCTCGGTCCATAATTTCCACAGGTTCTTCCACAAAGTGCATTTTGTCGTCCAGTCGAATCTCGTCCAAAGGAATCACCAATTCCTTGTCCGCCAAACTCTTCTTCAAGTTCGATACGTGAAACGTGTCGTGAATAGCACTAAGTTCGGTCGGCAATTCTAACTTGTACGCTACTGGTCCAATTCGTTCAACGATCTTAAACGGTCCAATATACCTCGGACTCAACTTTCCTTTCTTCCCAAAACGAATTACACCCTTCCACGGCGATACCTTGAGCATAACCATATCTCCAACTTCAAACTCCAACGGTTTCCTTCGGTTATCGGCATAACTCTTCTGTCGGCTTCTCGCAGCAAGTAGTCGGTTCTTGATTTGCACAATCTTCTCTGTCGTTTCTAAAACCATTTCGGGTCCAGTCAATTGACTTTCTCCTACTTCACTCCAACACACAGGCGATCTACACTTCCTTCCATACAATGCTTCGAACGGTGCTGCCTTGATACTCGCATGATAACTATTATTGTACGAAAATTCCACCAGAGGCAAGTGGCGTTCCCAACTTCCTCCAAAATCAATCACGCATGCTCGGAGCATGTCCTCCATCGTCTGGATAGTTCGTTCACTCTGACCGTCAGTTTCCGGGTGATAAGCCGTGCTTAAACTCAATTCAGTGCCCATCGCACGTTGAAGCGATTTCCAAAATTCCGCGTAAATCTACTATCGCGATCCGAAATGATCGATAACGGCACTCCATGTCTACAGACGATCTCTTTCACGTACACGCTGGCGAGTTTTTCCATGCTGTCCGTCTTCTTCATAGGTAAGAAATGAGCAGATTTCGTTAACCTATCCACAATCACCCATATCATATCACATCCACTAGGAGTCCTAGGTAAACCCGTCACGAAATCCATAGCGATTTTCTCCCATTTCCATTCTGGGATCTCTGGTTGTACCAACAATCCAGATGGTTTCTTATGTTCTGCCTGAACCTTCGCGCAAGTCAAACACTTACTAACGTAACGAGCAATATCTGCCTTCATATTCGGCCACCAGTAAACTTCCTTCAGGTCGTGGTACATTTTGTCCGATCCAGGATGTATCGAATACTTCGACTTATGCGACTCATTCATAACCAATTCTCGAACTCCAGGCTTTCCTTCCTCAGATGAACACAGTGGTAACCAAATCCGATTCTCAAAATATCTCAGTCCGTCTGACCTAATCACGAAAAGAGGTTTCAACATTCGTCCCAAGTTCTCGGCTTCAACATTCCCTTTCATTAGTCCTCTCTCCTGAGCCTTCAGTATGGTTTCGGTCAAGTCAACGCTCTCGGTCATCACTAAAGCTCTGACCCTCAAAGGTTTCTCCCGTTCCTTCCTACTCAGTGCATCCGCTACAACATTCGCCTTCCCAGGGTGGTAGCGAATTTCGCAGTCATAATCACTCAGTAGTTCAACCCATCGTCTTTGTCGCATATTCAACTCCTTTTGATCTAAAATGTGCTGCAAACTCTTGTGGTCAGTGAATACAACACACTTTGTCCCATACAGATAGTGTCTCCACAACTTCAACGCAAAAACTACCGCTCCTAATTCCAAATCGTGCGTCGTGTAGTTCTCCTCATTCTTCCTTAGTTGCCTCGACGCGTAAGCTATCACCTTTTCACGGTGCATTAATACCGCTCCATAACCCTTACGAGACGCATCACAATACACTACGAAGTCTTCGGTTCCTTCAGGCAATGATAAAATCGGTGCGGAACATAACTTATCCTTAAGCGTTTCGAAAGCAAGCTCTTCCTCAATTCCCCATTCATACACCCTATTCTTTTCGGTAAGCCTCGTCAATGGTTTTGCAATCAACGAAAATCCTTCAATGAACCTTCGATAATACCCCGCTAAACCCAGAAATTGTCGAACTTCAGTCGGCGTCGTCGGCGCTGACCATTCCCTGATCGCTTCGATCTTGGCAGGATCCACACGAACTCCCTCACTATCAATCACATGACCTAGAAACTGCACTGATTCCAACCAAAACTCACACTTCGAGAATTTTGCATACAGCTTCTCCTTCCTTAACAACTCCAAAATCTTTCTCAGGTGCTTCTCGTGCTCCTCCTTACTCTTAGAGTAAATAAGTATATCGTCGATAAAAACAATAACAAACTTATCTAGATACGGCTTGCACACGCGATTCATAAGATCCATGAATACAGCAGGCGCGTTCGTCAACCCAAACGGCATCACTCGAAATTCAAAGTGTCCATACCGCGTACGAAAGGCAGTTACAGGAATGTCCTCCTCTCTTACACGCAGTTGATGATACCCTGATCTTAAATCGATCTTGGAGTATACACTGGAACCTTGCAATTGATCGAACAAATCGTCAATCCTCGGCAATGGGTACCGATTCTTAACCGTCAGCTTATTGAGTTCCCTATAGTCAATACACATCCGAAACGAACCATCTTTCTTCTTTACGAACAACACTGGCGCTCCCCAAGGTGATGAGCTCGGCCTAATAAATCCTTTGTCCATTAATTCCTTCAATTGATCCGCTAACTCCTTTAACTCAGATGGTGCTAAGCGATAAGGTGCACGTGCAACCGGCGCAGCTCCTGGCACTAAATCAATTCGAAACTCGACCTCACGGGCAGGCGGTAAACCTGGCAACTCGTCTGGAAAAACTTCCGGATACTCGCAAATAACTGGTACCTCATCAATCCTTGCCTCTAAATCACCATCACTCGAAACCTGTGCCAAAAACACATCGCATCCGCTCTCTACGTACTTCATCATTTTCAAACACGAAATCACCTTCAAACGAGAAGTGCATTCGTCTCCCTTCACCGTTAAAACCTTGTTCCTCAACGGAATCTGAACCAATCTCTCGCCACAGACGATCATAGCACTGTGCGCCATTAGCCAATCCATTCCCACAATCACGTCAAACGATCCTAGCTCTATAGGCATCAAGTCGATTTTAAAAGCGTAATTTCCTAACTTCAGGGTACACCCTTTCAGTATAGAATTCGTACTAACAATTTTTCCATCGGCTAACTCAACGTTATAACTAGTCGCTAACAACACCGGTTTTCTATCGATATGACGACTAAATTTAACATCTACAAAACTCTTGTCGGAGCCAGAATCAAACAAAATACTAGCATAACAAGCGTCTAGCAAAAACGTACCGGTAACCACATTGGGACCCTGTGGTTTATCAGCAGTTCCCACTTGATACACAGCAGCCACATTATTACCTCCCCGCCTGTTTCCTGCCTTCGGGCAATTCACTTGCACATGACCCCTTTCTCCACAACTATAACATCCTCTCATCCTGATAGCATTAGCCCCAGTGGCTACTCCTCCCGTTCGACAACCAGATGTCCTATGACCTGCTTTCCCACACTTGCCGCATGCAGGCGGGCAATTTCCAACATGATACAAATTGCACTTACCACAATGGGGATTCACTTTCACACCTCTAGGGTTCGTCGCTGCCCTCATCCCTTCGTTCCTTCTCTGATTAAACTGCTGATTTCGGTTCGGCCCATGGTTGTTTCGATTTCCACCTCGGTTTTGGCCTTGGGATTGATTGCTTTGTGCCGCTTCCCATTTCCTCTTGTTGCCTTCAGCAATGTAGTTCTGCTTGTCCTGAAGCTTGACGTCCATCAAAGCGTGTGCCATCTGAACCGCTTCATCAAACGATCCAGGTTTCGACGAAGTTGTTTCACCTTTGATATTGCTAGATAAACCCTTAATATACTGTTTCATCTTCTTGGTGTCATTGGCAAAAATATCTGGACACAACAGGCTTAATTCGTTAAACCTCCTAGTGTAGGCAGCTATATCGTTGTTCTTCAAGGTCAAATGCCTCAACTCATCCTCCAATTGCCCCAATTCCTCTTCCGGGCAAAACTTCTTAGTCAACAGAGCTTTTGTCGCATTCCACGTCCTTGCATTTGCTACAGCCAATCCAACCGTAGCTACCTGAGTATTCCACCAACTTAACGCATCATCAAGAAACGTAGCCGCTGCAAACTTCACTTTATCCGCTTCTGCACAACCGCTGATTTCAAACGTACTTTCAACCTTTTCCAACCATCGTCTAAGTTCTAAAGCTCCACCCGTTCCACGGAACTGCGTGGGACCGCACTTCATAAAACTAGAATAGGTACACACTCTCGGGGCTTGCTGTCTCCCCGCGTTCCTTCCCTGGTCCTGATTTCTCCCAGCTCGGTCCGCTTCCAACGCATTTGCTATAGCTTCCTGAATCATGGTGTTAACACGATCGGCGGTCAACTTTGGAGGCATGGTGTTATCGAATATCTCTTTCTGCAAGACAAGGAAAATAGAAAAACAATGTAAGTATACACATCAAGTTTCCCAGACATAATATACATACAACGACACATCACTATAGAGTTACTAATATTCATCAATTCACACCACAAAAGATCAAATTTAAGACATATCACAGATCATGAAAGGTAACATAGATTGTATTGATAATTAACCAAAATCGTGACAAGTATTGCCACTACAATCGTTCACCATAAAACTTCAAGTACTTGAGTTTCTCGTCATAATACCATCATACAAAGGTCTAAAACAGTTCTATTACAATGATCAAAGAAAATACAAAACAAGTAACTAGGCATGTGGTGATCCACACGGCCTTTTGGATGGCGGCTCGTCGTCGTCTTCCTCGGTTTCCTCATCACTAACGTCCTCATCCACATCATCCACTTTTCTCTTTCCTTTATCATCCGGCCCACATTCCATTTCCTTTTTCGTCCCTGATGTGGATCCACACTCAATCGCTACCTGACTTCCCACCGTAATACAAGCACCTCCAGTAGGCGGCTGAATCATGAAGTCGTTCGCCTCCATCTTCAAATCGTCCACGAATCTCCAATCCGGGGGCAATGATGCTCTAACCCGATGCTCCCAACTCTGCATCCTCGACAACCTCACTTGATCCTCCCTAACACGGTCAAGACTAGCACTTAAATTTGCAACCATTGATCTTAAGCTGTTGATGTCACTTTTGTTCACATTCCCGTCATACTCAACTCTTGCAGTCCTTTCCAACAGTCTTTGGTCTGCCTTTTCATTCTCGTCGAATCTACTGACCACCCTTGATTCCACTACATACCTCATGCACATCGATCCTTCCAAACCTCTCACAGTCCGTCGTACGTCATGATAAATTCTCGGTCCGGGACAGCAAATTCTTGGGATGCCTTGATGAAGAGAATTTGCGCTCATTGCACCTTCGGCTCTTCTGGGGATACCTGGTACACCAACCAGATGGGAAGTACGCATAGGCGTGGGGCAAGTAGTTCTCCTTTGGTCGGGGTCCTGGGCTTGTATATCGTTCGTCTCAGCTTGTCCTTCAGCTGCTGTTCCAACACTCCCCCCTTCGCGACCTACGACGTAATCGTTTCCGTTATCATTAGGCGGTACCTCGGCCATTCCTGTAATAACATCGAATTTCGGAGGGTACATAAGTAATTATACAATAGTTATAAATACATGCATGCAAATGCAATGCAAAGGTGGTACATATGCCCGGAATGTAATAATATGATGCTCATGCATGATTAATACAAAAATTACGATGTCGGATATTCCACGTAAAATTCAACGTCTACATATAGTGATCCCATACTTACGTAATAATTACCCACATATATACTTCACTCAAAAGTATACGTCAAATGCCATAAATACAACAATAAATCTTACCGGAGCCATGCAGGATAGTTGTGTGTGCTTGGACCATTTCTTACGACACCAAAAGTTATAGTTTAGGATTTTCAAAAACGACCTAGTTCTCTATAACTCGTGGCTCTGATTACCAATCTGTAACACCCCCACAATTGCTATGCGCAGCGGAACTACAACAATGGGTGCTACTCAGTATTCATTACACACAAGATATATCAAACGACGCTAAAAAGACGTCAACTTAAAACTTGAATTTAAAGTTGTTAGATGATACATGTCCACGGTTTTTCCAACCCCAATTTGGTACAACAGAGTTTAGCGTTTTCGGTCCCCATGAATCTCAACCCAAGAATTTCAGTTTTACAACAACATAACGTTAAACTTTAAATTGTTTAAGTAGAAAAAGGAGGAAAAACAAGCGGACTCCAAGCCATACACACAACATCCATCCCATGCATGCTCCATTCTACACTTCAGCGGTTACCTGAAACACATGCCAAAATTTTGGTCAACGAAAACGTTGAGTGGAATTCATAGGTTTTACAATCCATTTGAACGTATATAAAATAAAAACCATTCGTGATCATTTATAGACTTGTCGATCAAACAATCTATAATCAGGATACTGACAATTGTGTTTAAGCTCATGACACTAATCCGTTAACTCAATCACCCGCGTAATAAATACCGGCGTGATTCAGATGAAACCAGTGCCCCTTCTAAAGGCATCAGTTGCAATTATACCTTATTTCTCATACAAAATAATCTACCGCAGAACTTACTAAAAGTACAGCTTCTCGGCTAGCATTGGGTCGTTAACCCCGTAGTACTACAAATTGCATAAGCGGCTATTTCCCCCTACTCGAGGGCAGGACAATAGTTAATAGTTCATGATTTTAGGGACTTTTGCAACTTTGGTACTCAACACAATTTCTAAGGCAACTTTCGGGTCTAACAATCATTCATGATATACGTTCCTTTTAAAAACTAGCATGCATTTCCCTCGCGGGTAAAACAATTTGAAATAAATATAAGCGAGGCTATAAATTCACACCTTAGATCTTAAGTAGTCGGTAGTTCGAGGGATGATCACTGACGACGAAACGGATGCCCGGTTAAATCAACACCTATCACAAATAACGCGTAATGAGTAATCTCATTTTAAATACTTACGGTACTGTATAAAATACATATATACTAGTCACTTAAGACAAGTATAACTCACGCCAAAAACAAAACAACAAGCACCACTCATTTTACACCATTCGTTCTCATTACTTACGTTGTCCATTTTTACTCATTCTCGCCGGTACTCGACTAAAGTACGGGCTGTTTTACCATGTTTAACCACACTTATAAAATTTGACAAAATTCTCAAAAATCCTATAAGACCTGTAGATAACATGTTTTTAAGCCCAATAAAAGTTTTTACTTTTACGACCCGTTACTCGACGCTTTTCCAAGACTACATTTTACGGGCTGAAATTGCACTTCGACCAATTTTGACCTCTTTGACCTATATGAAATGTACCTTTGACTTCTTTGACTCCTAAGTCAACTTATAGACTCATTTATACAGGTTTAGGACCAAATTTTGACCCTTGACCATTTACCAACTCATACTTGTGACCCTCGGGATTTGACTAAAACTTTACACAAATTCGGATTATGAAAGTCCTCGTCTCCCGGTACTCGATCTTTAAAACCTCATAACTTTTAGCTCGTTTTGAGTCACGGGCTCTACCTTATACCAAATTAAAGACAAGAAGACCCTCTATAACTACATTTAGTTTTCAAGACCTGGAAAAAAAAAATAATTTTTATAAAATGAGCTCAAAGTTTCTGCCTAAATTTGGCTACTCCAAAATCACGCTTAGACTCGATTTCAAACCTTCTAACCACCACTAGGCATCATCCTAAGCCTCCCTAAACATATCCAAACACCAAATTTCAGTCCTACCCCTATTGATCAACCAAACTCAAAATCAAAATCATCTAAAAATGAACATGCAATCCATTAAACCTATGTAAAACATCCTAAAACACATAACCAAACACAAGACTAAGCTCAAAATCCAACAACCACCATGGCTCCCCAAACACCCCTTGTGCCGTGGGGTTTGGGTGACCCAATCACCACAACCAAATTGATTTTGGTGGGTTTTCTTGGTGTTTATACTTCCATAACACATGAATTTAACATGCATTACATCAATTAGCCTCAAAAACGAATTTGGATCATCATGAAAATTTTTGGAAAATTTTTGTTAGTGCATGTGGGATTTAAGCACATAGAAATGTAGGGAATGACCAAATTAGATGTGGTCTAACCTTAATTTTTATGAAAATCAAGTGAAAAAAGTTTTTGATGGATTTCTTGGTGGGTTGGGGGTGTCCGTCGGCTATGGGAGCAAGAGAGGGAGAGAGTTGTTTAATTTTTGGTGATATGTTCTATGTGTTTGTGTTTATGCCATTTTGGGGCTTTTTGGTGGATTGGGAGGGACCATTTTGCAATATTTGGTTTCTTTTGGCCTTAAGTTGAAAACGTCCTCAAAACTTTGCGGGTTCGACTCATTAGTAAATTTTGAAAATTTTACGGGAGTCGGAAATCATCCCGAACGCTCCAAAATATTTTTGGGATACTTTAAATGTACTCGGAAGGCTATAAAACTCACCCGACTCAACTTAACACGAACCGTAAATAAAATTTTCGAAAAATTACATTATCGATAAATCGTCAATAATTATATAAAATTGGGCATCCCTCGGGATCGTAATCGTCATCATCCTTCTTAAATCGTCAAAAGTAAAAATTATAACCTCGAACATCGGCTTTAACCAAAATACTTATAAATATAGAAATTAAAATTTATTAAAAATTTCAAAAATTAGCGTAATTTAGGGTAACGTTAATGACCTCGATTCTAGGGTGTCACACAGTTAGATGTCACACTTCACTCAGCTAATCTTTCTGTCAGAAGAGTGGGAACCGGTAACCATCCGGCCACTCAGCAAAAATAATTACACGAATCACGGTCATGATAACAACCGTCAGGAAACTGACATACAAAGTAGTAGTGACAACCACCGTGCTTATAATTAATAAGTCAGTACCATCAGAACTCCGGAACGGACGTGACCAGAAATACAGAGTTCAGTAGCCTAACCGGTCCGCCAATCCTAGCAGTTACTGAAAACTCTTCAGTCTTGTTTAGATTCATCTACTAAAACACATGCCAAAACATCAGTCAAGACATAGGTCTCAGGTATCATTTAGAAGACATATGTCAGGACACCAGTCATGGTACATGCCACACGAATATCTTCGCAAAGTACAAGCCATGACTTATAACTCCATATGTTTTCTAAACTAGTCCCTCGGAAATTCAAGGTACCCTCCAAGGGGGTATACCCGTTGTGTCATGCCACACATAAATCAGACCATTAAAAATTCAGTCACCACCATTGGAGTATTACTCAGGTTAGAAATGAAGTGTTCATTCTATGAGGTTACAGACGAACACATTTAGTGAAAAGTCGCCATGTTTACTTCATGTGTTCTTATGTCAGCTTTATCTTAAATCAGGTGGTTACCTGCCTCTCAGCCAGAAAAGATTCCACAGTACCACCCATAAATATTAAAGTTTTCTTTCAGTCAACAACGAGATCCATCTCACCAACTCATGAACATATTCATTTTATTTCTGCCAGAAAAATCAGTACAAATTGTTCCAGCTTTATCAGCACGTGAATTATTATCTTATAACTACAAAGACTTCTAGTCACTATTCATGATGCGACTTCTGAAATTCCTTAAATTCACGATCAGCAGATTATCCTAAAGTTCCCAGATGTCATCCTAGGTGGTTTTCCAGAAATTCATTTCTAACCACGAGATATGATTCAACATAGAGCTTGTCTCAAGTACAGAACCTTTTATCAGAACTCTCTATCGCAGGGCTTCGACCAAGTTAAAAGAGTTGCAGGAATTGCTGCGAGAGTTACCGGAACGAGGATTTATTCGCCCTAACGCACCTCCAGGAGGTGTACCATTTTCGTCTATCAGGAAGAAGGCCGGTAACCTGAAATCATATATCGACCACCAAAAATTTGACAAGATCGCTATTCATAAACGATATTCATTCCACGAATAGAAGGTTTACCTGACCTGCTACGATGTCTAAAATATTTCCCAGAACAATTTACGACCATGTCACCATCAGTGGTGAGAGAAAGAACATGAGGTTTTCTAGACCGCTGTTGCACACGTTATAGTCTCACTGAAAATTTTGATTTATACTTCTGAGCTCCCTAATGTTCCAGCTATAGTATGAAATTTATGAATAAAATTTTATGACTTCCCAGACAAAATTGTCAGTATATTCATTGATAATATTCTGATCTGCCAAATTCTATAGAAGTACAAGAGAATCATCTTCTCACAGTTGTACAGGATCTTCGATAGGAGAAAAAAATTTATAAGCAGCTTCCCAGATGTGAATTCCATTTGAACGAGGTGGCATTTCTGAGCCATCCTACTTCAACAGAAAGAAATTTCAGACAATCCTGCGAAGGTGAAGGCCATCACCTGACGGTCCCGACCGATGCCTGTGAACAAAGTACAAACTTTTCTAGAACTCAATTGACTGCTACCGCAGAAATTGCTGACAGTTTCCACCAAATATTCTTCCACGGCTGTCTAACCAGATTTCCACCAGAAGGCCCCATAATCCCAGGCAGAATTTTGGTAGAAGTAGTATCGCACATTAATGCAGCTATGTTCATATCTAGATGCCTGACATACCGCAGGTTCAAGATAGAACGCCGTCATGTTGGTGAGTTACTACAATCTTTAGAAATCTTGAACATAAACGAGACGAAATTCCATGGAATTGTCATAAGTTACCACAGAATCAGAAAAGTATGATACTATCTAAGTCATCGTCAACCATGTAATCAGCCTGTGCGTTTCTTTCACCCGAAAGGATTATGCAGCAGCGGACTTGCAGTCAGTATACGATCATGATACGTCCTAGATCACGTTCACAGTATGTTTTGAGTATCACATTCACAGCATATTTCATGCACATCGTTCCTCTTATGATCACGAACCATGTTCACAATTGCTCACGTAGTACGTTCACAATTGTTCACGTAGTTCGTTCCTATATATTCTCAGCAGCTTGCTCAGAGATACAAATGTTAGCTTTTCAGGATATTTTACGTACCGTTTCATGTATACTACATGCCATAGCTTATTCATTCTATCAGATTCAGAAAATCCATCTTAAGTATAAAACCAGAAACTATTCAGCATCATCAGGACAGGGTCATCATGACCAAGATTTTGTTCATTATGTTTAGACCTTTGAAGAAATCGTTTCGAGCGGGAAGCCACTCGAAACGGAGGAGTCCATCCGGACCTCTCAACCTTTCCTTCAATAAATTCAGTTAAGTTCTTTCAGTCATGTTACGTTACATGTTCACTTTAGTCATGTCACGTTTATATTTTCAGCAGCATTATATTCTAATTCTTGGACGAATTATCCTTTTAGCTTACATGTCCTTTTAGCTTACGTGTTAGTTCAGTTACTATAACTTCATCAGCTTAATTTACCTTTAATTCGAGGACGAATTTTATTTTTAGAAAGGGACAATTATAAAACCGCAACATTATCTTGTCTCTAATTCGAGGACGAATTATTTTTTTTAGAGGGGAAGAGTTGTAAAACCCGTTTAAAATACAAGAAGCATTTAATGCACGAAGACATGAGTTAAAAACACGAACACACGTTACGAAATATTAATGCATGAGATTAAATAAAAAAACAAAAATAAACGAGCTTCATGTTAACTAATAAAATCTTGCAAGACTAAAGGCCCAAGGCCCGACCCATTTAGAGAAATAGCTAACAATACTTTTGTTTTTCTTTACATTCATTTGCTAAGGTTTGAAAGAAAAAAAAAAGAAAAATCATCATGAATTATACTTTGCAAATCTTTTGAAGTTAACATCATTATCTTAACTCGTCCTAGTCACCACCAAGTATGTCGCATTCAAGAAATAACAAACGTTGACCTTAAGTGCAAAGCTTTAACTGTTTCCTTATTATTCACGCGTCTCTTGCGAAGAGTTCGAACTACTTATCTATATCTATATACAACTTGCCCTTCATAACCAAATAACATTTTCAGAACCAAAACAAAAAGAAAACTGCCGTCATATAATAAACCCTAGTTGAGTCATTTTCGCCACCGGCCTGATTAAAAAGAAAATGGAGAAAAAGAACTAACGAGAGGGAGGAGGAGAGTCTGTATGATCGAAGTTGCAGGTTCACGTCAAACATCACTTTAGCTAAGACAAAGTGTTCATGTCCGTGTTGTGTGTGCGTGTGTTCGCGACCATGCTGAGTTTTGGTTTGCATACAATAACACACAATCTGCTCCACTTTTAAATTAAAGGAAAACAAGGCATTGCTGCATAATTTATATCTCATTTTACATTGAGCCTTGTTAGAGTTCTTAGAATGTGTTCATGTTTTGGGTTGGAGTTACGTTCTCAGTTTGAGTTCACCTCACGTTCGATGTAGTATGCATATATACCCGAGTGGTTTCGATGTGTTGCGCATAGTGTCGATCAACGGGCATTCTGTTCGAGTATGATCGTCTGTTCGAACTGATTTTGTTTATAGTTCGGCTGAGCCACGTTCCGAGTTCCGGGTCTGCTCAAGTTAAGGCCGATCGATTCGTGTTGAGTGAAGATGGTTCAGGTTTGTTGGCTGATAATCGGGGTTCGCAGGTGGCGAGGCTTCTAGTACATATGTTTGTATGCGCTCGGACAACTTTTCCATCGTCCCTTACTGATTTTGGGTGTTCTTGCTCATACTGGGTACGTACTCTGTTCATGATTCGACTTTGATCTATTCGAACGTAAACTTCACACGTGGTAAATGTTAGAATAAGTTAAAGATTACGTTTTCGGATCTTATATAACTCAATGACGCATGAAATACAATGAATGTATGAACCGTAATTAACTATCCAAAATGGTGATGGAGGAACATGTAGTATTTTATTCACATGATAAGTTCTTAATATATTTTATAAATATCCTCCATGCTAAGTAATTTAAAAAGAAGGAAAATAAAAAGGTTGTGTTTTATGGATGATAATAATAAGTTTGCTTATATTGGCTTAAATAATTTTAGGAAACTTTTTTTTATTTATTTTGTCAGGTTACTATTGACTGTATTTTAATAAGATTAGAATACATATTATACATTAATCAGAAATACTGAGTACATTAAGTCAGTAATATTTACGAACAGTCAGAACTTACCAGATTATATACGGTCAGTAATTCAAAAATAACTCTAATCCAACAAAAATAGTCAAGATCAGTAAAATAAATAAACATCAATCAACTTATTTTCGCGTACGTTATTTATGTAGTATCGTTGAAGTCGGAGTCGATCCTTCAGCTTTCATTCTTATTTCATTACTGGACACGAGGTACGGATTTTCCGTCCTTTCAGTAAGGACTTTCTTTTATGCATGATTAGGATTCCCCGTCTGCAGCCAAATGGTTTTCCCCAGTATATGTTTAGTCTTATCAGTAATCATGTTAATAACTAAATAAATTGCCTGAGCATTATATACAAGCACGACCAGTTTATGTACTAGTTACGGAGGTACCGTAACCACGGCACTAGAGGCACCGATGTCGTGACTCACATGCAGGAGAGTGATATCCTGCATCGTCCCACTCAGCTCAGCTTGGCCATTTTATCAGTATTATTAGTGGGGCGTATGGATGCATCCTAGGCTTATATGTGTTACAAGTTATCAGGGTGAATGTGGTGTGTGCTCTACATCCTTCACATTAGAGCTGATCCCTCCACCCAACACAGTTATTTAGAGGCCACCCCTCTACAGCATGACGAGGTCACCCCTCCAGTTATTCATGCACGGTTGTTACAGCACGTGACCTATATAAGCTCTGGCAAATAAAATACAGTAATTACATGTTTTCAGAATTAATAGTTATATTTCAGTATCAATACATATGAACCAGGTTTCTCAGATTTTATGCAGAGTTCTACCACATGTTACATATCAGTCTTACAGCTTCAGTATTCTATCGCCTGTTTCTTTCAGTGTATTCTTATCATGCTTTATATCCGTTCACTGAGCGTTATGCTCAGCCGTAGTTCCTTTCATGTTCTAACGGCAGGTACACCAGAACGCTCTTAGGATTCTGAGAGCATATGCATTTGGATGGAAGCTATCCAGACTTCTTACTTTATGAATTTCTTACATTATTCTGCTTATTTGGACATTGTTTAGTCCTTTCCTTCAGTATTTTACTTTTCATGTTTTGGGCTTATGTTTGGATTACCGATGTTTGATTCCGGTATTTCCTTTATGGTCAGTTAATGTTTTAGGACATTTACCTTATGCTTTGATGACACGCCATAAATACACGTAACGGTCCACTTATCCAAGTGGGGTGTTACAACACCATTCGAGATGTTGTATGGCAGGAAGTGTCGCGCCCCAACCTGCTGGGATCAGGTTGGTGAGCGAACACTTGAAGGACCAGAGATGATTGATTTGACCAACGAGAAGGTCGCTGTAGCTAAGCAGAAATTATAGGAAGCTCGTACACTCAGAAGAGTTATGCCGACAAGCATCGTAGGGACTTACATTTCAACGTATGAGATCATGTCTTTCTTAAGGTATCACCGGCACGTGGTGTTCGATGTTTTGGAATCAAAGGGAAACTCAGTCCTCGATTCATGGGACCGTTTGATATCATTAAGCGAGTCGGTGAAGTATCTTATCGCTTAGCGTTACCTCTGCAGCTTTCTCACGTTCATGATGTTTTCCATGTATCCTTACTCAGAGCGTATAATTATCATTCCCTTCACATGGTTCAGTATCCACTGGAACAGATTCGTGAAGATCTTACCTTCATAGAGGAGCCCGAACGATTTCTTGACAGACAAGCATGAGTCATGAGGAAGAAGACGATTCCATTCGTCAAAATCCTTTGGAGGGATCATACCGAGCGGGAAGCCACTTGGGAAACAGAGGAGTCTATCTGGGATTCTTACCCTCATTTCATATTTCAAATTCGGGTATGTTCCTCTTTCAGTTTATTTTATCCATATTTCGGGGACGAATTATTCTTTTTAGGGGGGAAGAGTTGTAAAACCCGCATGATTTTACCATGAACAGTACACTTAGTAAACGTACGTACATATTAAAAATTTCCTTTTATAGCATGAACACGTGTCACGATAGTAATTACAGAAGTTATGTACGTATTATTACACGATAAGTATTAAGTACGTGTTAGTACACGATAATTATTAACAATAATAATTATAATCACGAACATGAAATCATGAACGTAAAAATCACGAACATGTAATTACGTACTTAATTAATATGATACGATTAATATCATTACGTACAAGTATTTAAATATAACACGAACATTTAATTATAACACGAAAACACGAACGTACAAACATGTAAATTAAAACACGAGAAAACTTTGGGTTTTCCCTTGTGGGTCCTACATGCCGCGGCACCAAAAGAGGACAAGGGCCAAGCCCATTTGATTTTTAGTAAATAAACAAAAAGGGTTAACACCTTTTCATTTAACAGAGTTTTCAAGAAAATCAAAAATCCTAGCTCTTCCTTTTTTCTCTCTTTGGCTGGCGGCAAGAACATACACCAAGGGTGTCTGATTTGAGTTTTGATTAAATTAAATTCAAGGATCGTGTTCGTGTTATTGTTCTCCAATCATTACACGCATTTGGTAATCCGTAAAACCTTTTCTTTTTATTCTTTTTATTAATTAAGAACATGTGATCATAGGATTATAATACCGAGAATTAAAAACATGTTAAAAAATCATGGGGGTAAATTAAAGGTTGTTTGTGGGTTGTTTTGTTCGGCCGACACCCAACCGAGAGCCCCAAGGCTCTCGGTGTGTCTTGGTCTCGGTCGGAAGCAGTGGACAAGGGACCCCGACTCACGTCGGGGTGTCCTTGTGGTTCGGTTGGGTCTCGGTAACAAGCAGCCACCACCACCGACACACAGCCGGTGGCGGCGTGGGTCAAGCAAGGGGAACGCGGCGCAACAGGGGGACCACCGACACATAGCCGGTGGGAACCTACTATTGGTCAGCAGCTAGCCGAGAGACAAACCACCGGCAGCAGCCGGTGGTGATGTTACCCAAGCAGTGGCAGCCGGCCGAGCTGGTTTGCCACTGTAAAAGGTGTGTTTGTTTGGTCCGGTTCAAGGGTTATTCGGTCCGGTTCACGACATATCTAAATTAAATTCACGGGTCCGGTTCATGACTAAAATGTACAAGTATTTATTTTACAAGTTATATTATTTAACAAGAGAATGAAATTAATTTAACATGACTTATAATTAATTTAATTAATCATATAATTATGTTAATTATTATTTACTATATAATACATGTTTTAACCTATGTTTTATTTATTTAATTTAGACTATAGTAATAATTAGTTATTAAGAGATGGAATATAATTAATTAATAATCAAGACTCAGGTTATAATTAATAAAGTATTAATACATGTTTTAAGTTAAGTATTTTATACACCTTAATTTAATTAAATCATGCTTATATTTAATTAAATCATATAACTTATAGTTTATTTAATTAACATGTTATTATTAATAAACTATACAAATAATCACATGACTTATGTTATTTAACTAGTAAACTTAAGCTTATATTATTAGCTTATTAATTCAGCTTATTTCTAAATATGGAAACTTTCTAATTCAGGAAACTTACTATTTTTAGAAACTTTCAATTTTTAGAAACTGTTCTATTTTAAGAAGTTAATCTATTTTCGGAAACTTTCTATTTTTGAAAACTTCTATTTTTGGAAACTTTCTATTTTAGGAAACCTGCTATTTTTAGAAAGTTACTTATTATTACACAACAAGTATAATAATACAAGAAATACAAGTAATACTTAATCAGAATACATAGAATACATGATAAACACAGCATAACATTAAAATCAGTAAAACAAGACACGAACATATAAAACAAGCTAACACATGATATAATCAGTTACGTACTCAGTAAACAGAATACTGATACATGTACCCTATTTATGTAGCATTAGTGAGATCGAAGTAGGACTTCCATTCATTCGTCTTCTTCGTTCACTGGACATAAGGTACGGATTTCCCGTCCTTTCAGTATGGACATTCTTTCCTTATTAGGATTCCCCGTTTGCAGCCAACTGTTTTCCCAGTATTTGTTTTATATGTTTGATTACTTATGTTAGTTTAAGAGCCTAAGCCATATACATGCATGACCAGTGTCACCTAGTTATGGAGGTACCATAACCATAACACTAGAGGCACCAGTGTTATGACTTCCCCACGGCAAAGTGATTGCTCGTGGCATCCCTTTTCAGCTTTGGCCTTTATATTATATTATCATGTGGGGCGTATGGGTGCATCCTAGTTACATTTTTACCAGTATTATCAGAGTGAATGCAATGTGTGCCTTACATCCTTCACTAGTAGTTGATCCCTCCTACCCAGACTATTTAATTAGAGGCAACCCCTCTAAATGCATGACGAGGTCTCCCCTCCAAGTATTCATGCACGGTGGAACCTCATGACCTATATGGGCTATTTGGCTAATTAATACAGATTTTCATAGAAACATAAGTCTTTCAAACTATAAAACCAGTTTTATGAACATGATTTCAGATTGCTTAGAACTTATATTATTCCGTTGCTATTAGTCTTATATGCTTATGCTATTCCATGTCATACTTGTATATCCGTGCACTGAGCGTTATGCTCAGCCGTTTTCCTTTCATGTTCCCAAACGGAAGGTACTCAAGGGCGCTCGTAGAATTTAAGCTTGCGTGCATATGGATTGGAAGCTATCTAGCCTTCTCTACTATATGCATTTCATCATACATTTTGATACTCATTTCTTTGGAAATTGTTTAGTCCTTTTCCTTTACAGTACTTATGTTTATGTGTGATGAGCTTATACTTGGGGTACCGATGTTTGTTTCCGGTATTTCCTTTCATGGTCATTTAATTTTTTAAGACATTTACCTTGTATGCTTTGATGACACGCCATAATCATGCGTGACATTCCGTTTACCAAAATGGGGTGTTACATGTTGTTTTGTGTTTTGAACTTGTTACCACATGTGAATTATAAAGAAGAATAAGGATAATATTTTGGATAAGATTTGGTTAGGATTACCTAAGTACTAGTAAGATTTGGTTAGATTATAAGTTAGATTGAGTGAGATTGGTAAGTACCTTGTTTAGATTATGTAGGATAATTTAGGATTTAGTTAGATTGTGTAGGTATAATTTGTGTATCCTAGTTAGATTTTGAATAGGATTTAGTTACATTTAGTTAGATTTAGTAGGATTGTATAGGGTTGTACATGAATTGTATAAATCTAGGCTAGATTTACTGTAGATTGTATGTATATCTTATTAGTACATTTTAAGGATTTGCAAGATTTCAAAAATGAGGGTATATGTGTATACATAAAATGAAACGTATGGTTTAGATTGTCAAAAGAGGAAAGAACATGTTTATAGTGTATCATATTTACCAGTGTGTATCCAAAATACTAAAAGTTGTATTCAAATGTGACGTTATTAATTATAGTGTAGTTTAGGTTAAAATGTCTATATACAAGTAAGTTTAAATACTTCACTATTTTTATATAATACAATTATGATTTTTGTACATAATAAGTCTTGAAATGATGTATTGCAAAGGTGGTCGATCAAAATAATATAAGATGAGCGATAGTAAGAATAAAACTGGTGACGTGTCAAAAGTTAAAAATCCGAAATGTTACAGTCTCTACCCGTTATTTTAGCTTTGTCCTCAAAGCTTAAGATGAAGTCACTCGTTCAGTGACAAGTGAGGACATTTTTTTCTTAAAAGAGTCTTCTTGTTCCCACATGAACTCAAGCCAAACTCATAGGTGATATTTAGAATGTAGTTATTGATCGGATTCGTCAGACAAGTTAGTTTTAATGCACATAACTTAGCCGGAAAGTAAATTTTCTTTTAAGCTTTGATAATTCACATATTTAGTCCTTCTATTTGGTAACGTGGCCCTTATGGCACGAACAGTTTTCCAATAAAAACCTAAGACTCGAGTTGATTTTTGAAAAATGTAAGATTAGTCCCTCTAGTTGAAATGTTACCTACATGGCCCAAATAGATTTCCACATGTTATCCCCCAAGTCTTGGTATTTTTACAACATCCCCTAGGGTTTCCTAAAAAGTTTTAAATACACCCCTAGGTCTCGGATTAAGTTTCAAAAGGGGAAAATCAACCTTCAGGGTTTTTAACTCGCGAAATTAACTAGGGCTTGTTTTAAGTTTGTTAAAATCCATGTTATAGGCCCTAGAGTTTTACAACTCTCGTCTCATTATTCTAGGGCTTGAAATATGTTTGAAAAATGGCAAAACGAGTCCCCGGTAGTTCTAAAAATTAAGTTTAGCCCAAAAGATCTAGTAAAGGTTCATTAAATCATATGCGGTTCTAATAAGCTTACAAGGTTGGATAAAATAGGACAAGCTCGTTTTAAGTCTCGGTTCTATTAAAATGGACTTCATGGGCCTTATTGGGCCTCGTCATGCATATATAAGGCTCGTTTATGTTTTAATAGTCCTTTAAGAGAGTTTTAAGTCTATTAAGATTTACTAAGCTTACGTGAGCTTATTAGTCTCATGTTGGGTTAAAAGTAAGCCGAGAACCATTAGCACAATTCTATGATCTAAGAGAAATGAACACGAATCTTTCTTAGGTTTCTTGATTCTTACGTGTAACATAATAATGGCAATGATAAAAAGACGTAATAATGATAAGATATTTTGGACGAACCATGAGTCGAAAGGAATACGCTCCATAGCTGGATTAATAAACTAATATCAATAATGAGTCATGTCGAATGCACTTAAGCCCACTTATTTATGAATTTTTATTTACATTGAAAAGCGTCCTAATCCATGTAAAGTAAAAATTTATAACTTCATGGTTCGGTGACCTATATTTTTTTATTCAAACGAAAAATCGTCCTAATTTGTTTCAATAAAGATTTCATAGCCCATACTACTTAAATATTCCCGACAAAGCTTACCATCAAAACAAATATAATATCTAAGAAAATAGACATTACTAAGAGAGTTTACAGCCGGTTTATTTATAACATTCGTCTTCAGACGTCCCATACCATATTAATACGAAACCATAAATAAACTTCTGGTCCGATGGCTTATGATTTTACCTTTAGACGTCTCATTCCATCTAAAGATGAAATCATAATTAACTTATGCTCAAGAGACTCATGTTCCATATTCAAATGTCACACTCCATTTAAATATGGAGTCATAAGTACCTTGATTTGGATCCCACTACACCATTTTAGACAGGCAAACTATCCAAATAATATTACAAGAAAATTACCAAAAGCAAAACGTATGAGTCGTTAATAAGTCGTGTTCCGTAAGTAGATGTTTAAATTACGTGCGCTAAAATATGTATCAAACAAGGATCTTGTATTTAATATAATGATATATTATAATAGTTATCAATTAGGTATAAGGAACTATCAGCGTATAAGTTTAAACAGATACAACAAGCAGTCATGCATCACCAGATAAAGGAATCATAAACATGAAAAACGAGGTATTTAAAATATCAGGTCATTGTTCGGGCCATCATACTTCAGAAGACATTCTATAAACGTTTGAGGAGCGAGGGAACTTTAAATCCTAAACCTAACCACTAAGTCAAAATGAAATATCGAGATGGAACATCTTTAATACAAAGCTCCCTACTAACATGACATGTTTATATTCCAAATAAGGGTTCATAAAGATATATTAAGTATTTTAAAAGTTTCATAAAGATATTTACACTTTAGATCTTTTAGTTCCAAAAGATACACTTTTAGTCTCTATTTTTCACATATAGCAGCGGATAAAATAATCGTAATATGTAAAGCACGTATAGGATTAGTATCTAGACTATCATGAATTCTAAGTGCATAAGATTATAAATGTACATTTAAATCATATAGTTCTGCATGCTCTCTATGCTAAATGTTCTCTATGTATGTCCCCAAAAACCCAGTTTTTGAAATTTCAGTCCGGTTATAGTCCAGTTATAAAAAAAAATTTCTTTTATTTTTGGATATGATTCTCTATAACCATTGCTCTGATACCAATCTGTGACACCCCCAAATTAGGTTTGCAGCGGAAGGAACTTGGGTGTCACGTTCTGAATCACAGAACAAATGGCATACAAAGAATTGATCATAATTATATGATTTTTAAATACAATTGTTACAAATATTGTCTTAGTACAATTAGTTGAAATGTCGAATATATCAGTTGTTACAAGTATCCGAGCGAAAAAAACAAATCCCTCAATCATTTTTATGCTCCTAAATGATTATCAGTCCATGCTCATGTAATCCAGCTTAGTTTCCTGAGAAAAACATGCTTAAAACGGTCAACATAAAGTTGGTGAATTCATAGGTTTTGTAAATTGTAGTTCAGATCTCAAATTGTTTCATATAGTAATGCACAAGTTTTGATAAAATCAAGTTCAGGAATCTCAAAGTGTTCCATATAGTACTGCACAAGGTGTGATAAAATCAAGTTCATAAATCTCAAAATGTTCCACATAGTACTGCACAAGGTGTGATAAAATCAAGTTCAGAAATCTCAAAATGTTCCATGTAGTAATACACAAAGCAATATAAAATCAAGTTCAGGACCGCAAACATCACATATGTAGTAATGCACAAAGCCAATACTGTAAAGAGACTATATTTCCTATTGCATGTAACTGACGTTAGACTGTTAAGCCTGTTAGGACCTTTGGAATAATTTTTTTGTAATAGGTAGACTAGGAGGTATGTAGTTCCTCCTGGTCCTAGTAGTAGTAGGAGCAAGACGTGCTCCTGGTCTTATAAAAAGTCAAACTTTATTATTTAAAGATTATTCTGTTAGGATATGCATGAGATATGTTAGGAAAGGATATGCATATCAGTTTTACACGTTTTGGTTTAATGATGTATTAGGGTTTCCTTGTAGTATTAAAGGAACCTTAGGCAGAATGGTTCAATACACCTTCATCAAACATTATTCTAGTTCATATTAATATTAGAAATACTTAGTAAAGGATCAAGTCGTTATAGTTACTTTGTTCTTCTTGTTCATAGTATTTGTATTCCGCACTTATACTGTGTGATTTATCTAGAGTCTCTCTGTGAATAGACTTGTGATTACGGAAGTCGTTCATCGTCCCTAACAGGCTGCAAGATCCACATCTAGTGGACCCAACAAGTGGTATCAGAGCCTGGGAGAGTCTCTGTACAAGAAGAATCAAATTTTCTTATTATTAACATCTTTGTTTAATTATGTGTGTCTCGAGTTCTACTCAAACAGGAGAAGATAGCACCCCTAAAACACAGCAACCTCAACAAATCATTGCTACGGTTTCCAACACAAATGGTAAGTTTCCTCTTCTGAAAAAGGATGAGTATGATAGCTGGGCAATGAAGATGAAATGTTGGATCACCAACACTGATCAAGATCTTTGGAAGATTATTCTGAATGGAAACAGCAAGAAGTCTACTGGAAGAGACAAGAATGATAGTATTATTCTTCTTGACCCTAAAACTCATGAAGAAATCACAGCTGTTCAGAAGGAGATCAAAGCAAAAACGATTTTGCTTCAGTCTCTTCCTGATGATCACATGGGTGACTTTTATCACCTGGATGATGCTAGAGAAATCTGGAACGGAATAAAAGCAAGGTTTGGTGGGAATGAGGAGTCAAAGAAAATGCGAAGGTCCATGCTGAGAGATGAATTCACAGACTTCAAGATCTCAGAAACTGAAGGCATTCATCAAGGGTATGACAGGTTCCAAAAGATATTGAGCCATTTGAATCAACTCCGGTCGAAACCTGACAATGGAGATATCAATGCAGGTTTCTTAGAGCCTTACCATACTCATGGAATCAGGTGGTAATCTCTCTTAAAGCAAAAGGTGGGCTTGACTATCTTAATTTTGATGATTTGTTTCATAAGCTCAAAACCTTTGAGCCTCATGTGAGGGGATACTCAAGTGATTCTTTTCCTACTCCTGCTAACTCTGCCTTTGTGAGTTCCATGGGATCTTGTCCCATGTCTTATGCTAGTAGTCCAAGCTATACTGTCTCTTCTCAGCATACTTCTCAGCATACTTCTACTCCTGAACCGAAAGCCAAGTCTGGTAGCATGGTAGAAGTTGTTCTTCACTCTTTTGTTGCTGATGTTGATCTACAACAGCAAATTGCTTTTGATGACTTCAGAAAGGTTGATAAACTTGACCTGGATGAAATGGATCTCAAATGGCAGATGGCCATGCTCACTCTTCGGGTTCACAAGTTTGAGAAGAAAGCCGGTCGAAAGTTTAACTATAACCCAAGAGAGCCAGCAAGGTTTGACAGAAGCAAGGTTAGATGCTATAACTGCCAGCAGCAAGGTCACTTTGCTAGGGAATGTCCTAACAAGAAATGACCAGGAGAAGAGCAGGTATTCAGCTTTCAAGATTCAAGAGGTAAAGGATGACAAGAAGGCTTTGGTGTCTGTTGACTCTATGGTCAACTGGAGTGATCATCAGAATGCTGCCCTGGAAACAACTGAACCTTCTACTGACGTGTTTGAAATGATTGCTGGGAATCTGTCTGATGCCGAGGAAGCAGAAGAGTTTGCTCTAATGGGCATCTCACCTCAGGTACAACATTGTCCTCTTGGTTGTCATGATAAATATTCAGAATTGTTGTCTCAATATAATGACTTAAATGAACAAAATGATAAGTATTTTTTAGAGGTTCAAGCATATAAGAATTCTTTAAAAACATCAGAACAACAAAAGAGGTGGCTTCAAGACACACAACGTGAATATGAAGATAAAATTAGAATTCTGAATATTGATTTAGAAAGCACAACAAATATGCTTAAATACACTGAAAAGGTAAAAGATGACAGTATCAAGGATAAGCAGGACATGAAGGCAAAATTAGATGCTACACTGTTAAGATTTGAAAAATGACAAAATGCACCTAAGACTCTTTTAAAGTTAATTGATAGTAGCATGTCTGGTAGGACTAAAAGAGGGTTAGGATTTGATAAATATATTGATTCAGAAGATGTGTTTGATTTATCTTTTTCAAGTGTCTTTGATCCTGACAAGGAGGAAGAGGGAAAACCTTGCTACAATAGGTTTCAACCAGCTGTAGCAATGCATGCTGTTCATCCACCTCTTACAGGAACTTTGATGCCCACTCCTAGGCATAATGACTTGGATGGATCACAGATGCATGAGTCCCTAAAAAGTTCTACTAATACTAATGACTTTGTCTCTTTTACTTTCGGTGACAAAGCCAGTGACTCTGCATCATGTGGTTCAAGTGAAGAGTCGAGACCTACAAGCTCCAAAACGCATGACCATGCTGCTACTAGTGCTAGGAAGAGTGACGAGAGAGTTGCTTCTACTTCAACTGTGTCTAGTTCTGGTTTATTGAGTCCTAGGAATAATGTTACTACTAGAATTGTGTGTAATAAAGTTAGCAGTATCAGACAAGGTCATTTGAATAAAAGATGTTTTATTTATGGCAGTACATTTCATTTGATTAAAGATTGTGACTTTTATGATCACCATCTTTCTGTTTATCAAGCATATCCTGCTCCTAGTCCACCAGGAGCTGCTCCATATTCTTCTAGAAGACTTAACCCATGTGCCAAATCTTTTTCTTCTTCTAGAAGGACTTCTCCTTTAGCTTCTGATCATTGGAGAAACAATGGCTTAATTCCTAATAGACCAACCAGTAACTACTTTCAGAACTTTAATCAGAATTATGCATTTAATTCAGGCCAAATGTATTTTGGGTTGGGAAATTTGGGTGCTGCTGTTAAGCCCTCAACAAGTTGTTCTTGGTCAAACAATAACACCCATATGATGAATAGGCAACCTAAGAACAACAGTGGATCTCATCAACCTTCTTGGCTATCTACTAAAGATCCACAAGGAAGGCTCAAACTTGAAAAGGTTTGGGTCCCCTTAAGACACTAACTTTTGCATATATCTTTTCTTGTTGTTGTAGGTTACTTCATACCAAGATCCTACTCTAGGGATAGTTGATAGTGGATGCTCTAGGAGCATGACAAGAAATAAAATTCTTCTATCTAACTTTGTACCATTTCAAGGAGGAAAGGTCTATTTTGGAGGTGGTTAAGGAAGGATCACTGGCAAAGAAATGATTCAGACGGCTAATCTTAACTTTGAGCAGGTGTACTATGTGGAAGCACTTCAACACTTCAACTTGATCTCTGTCTCTCATATTTGTGACAAGAAGCAGTTTGTCCTCTTTACGGATACTGATGCACTTGTGTTATCCAAGGACTTTAAACTCCCAGATGACTCACAAGTTCTACTCAGAATCCCTAGAAGACACAACCTCTATAGTATCAAGCTGAATGAAGTCAATCCTACTAGTCAACTAGCATGTTTGGTTGCTAAAGCCTCAGAAGATGAAACCACTAAATGGCACAGAAGGATGGGCCATGTGAACTTCAAGACCATTCACAAATTAGCAAATATGAACCTGGTCTCTGGTTTACCTCCCAAAACTTTCAGAAATGACATCAATTGTCTTGCATGCAGCAAAGGCAAACAACATAAAGCATCCTTCAAAGCCATTACTGCTCTCAGCCTTATAACTGAACCATTGCAGCTACTACACATGGATTTATTTGGTCCTACCTCCATTAGGAGCATTGACCACAAACAATACTGTCTTGTGGTAACTGATGGGTATAGCAGGTTCACGTGGGTTTTCTTCATGGCTGCTGATGACGTATAGTCCCCAGCCGGGTCATGAACCCGGCCCATGGGTACTACCCGTGGGCGGCCCATCATAGATGGGTGGAATAATGTCATTTAGGCTTATGGGCTTGGATGAACAGTGACCGCACACATGTGTGCGGCCCACGGCCCGGTACGGCCGACATGGGGTTAGACAGAATCATGTTCTGTCTAGGAATATCTTTATCCCAATGGAGGAGGATATTCACTACCAAAATTAGAAGATAACAATCATTCTAATTCTGATAGTTATCCTTTCCTTGGGGCCGAAGGATCAAGTGGTAGCCCACTAGGGTTCCACTGCCTATAAAAGGAACACCCAAGGGTTCCACAAAGGTATTACGTCTTATACTCTTAACTCACATAAACCCTAAATCGATTACTTACTCTCACGCTGGAGTCTAATCGTGGGAAACATTCCCACGGTAAGCCTAACGCGTGCTGTTTAGTGTGCAGGATCCCAACCAAACGATTCACTTGGTGCAGGAGCCGGAGCCCAGCCAACCCGAATTAAGCCTAATTCGGGTCTAGCAAGGATCACCCAACTTTTGCATCAACAAGTTGGCGCCATCCGTGGGACCCATTACACTAAGCTAGAACAAAACCTCATTCTGAATCTCCAATGACGAAGGGGCATCAGCCAGCCAATCCCAGGAATACGAATCCTGGAAATCGGAAGTCCCAAGGGGAAGGGATACTCATCCCCAATCAATCACCTAGCCGCCTTGCAGGCGGACCTAGTAACCGTGGCGGCTTCCAGCCCTTGGGGGTGACGAGCACGATCTCCATGACACCCCCACCTACTTCCACCCTGGACAATCCGGACCCAGGGAGTGCGCCCAACCCTCCTAACAAGGAGCCGCGCAGACCATCGGTAGAGGAAGAGGTAGAGGTCCTACCACTCAGCGAGGAGGATCTTACTCGAGTTCTCACGCAGAACTTCGATAGGATCGTCCCAGGGATCGCGTCAAGATTGAACCTGGGGAGGAACCTCCAATCCAGACTCAACTTTGGTGACACCGGACCAATCACCTCTTCCCAAAATCAGAGGAAAAGGAGAGCTCGGCCTCAGGAGCAGAGCATCTTTGAGGAAACCCCTCAACCCAGGAATGTGTTTGAGCGCATAGGAGATCGCCTCATACAGGAACTAATGCAGTCTCAGGAAGGAGGAGATAAGTCTGATGGCTCACCCGAGCGGCCAGATCGAGACTTGGCCAGAACCGCTCGTCGCCCAAGCGTGTGGGACAGTATGAACACTGGGAAGAAGGCTTCCGGTTCATCCCAAAAAGTGGTCCCTACCCAAAGGATGGGGCACCACCACCGTCTCCAGACCCGTCAGGGGAGGACTCAGATGACCATCCGCCTAAGCGTCGCCGACCTAGGCGCACCCCTCCACCACCACCAAACAATGATGAGTATTATGGTGGTCCTTATTATCGAGATGCAGAAGCGGAGGATCTTTCGCGTCCATGGTGTGAACCATGAGATGACCCTAGGCTCACCCGGCCATGGGCGGATCCCAGGGAAGACCCGTTCACCCTCCGCATACGGAACTATTCTGAGGACACCAAACGTCGCATGCCGGCGTGTATCAAGACTTACGATGGATCTGGTGATCCGGTTGATCACCTTAAAATATTTGATACGCAGGCTAAAATTGAGCGATGGCCCATGCCTATATGGTGCCAAATGTTCAATTCGACTTGGATCGGAAATGCCCGCGACTGGTTTAAGGCACTCCCTCCACGGAGCATTGATAGTTTCACGGAACTACGCACTGCGTTCGAGAACAATTATACCCAGAGGAAGAAGTATAATAGGGATCCGGTCTCATTGGCAACTGTCAAACAACGGACGGGGGAGTCCACAGAAGCCTTCACTGAATGCTTCAATGATGAATGCACGCGCACAAGAACAATGCCGGAGCTCCTGAAAATCTCTGACTACATGCACGCCATAACAGACAGGGAATTGATCAGGCGCCTCAATGACAAGCGTCCAGAGAGATATGATGACGTCATGGAAAGGGTGAGAAATTTCATAGAAGGAGAAACGGCGGTTGCCGCAGCTTACCCTTCCAGAGGAAATGGGTACCGGTCAAACGACCAGTCTCGGAGACAGTCGGGCGGCCAAGGCAATCAGAACAGTAGCAAGGGCTCGGACTATAAGAGCCAGAACAAAGGAGGACGGCCGGATGATAAGTTTACCCCCCTTAAGATGTCCTACCGGGAGATCTTGCTGACGGAAGGGGCAAACTTTCCAAGGCCTCCCCCAATGACAACTCCGCCGGAACGTCGGCAAGGAAGTCGCTTCTGCGAGTTCTATAATGACAATGGCCATGGTACGGAGGAGTGTATCCAGCTCAAGAAGCACATTGAGTCACTGATCAAATCAGGTAAACTCAAGCACTTAGTTAAGGATTGGAAGGATGGAAAAGACAACAAGAAGTATGATAAGAAGGATCCCCAAAAGGACAAACCTTCGACTATATACATGATCCAATCCAGACAGCGCCGCACGAGGCAGAAAGTTGGCCAAAAATTTTCACGCGGCAGGGAAATCTCATTCCCTCCCATCACAGCAAGCGATGTGATTGATGCGCCTCTCACTATTGAGATAAGCATTGGAACACACAATGTTCATCGCATGTATGTGGATGGAGGATCGTCAGCAGAGGTACTGTATGAACACTGTTTCGTGCAGTTACGCCCATAAATAAGAAGCCAATTAGTACCGGCCACGTCGCCGCTTACTGGCTTTAGTGGAGACACTATCTGGCCGATAGGGAAACTACGTTTGCTTGTAACCATTGGGAATGAGGAACATTCCACTACGGCGTGGATGAACTTCATGGTGATACGCTCACACTCTCCGTACAATGGGATCATAGGCAGACCAGGCATTTTGGCTATACGGGCGGTACCCTCCACGGCGCACGGAATGATCAAATTCCCCGTTGAGGGGGGAATTGTTACCATTTACAACACAATCGTACCGGCATCCGAGTGTCACACCGTGACAACACCGGCTCCACCTGTTCCACCCAAGGATGGATCACCACCTCCCAATTGGAAGGTAGCCATTCACCCTGACTATCCTGAACAGGAGGTATCCATAGGAGGGGCGCTCTCGGATGGCGGCAAAAGGGCCATGTGCTCTCTTTTAAGTGCAAACCTAGATATATTCGCATGGGAGCCAAAGCATATGACAGGCGTGCCACGTGCGATAGCAGAGCATAAGCTCCAGATCCGCCAAGGGTACCAACCCATCAAGCAAAAGAAGCGCGGCCAGGCGCCTGAGCGCAACCAAGTGATATTAGAGGAAGTACGGAAACTAGTGGATGCAGGCATCATGCGCGAGGTATACTACCACGAGTGGTTATCCAATCCGGTCATGGTCAAGAAACATGACGGAAGTTGGCGCATGCGTGTGGATTTTACGGATCTAAACAAGGCCTGCCCACAGGACTGTTACCCGTTACCAGAAATCGACAGGAAGGTGGAGTCCCTATGTGGGTATCCTTTTAAATGCTTCTTGGACGCATATAAAGGGTATCACCAGATCCAGATGGCGGAGGAGGATGCAGAAAAAACGGCGTTTCATACGAGCCAGGGCGTATATTGCTATACGAAAATGCCGTTTGGACTGAAGAACGCCGGTGCTACATATCAACGTTTGGTGGACAAAGCTTTTGAATCACAGATAGGCCGCAACTTAGAAGTCTATGTTGATGACTTGGTTATAAAAAGTCACACGGAGGAGGCACTCCTCCGGGATGTCCAAGAGACATTCGACACGCTGAGAAAGATTAACATGAAGTTAAATCCAAAGAAATGTACGTTTGGGGCAACGGAGGGAATGTTCCTTGGATATTTGATTGATCCAAACGGCATCAAACCTTGCCCAGAGAAGACGGACGCAGTGATACAACTGCCATCCCCTCAGACACGGAAGGAGGTGCAATCCTTAAATGGGAAGCTAGCCGGGCTGAATAGGTTTCTATCTAAATCCGCAGAGAAGTCATTACCCCTATTTAAGACACTCAAGAAGTGCATTAGGAAGGGAGACTTCCGGTGGACGAAGGAAGCCGAGGAAGCTTTCGGCCAACTCAAGCAGCATCTTGCATCCCTCCCTATGCTAGTAGCTCCCCGGCCAAAGGAGGAACTCATTATGTATCTCTCAGCCACTCATGGCGCAATAAGCGCGGTACTTATGACAGATAGGGATACGGTGCAAACTCCGGTCTACTTTATAAGTAGAACACTACAAGGGCCGGAGCTGAATTACTCCTCTATGGAAAAATTGGTGTTAGCACTAGTGTTTGCTACAAAGCGGCTGCGCCGGTACTTTCAGGCGCACCCAATTGTAGTCATTACGGATCAGCCAATCAAGCAGGTTATTTCTAGACCGGACGTGGCTGGGAGGCTACAGAAATGGAGCATCTTATTGGGGGAGCACAATATATCTTATAGGCCAAGGACGGCTGTGAAAGGCCAGATCTTGGCGGATTTCCTAATCGAGAAGCCAATTGAGGAAGGGCCAATCGTTAAGCAAGACGATACTCCAACAGAACCATGGGTGTTGTTCACGGATGGATCTTCGTGTACGGATGGCTCCGGAGCTGGTCTCATCCTCACAAATCCAGAAGGAATGGAATTCACGTACGCCCTCCGTTTTGAGTTCACGGCCACTAACAACGAAGCAGAATATGAAGCATTAATTGCGGGTTTAAAAATCACCGCTAGAATGGGAGTCCACAACCTTGAGGCCTACGTGGACTCACGGCTTGTCGCGAACCATATTCTAGGTGGATATGTGGCTAAGGAGGACAACATGGTCAGGTACTTGGAAAAAGTCAAGTCGCTAATCGCGACTTTCAGTAAGTTTTCCATCAAGCAGGTGCCAAGGGGCGAGAACAAGAAGGCGGACGCTCTTAGCAAGATCGCATCCACAAGCTTCGCTCACTTGTCTAAACAAGTCTTGGTGGAAATACTCAAGGAGAAATCTATAACAGAAGGGGAGGTTACTGCTATAGTCGAGGAGGATGGACCTACATGGATGACCCCGGTTATCAACTATTTGACTAGTGAAACTCTTCCAGACGAGGAAAAAGCAGCACGACGCATCAGAAGGAAGTCGCAGCATTTCGAACTTCGAGAAGGCGTCCTTTACAAGCGCTCTTTCTTGCAGCCATGGCTGCGGTGTGTGGGACCACGTCAAGCCGCATACGTAATCAGTGACATACATGAAGGATTGTGCGGCATGCATGCAGGTCCACGGTCCGTGGTAGCTAGAGCCTTACGGACAGGATACTATTGGCCTACAATGCACAGAGACGCGCGCGACATGATTCGTAAGTGTAGCGATTGCCAAGTGCATAGGCCAGTGCCGCGGCACCCGCAGCAGGAGCTTACACCTATCACGTCCCCATGGCCATTCTATAAGTGGGGAATCGACATTGCAGGACCATTTACTGTAGCTGCGGGGGGAGTTAAATTCCTGATTGTTGCGATGGACTACTTCACACGATGGATAGAGGCCAAGGCAGTCAAGTCTATCACAGGCAAACAAGTTAAGAAGTTTGTTTGGGAACATATTGTTTGTCGTTTTGGTCTACCAGGAGAAATCATCTCGGACAACGGCAAGCAGTTCACGGACAACCCATTCAAAGATTGGTGTGCATCATTGAACATCAAGCGGCGCTTCGCATCTGTTAAGCACCCGCATACAAATGGCCTTGTCGAACAGGCAAATAGAAGCTTGGGGAATGGCATCAAGGCGCGTCTCGATGAACGAAGTGGCAAATGGGTCGATGAGTTATCACATGTGCTATGGGCGCATAGAACTATGATCAAAACAGCCAACGGAGATACTCCATTTGCATTGGCTTACGACACTGAAGCTGTTATTCCAGCATAAATAGGAATGCCTACCATCCGCACGATGAAGGTTAATGTCGTCACGAATGATGAACAGCTACGAATCAACCTAGATCTGTTGGAAGAAAAAAGGGAAATAGCAACCATCAATGAGGCTAAGTCCAAGGCTAAGATGAAGGCTTATTATGATGCCAAGGTCAAGGGTGTTTCTTTTCGACCGGGAGACTACGTCTATCGTGCTAACGAAGCAAGTCGAGCGGAGAATACAGGAAAGCTGGGCCCTAAGTGGGAAGGACCGTATGAAGTCACTAAAGCCTTGGGACGAGGCGCGTACAAGTTACGTGACATGGATGGCCGCGACCTAGAGCGCACATGGAACATTTCCAATCTTAAAAGGTGCTATCTTTGAAAGCTACGACTTCCGCATGGGCACTTCGCTATATGCGGTCTTAATAAAGAACCATGCGGTCTATCTGTTTTGTTTTTCTTATGTTTGTTTAGTTTCCTTTCTTGTTTTTTAGGACTTGTCATTATTGTTCAAACAAAAGTGTAAACGTTCTAATAAAATGCCGTGGTGCCTAGCTAGCCCCACGGCTTGTTTTGTGCAAATCATTTTTTAGATTTTTTGTTAGTCGTATGAATTTTACTTATATTATAATATGCCATGTTTCATTCATATGCATTCTTTCAATTACTGTACATGTACTATACGCCTCCAGGTGAGGTAAGAGGATTAAGTGAACCTACTAATTCAACTTGCCGCGTAAGAGGGATGCAACCCCAGCCGCACGGATCATGTATCCTTACTAGACACCTTACTCACAAGACGTTGGGGTAAGTTTCATATGCCATAGTCACACAGTGCTCCGCATAGTAAAGACGCATGTCGCATGTCTAGTAAATTATAGACTTCTATGTATTTTCTTTCTTTGTGTGTAAGACGTGATATATCATGCAGTATTGAGGTACAATATTTAACACAGTCAAAATACACAAGTTTCCAAATAGATCACAAAATTGCCGTGGTCAATCACGGACTTACATACAAAATGCAAATGTTGTTAGCCATGTACATGCACGGACGAATAGAAACAACAAATATTCAGCGGTTACAAACCAAAGTGTCTGAAAGGGATCATAAAGTAGGAGCATCCTACATGGGGGGGGGGGGGGAAACTTACCCAGTTCCACTTGTTCCTCGACCAGACACGACAACCACTCATCATTTTCTTTCCGCTTCTGGGCTTGAGCCGCATTCCTCTCCAGCACCACACTTAAGGGTTCTTCATCAAGCACGATCCTGGTTACGTCCTCGTATATGGGGAGCGTCAGGTGGCTGGGCGGTGGAGTGAAGGAAGCACGGGAGTGACTCTCACCTTGGGAGAACGCACTAAGACTTAGCCTTTCCATGATTTCCATATTTGATGCATCTTTGGTGGCCTCCAGCTCATCCAAGAATGGATAGTGCAGATCCCGCATCGCGGCCATGGAAGCAGTCATCTTGTTAGCGGCTTCAGGATTAAAGAAGGCATGATTGGTGAAGTTTTCCCCTTTCTTGATCAGCTCAACGGCCTCAACCATTCCCTCATGACGTCCATGGTCAATGCCATCGGACACAAGGCTTGCAAATTGTTGCACAAATTCAGGGGCCTCCAGTACTTTCATGACGGCCAAGCGTGCTCCATGACCTACCATCCACCTACGGCCGGTAATAGCCGCTAGCAGTTGGGGGCATAGCACGTCGTCACGCTCAGCGGTGAGGGCATCAATCATTAAATCTTTTTGGGCAAACGCCTCTTTCAGCTCTTGGGTGACAGCCCTCTCATCAGCAAGCTCCCCTTGTACTTTCTCCATACTTTGGACGGCCAGGTGCGCGTCTTCTAGTTTCTTGTTAAGCACGTGTACCTGGCTGGAGTACGACTGGGCAGACGCTTCCGCTGTGGCTACCTATAAGAGATAAAACGTTAGAATATGTTTCTTTTAGAAAATGGGTGGTGCGACACGGATATGTACCTTGGTGGTCGCAACATCTAGTTGTGACTCAAGGTTGGCCACTTGTTGGTCGTATTCACTCGCGCGGGCCAATTGCTTTTTTATGGTCGCCTCGGCGCTAGCCAGTTGGGATTGGAGGTCTGCGATTTGAGCTTCATTATCCACGATCATCTTCTCCCTCCGTCCAACCTTCCTCTTAAGAGATTCAACATGCCCAAGTGCGGCTTCAAACCTTACCCTCATCGAGGTGCCCATCGCCATTTGGTGTACCAAGGCACCATTATACTCATCCGCCAAATCCGCATGGCTGAGCGCGTTCACCTCTCGCACCAAGCCTGGTGGAATGCAGTTGTTGAGGTACTCCCGTCATTCATCGGCGTCCCTCATTCGTGATGCAGTTGTGATATTCCATACAGGATTGAACGATTGAGGGGGGCCGGACGCTGGGAGGTCTTGGGAAGCCGTGGGTGAACCTTCTTCAAAAACAAGGCCGGACTTCTGGGCGGCTGTGTGAAGCACGGGGTTTCTCTCCACTTCTTTTCCTTTTCCCTTATCTATTTGAGTATCAGGAGGAGGCGCGACACCAGTTTGTTCATCCCTGTGAAAACAATCATGTGGATACATATTAAGTGTTACTTCAAAAAGGAGTTGTCATTCTTACGTGTTAGGATGGAGCCTTACATGTCATTTCTCGCTAATTCTGATGCGGTGGGGGCAATATGAGTGACGGGATCGACATGTGCGGCCCGGATAGTCTCGGAACCCTGGGTAGTACTACCAACAGATTGGTACAAGGGGTGGTCTTCTCGAAGTTTCTTGGCAGGGGCGTTGTGTTCGCCAATCTCGACTGAAGCAGTTCGCCTTGCTCGTTTGTTTCTTTTACGGGTACGCCTGGCGACGGGCTGAACTGTTGCTTCGTCAATCTCCTCCTCAACTTCTTCTTCCACTTCTTCTTCTTCTTCTTCCAGATTGACTTGTTGTACTTCTTCATCATCATCGCCCATCATCCGGCGAAGGCTGGAGGTGGTTAGGTCAATATTATCTCCCTGCTGTTCCCTATGTGGTGAGGAGGGCCCAGCTCCTCCTTCATGCATCCGGTTATCACCACCACCATTGTCTCCATGCTCTTCCTCGTCCGAGTGGGGATCTGGCACGGCTTCGAGAGAAACCGTCACGGTTCGGGTATGCTCAAGAAGGGGTCGTTCATTCTCACGGAGAGGACGGGAACCCTCCGGTACAAGCTTCGGGTCGCCCTGACGCAAGAGTCCAAAGAAGTTCATTTCTGCCCAACACAAAACAAAATATGTTAGCCATTTATAAAATGATTGAATAAGTTATTTGTGTACGGATGGTAGCCTACCTTCACCCTGCCTTCTCCAAAATACAGGATATCTGTTGGACGGGCCAAAATAATTGCGGCTAATCCCTAGCAAACATAGAAATGACTCGAGCAGACTTCTATGGAACCCGGTGCTATTCAGATCTAATTCTTGGGAATGTCGGGGGTTGTATGTACTTGTGTGCGGTTTGGGGTCGTGGGGTATCCTAGTTCTAAAGGTGTAATCGGCTGGCCATACTACTGCGTCAATGAAAAAGTAGTGGTCATACCAGTTTTTCAATGAATCCATTGGCTTATTGTGCGATTGGGGACTGTTAGGGGATCGTTTCTTAAAAGATACCCAACCGTTTACTATGTTGGGAACATAAAAGAGCCGGAATAATGCTACGGTTGGGGGGATTCTCCTAGCACGACAGAGGATCTCGAATTGACTAATCTTACATGCACCTATACAGTGGAGCTGACTAATATGTACATCATAGTATCCTAACAGATCTACAAGGAAATGGGTGAAGGGAATGCGGTAATTAGGCGCATCAAAGAGGCGAGTGTACAGGCCAATCTTACCCGTTGGAGCCTCAGTTATGAGGTCTCCCGCGCCAGGAAGTGAGGGGTGTAGGTTGGTAGGGATGAAATAGTTTGTACAAAAGTGGTTTAATTGGTCTTGGGGCATTACATTCAGCACGGATCCAATGGTAGGGTTGTTTCTGTGAGCCATTACTAAATAAAAGTGTAAGGACATGGTGTTCTAACCTGCGTGTGAAGGGATCCGTGCGTAATTGGTTCAAGCTAAGAGGAAAGCTTTAATGGCAGAAATGGAAGTTATAACGATGTGTTTCACACAGCCGTAGGGGTGGCTTATTTATAGGGTTGCCTCGTGGGTCACGACCTGTTTGATGGGTGACACGTGTCTGCCACTATTCTTGGTCGTGTGGTTAGGGGGCAAGTGGCAAGTGAAACGTCAGGCGGGACCCACGGGTCACTTTTGACTCAAACGTTTGCACTGTTCAAGGTTCTGACTGTCTACACTTTTGTTAGTCAAACATGTCAGGTGAACAGTTATTAATGTCGGGATATGCGGCTCTTACGTAAGACTGGACATTTAATGCTATATTTAATTTGTTTCGGTCGCCATATGCGGCTGAGATACTGAGGGAATAACTTCCTAATTCAGGTTGCCACGTGCGGCCAATACAAATTCTTGGACAACTTATCATTCCCTATTTTTTTTCCTTGGTACGTCCAGGGAGCATCTTGGTAGTCTAGAGGTTACGCCTATGGTTGTAACAACTAGACTAGGGGGACATGATGACGTATAGTCCCCAGCCGGGTCATGAACCCGGCCCATGGGTACTACCTGTGGGCGGCCCATCATAGATGGGTGGAATAATGTCATTTAGGCTTATGGGCTTGGATGAACAGTGACCGCACACATGTGTGCGGCCCACGGCCCGGTGCGGCCGACATGGGGTTAGACAGAATCATGTTCTGTCTAGGAATATCTTTATCCCAATGGAGGAGGATATTCACTACCAAAATTAGAAGATAACAATCATTCTAATTCTGATAGTTATCCTTTCCTTGGGGCCGAAGGATCAAGTGGTAGCCCACTAGGGTTCCACTGCCTACAAAAGGAACACCCAAGGGTTCCACAAAGGTATTACATCTTATACTCTTAACTCACATAAACCCTAAATCGATTACTTACTCTCACGTCGGAGTCTAATCGTGGGAAACATTCCCACGGTAAGCCTAACGCGTGCTGTTTAGCGTGCAGGATCCCAACCAAACGATTCACTTGGTGCAGGAGCCGGAGCCCAGCCAACCCGAATTAAGCCTAATTCGGGTCTAGCAAGGATCACCCAACTTTTGCATCAACAGCTGCCAAGAGTGAGACCTACTCAATTCTCAAGGACTTTCTTACACTAATAGAGAATCAGCTGTCCAAGAAGGTTAAAGGAATCCGATGTGATAATGGAACAGAATTCAAAAATGCAGACCTCATAGCACTTTGTAATTCTAAAGGTATCAAACGAGATTATAGTGCAGCAAGAACTCCTCAGCAGAATGGTGTTGCAGAAAGGAAAAACAGGACTCTGATAGAAGCAGAATAATTCTTGCCGATCCCACGCTTCCAACCATGTTTTGGACAGAAGCTGTCAATACTGCAAGTTATGTCTTGAATAGAGTTTCTATTACCAATCCTCACAAGAAGACTCCCTATTAGCTACTCACAGCTAAAGTTCCTAGCATTGCTCATTTGAAGCCATTTGGGTGTCCTGTCACCATTCTGAAAACTAGTGACTATTTGGGGAAATTTGATGGCAAGGCAAATGAAGGATACATAGTGGGATATTCAGCTCACTCTCGGGCTTATCGTGTCTACAATCTCCAAGCCAAGCGAGTAATTGAAACTATTAATCTCAAGTATTTTGAGGAGAAGTCAAACATACAAGGCAAGGGTCCTGAATGGTATTTTTATCTTGATTATCTTAGTGATTCATTGGGATATTTTCGTTTCAAAACTAACCATGATGCAGGTCCACAAGTGTTTGCAACTTCTAGTGCAGGTGCTCATTCTAGTTTTTCAGACTCAAATGAAGAGGATGATATTTTTGTTGTTCCATCCTATTCCACCACAGTCTCTCCTAATGCCAATACTACTCCTAGGGATGGTACTCCATCAGACATTTTGGACTCACAAGGAGCTCTTGACACATTGCTCAAGCAACAACAAGATGCTACTACAGCAGCTGCTCAAGGTGGTTTTGAGTTTCCTTTGAGTACATCTGCTGAAAAAGCTACTTCTAGTACTCCAAATGTTACTCTTAATGCTAGTTTAACACCTATTGGTAGTCCGGCTAGTGATCCCACTTCCTCTACTAGATTTTTTGGTCCTTCTGACCTGGGAAACTATCAAAAGAAGTCTTCTACTAAGCTGGATGATATTCATAAGCAACCAATAGATGGCATTTTTGACTCTGCTTCATATGATGATAACTTTGTTGGGGATCTTAATAACTTGGCACCAGAAGTGTATGTAGCTTCTAATCAAGTTATGTAGTCGCACAAAGACCATCCTACTACCCAAATCATTGGAGATCCTAGTTCTACTGTCAAGACTCGCAGAATGCATAAGAAAGCAACGTCTGATCATCATGCTCTTATGAGCTATATTGAGGACCAAAAGCGTAATAATCATACGGACTTTCAACACTGTTTGTTTGCTTGTTTTCTTTCATAGGTGGAACCTAGATCAGTCTCTCATGCTCTTGAGGATCAAAGTTGGTTGGAGGCTATGCAGGAGGAGATGCAGCAGTTCTTGTTTCAGAAGGTTTGGATCCTAGTTGACTTGCCAGATGGAAAGACAACAATTGGTACCAAATGGATTCTCAAAAACAAGAAAGATGCAAGGGGTATTGTGGTGAGAAATAAGGCTAGGTTGGTTGCAAAAGGTCACACACAACTTGAAGGCATTGACTATACTGAAGTTTTTGCTCCTGTTGCTAGGATTGAGGCCATTCGTTTGTTTTTGGCATTTGCCTCTTTTGTTGGCTTTACGGTTTTTAGATGGATGTCAAGAGTGCATTTCTCTATGGCAAGATTGATGAGGAAGTTTATGTCACTCAACCTAAGGGCTTTGTGGATCCACTTCATCCCAAGAAAGTTTACAAGGTGGTCAAAGCTCTATATGGACTTCATCAGGCTCCTAGAGCTTGGTATGAGCGTCTTTCCACATTCTTGTTGAAACATGGCTATAGACGAGGCACGATTGACAAAACACTATTTCTTAAGAGGAATACCAAGGACATTATCCTAGTTCAAGTATATGTGAACGATATTATCTTTGGTTCTACTAAGAAGGAATGGTGTGATGAGTTTGAACAACTGATGAAGGGCGAATTTCAGATGAGTGCTATGGGAGAGCTTACATTTTTCCTTGGTCTTCAAGTCAAGAACAGTCGGATGGAATCTTCATAAGTCAAGACAAATATGTTCATGAGATCCTTCTGAAGTTTGATATGGATCCTCTTCGACCAGCAACAACACCTTATGAAGTCACTAAAGTCAAACTCAAGAATGAGCCAGATCCTCCGGTAAATGTTCACATGTACAGGTCAATGATTGGCTCACTCATGTATTTGACTGCATTACGTCCGGATATTATGTTTGCAGTAAGTGCTTGTTCTAGACATCAGGTGGCTCCAACTGTTTCTAACTTGAATGCAGTCAAGAAAATTTTCAAGTACATCAAGGCTCAAGCCAAGCTAGGCTTGTGGTATCCTATAGAATCACCTTTTGTTCTTGAAGCCTATAGTGATAGTGACTATGCAGGTCTAAATAATGACAGAAAGTCTACTACTGGTGGTTGTCAGTTTTTGGGTCGAAGGCTTATCTCATGGCAATGTAAGAAACAGACGATAGTAGCTACTTCTTCAACAGAAGCTAAATACGTAGCTGCTGCTAGTTGTTGTGGACAAGTCTTGTGGATACAAAATCAGATGCTTGATTATGGGTTCAACTTTATGAACACCAAAATTTTCATTGACAATCAAAGCACTATCTGCATTGTGAAGAATCATGTTTTTCATCAACGTACAAAACATATTGAAATTAGGCACCACTTTATCAAGGATGCCAATGAGAATAAGTTGATACAGGTTCTTAAGGTTCATACGGATGATAATGTTGCTGATTTATTGACTAAAGCCTTTGATGGTCCTCGATTCAACCACTTGGTGGTTCACATTGGAATTGTCAATCCTTGAGACCTAGGATTGAGGGGAGGCTAAGCCTAAGGGGAGGCTTAGTGTACATATTTACTTGCACAGACTAACATATTGGTAGTTTCTAACAACAGATTTCATGGGTATTTGCGGTGTGTGCTACTTCTAGTAGAGGATTTTGGTCACTTCTGGTGGTAGTCTTCAGCTTCTAGTGGAAATAAATCCTTCATTGTCATTACTGGTTGGCTTCTAGTCTTGGTTTGGGTCACTGTTCACTTATTTGACTTTCATTGACCACATTGTGCTTCTAGTGTTGACCCTTACGCGTTTTGACCTTTAGTCAACGCAAGTTACTTCTGGTATTTATCCTATTATTTAACTTTGGTAACTGGGTTTTGCAAATAAGGTTAAATGAGGCAAGTGGTTACTTTTGCATTAACTGTTTAATTTGAAAGAGAAACCCACATTATTAAGGGTCAATGAACAGTTACAAGACCATTATTTATGGTCAAATACCCCCTTGACTCATTCATCCCAACCATAACACACACATACGCTCCTACTCTTTCAATCACTAATCAATCATCATCCATGGCTGCTCTGCTATACAAACCCGATCACAATAAGGTGTCTTATCTAGGAGATGGTCCTAAACGTGAAGAGCTCACAAACATCATCTAATTTAGTGAGGCTTCTAACCTCATGTATGCTTTTACTGTTTGCCCAACTGTCTATGAAAGTGTCATTCGCCAGTTTTGGGCCACTGCCCACCTTGTAGATGTTTTGGGACGCCCACTTGAACTCCATGCTACCATAGATGGACGTTCATATGTGGTGTCTGAAGCTTCTATTAGGAGTGCTCTTCATCTTCAGGATGAAGGTGGTGTTGTTTCCATCCCCAATTCTGAGGTATTGGATGGGATGGCTGATCTTGGTTATAATCATGGGGGAAGTTTAACTTCCAAAAAAATAGGTTTACCCCCCAATGGAAGCTTCTAGTGCACTTTTTGATTCATTGCTTAAGCCCAAAGTCTGGGAGTTGGGATGCATTTCCCATTCCTTTGGCTACTGGTTTGATCTGCATAGCACAGGGTCGTGTGTTTAATTTTTCTCGCTACTTGTTTGATGGGATGGTTTTCAATCTTAGTAGTACTGGATCTAGGAAGAAGTTTTTAATGTACCCTAGGTTCTTGCAACAGATTCTTATGTGCATACCTAGAGATAGGGAGAAGTATGAGACCCCCAAGCTTAGTTCTAAAGTTTACTCAAATATGGCACTTGGTTTTAAGGGTTCTTGGAGGCCTCTTACTGATGTTATGCTGGGCCTTGCCCAGAGTCCTCCTAATGTTATTCCTCCGGCTGCTAAAGCCGAGGAGGGACTTCCATTAGGAGCTGATCCTATGGAGGAAGAGCATCCCGCTAGTGGTGAGCCTCATGTGGTAATGGAGGAGCCAGCTAAGGAAGTGGTGGTTGAAATGCCATCCACTTCCAAGGCTCCCCCTCTTCTCTGCCACATAAGTCCCCATTTGTGGATACTCCCCCTGCTAGTCCAGCACCACATTCTACTGAGAAGCCGTCTAGTTCTCGTGCTCATAATGCTGACCCCTTTATTGCTTCTGGTTCCAATGAAGCTTTCCCAGATCCAAGTCCTCTTGGTGGGGAAGCGGAGGAACCCGCTACACTAACTTCTTTGCTTGATCTCATGCACAGGTATTATGCAAGGATTGTTTCTTTGGAGACAGATCTGAATCAGCATCACAAGCTTACCAGGGAACTTGTCCTTCCAATGGCGGATAGGATTAAGGCTTCGGAGACGCATCAGAGGAGGCGAAAGAAGCACGTTGTTCATTCTGATTCTGATGAAGATTTTGAGGATCTTGCGGAGGATGGGTTGACTTTGTTGGCGAAGGCTGCTTTTGCTGATAAGTCGTATGCTGATTTACATGTTCCTCCTAGTCCATCAAGCAACTGTTGCTGCTATTCCTAGACCAATGGAGGATATTGCTGGGTCTTCTGCTGGTACTACTGCTGGTCCAACTGTTGGGCCGTCTCATGATCCTAAGGGGAAAGCCCCTATGACTGATGCACCCTCACCCCCTAGGAAGCGTGCTCGCAGACAACTTGAGGAAGACCGGTTGGGGGAGGAGGCTGCACAGCGATTGCATGCAGAGATTGATCAAGCTGCTAGGGCTGAGGAAGAAGCCCTTCAACAGTAGAGGCGTGAACAGTTGCAGCATGATGCCATGCATTGGGATGATAATGAATGGATACGGGTGCTTACTATCCTTACATCTGATTACTCGCAGTTTACTGATCTTTTGGGCGCTGATGTGCATGAACATAATTGTATCGCACGGGCAATGGCCTTAATGCGCAAAAAACAATTGTCTCCTGCTGCTCAACTCCATGAAAAGCGTCGAAACAGACCTTTGTCAAGAACCGAGGAGAGGAAGTTAATGCAGCGGTATGTCAAATATCAATCGGCTGCTTACTTTACTGTTGGATGGACTTGGGATCGTGTTAGGGGATTGTCTTTTGACGAGCTTAAGGATCTATACCAGAGGATGATAAAGCGTCAAAACACACCGGTTCCTGAGCGCTTCATCTATCGCCCTCCTACACGAGTGGTTCCCACTTCTCAACCTGCTGTTGCTCATGGTTCTTCATCTGGTGTTCCTCCTGTTTCTATTGGTATACCATCTGTTGCTGATACTTCTACTGCTGGTCCTACACCCACACCTTCGGTTGTTCATCCTACTTCATCTTCGGTTCCTACAACCATCACCAATGCTACTACTACCACCACTGCTACTCCTGCAATGGAGCAATCCTCGCCACCAGTGACTAAACCACACCCTACCCCTTCTACTGGTGCACCCGAATTTGATCCTTTGGTTAGTCAAGGTTTTGATTCTACTCATGCTCATGCTACTGCTGCTGGTTAGGTCACGGTTGAATCTTCTTCTGGTGTTCCTGCACCTCGTCGTTCCATTCGAAAGAAGAAGGCTAGACGTGGTAAGTCTGTTCCTTTTGAGAAGCGTGCTCCTGAAAACCTTATTGATGCAGCTTCCGATAGTGACACAGAGTTGCCAATGGGTATGGGTTATATTGTTGCTTGGACGGTTAAGCCATCCACGAGTATTGCTGGTACATTCACACATAGGATTTCCATCAATGATGGTTATGTTCGTTATGTCTCGGGTCTGCAAGGTGTTTTGACATGGGCGGATCGTCGGGATCTTATGTCATTGTATGGGTTTGTGGATGCTGGTATTCCTACCTCTCCGAGTGAGGTGGCCAACTGGCCTAGGCTGACATTGTGGGGTGACTTGAAGATGATGCTTGACTCTCCTCCTGATGCTCCAAATTCTGGTGTCTGGAAAGATCAACCACGCTGGGTGATCAAGAGATGGAACCTTTATGCTGGTTGTGGGGTTCATATATTGGAGTTGGAGTCTGGTGCCATTGTAAAACACGTATTTAAAAATCAGAATATTTAAATACGCAGTTTAATTTTAATAAACTAAATAAGTATTAATTATTAGACAGAGATATAAAAGCAGAAATTAAATACGCGATATGACGTAAATTCTCAAAATGAAAACTAAAAAAAATAAAATAAAATAATAATAATAATATAAGGGCCGGTTTTGTTTTGGCCGGTTATGGTTTAAAAAAAAGGAAGAAATGAGCAATGAGCAATCTTGGGTCGGTTTTTAAAAAAAAGAGAAAAGAAAAGGGTCTTGTGGGTCGGCCCTTTTGAAGAAAAAAAAGAAACGGGGTAAAACCCCCTCCCTCACAATCTGTAACCGAAAAAAAAGAAAAAGAAATTAGGGTTTGTGTTAGGGTATGCCGCCGGCTGAAGAACCAAGGAAGGGTGTCGGGTTGATTTTCAGTATTGGTCGAACATTGTTATTGATATCCCTAATTTAGACTATTGGTAATCGTTTTCTTTTCTCCTTATTCCTTAATTCCAATTGTATTTGATATAGTGATCAAGAACACATGAACCATAATCATTATACATGAAATCAGTCCTTTGTGGTTGGGTTTTGCTGGTTGCACGTGAACCGAGACCTCTAGGGTCTCGGTGGGGTTTTCTCAAGCCGGACGCAAGCCTTAAGGGTGCAGCGGTTGGGTTCCTTTTGGCAGCCGCAAGCAGCAACCAGCCCACCAGGGGCGTTTGGGGTTTTGTTTGGACAGCAGGGGTGCGTTTGGGACTGCAGTTCCAGCAGGGGTGCGTTTGGGACTATAGTTTCCAGCAGGGGTGTTTAGGACTGCGAACAGTGGGGCAAAAAACAATAGCAGTGGGAACCACTGCATTAGCAGTGGGAACCACTGCATTAACAGTGGGAATATAATGAAAACAATAGGAATAAAATGCAAGCAGTGGGAATAAAATGCAAGCAGTGGGAACTTAAGACTAACGGTGGGAATTATTTAAGTTTGGTTAAATCATTTTATAAATAAGTTAAAAAAATAAAGTTAAATATATTGTTATTTTATTATTTAACTAGTAAGACTAAATTGATTTTAACTTTGTCATTTTAACTACTTAAAAGTCGGATTTAATTTATGATTTAAATTAATGATTTATTTCAAGAAAACTAAATTGGAAATCTTTCTATTTTCGGAAACTTTCTGTTTACAACAGGTTACTATTTATAGTAATATCGAGATTATTAGAACAGAATATAATACACAGTAACCAGAAATAAGTATATATTAATCAGTAAACATTTGAAGATCAGTCAGGTTATCAGAAATACACTAGACAGCAGATTAATCAGATTATACATAAACTGTAGTACAAGAATAAAATAAATTAAACTAAGAACAGATGAAAATCGATAATAGTAAACAGTAATCAGTTAACTTAATTTCGCGTACGTTATTTATGTAGTAACCATGAAGTCGGATAGATCTTTCAGCTTTCAGTCTTATTTCATTACTGGACACGAGGTACAGATTTTTCGTCCTTTCAGTAAGGACTTCCTTTCCTATGTATGATTAGGATTCCCCGTCTTCAGCCAAATGTTTTCCCCAGTATATGTTTAAGATTATCAGTAATCATGTTAATAATTAAATAAATTGCCTGAGCATTATATACAAGCATGACCAGTTTATGTACTAGTTACGGAGGTACCGTAACCATGACACTAGAGGCACCGGTGTCGTGACTCACATGTAGGAGAGTGATATCCTGCATCGTCCCACTCATGTTCAGTTTGGCCATTTTTATATGTATGTTTAGTGGGGCGTATGGATGCATCCTAGGCTTATCAGTTTTCAAGTTATCAGGGTGAATGTGGTGTGTGCTCTACATCCTTCACACTAGAGCTGATCCCTCCACCTAGCACAGTATTTAGAGGTCACCCCTCTACAGTTATTTAGAGGTCACCCCTCTACAGCATGACGAGGTCACCCCTCCAGTTATTCATGCACCGTTGTTACAGCACATGACCTATATAAGCTCTGGCAATTAAAATAAGTAAATGCATGTTTTCAGATTCAATAGATAACAGTTCAACTTTATCATTTATAAATCAGCCTTTACAGATTATACACAGATTTCTGCTGCAACTTTACTTATCAGTCTTATAGCTTCAGTATTTCATTATCTGTTTCATTTCAGTAATTCCTTATCATGATTTATATCCGTTCACTGAGCGTTATGCTCAGCCGTAGTCCCTTTCATGTTCTAACGGCAGGTACACCAGGACGCTCTTAGGATACTGAGAGCATGTGCATTTGGATGGAATCTATCCAGACTTCTTACTTTATGTACTTACATTATTCAGCTTATTTGGACATTGTTTAGTCCTTTCCTTCCGTATTTTACTTTTCATGTTTTGGGCTTATGTTTAGATTGCCGATGTTTGATTCCGGTATTTCCTTTATGGTCAGTTAATGTTTTAGGACATTTACCTTATGCTTTGATGACACGCCATAAACACACGTAACGGTCCACTTATCCAAGTAGGGTGTTACAATTATGGTATCAGAGCGCAAGGTTCAACCTGTAGGCTCTAAAACTTGACCTATGGCTAGTGGGTAGTCACCAGGAACTTCCCAGATTTTGGCGTTGTTATCTTTCATGTTTCTCATGCATTTATCAGTCAATTTTATTTAGTTATCAGTCGGTTTTCTTAAAGTTTTTGACTAAGTAAAAGGTTGGTACAGGACTGGCCATATTTAGTCGCATTTGCTTTTCTATGAATTTTGTTTTGGTGAACCGACCCATAGGCGTTCACCCTTGCCCGTTCAGATTTTTGTATTGGTGAACGAACCCAACGGCGTTCATCCTTACTCATGACAGATTCATGTTTTCAGTCAAATATTACTTGGTGAACCCGCCATAAACGTACACCACTATTCAGATCAAATTTTCATGCTATGCAGTCGAATGATGTTATGTGAACCGATCCACAGTCGTCCACCTTGTCATATCAGGACATTTCATAAACCTTGACGAGTATGGCTTGGACTACAGTCAACCATATTTAGTTCTAGATTATAAATTTTTATACATGACGGTTCTCAGAAATTTTTTGACAAGTATGGATCGAACCAGAACCGCCCATAGTTAGTCACGTGTTTTCTCCTTTGAATTATGTGGATTGAACCATAGCCATCCACACCAGAAATGTTAAACCTCAGTTATTTATTCTGCTATGTTAATTGTATCAGTCAAGTTTATACTCTCACACGAATGTCGTTTTCATGCTGAATAAGTTCATGTCTCCTTATGAGAATTATGTTTTCAGCAAGGTGACGATGTTTTCATGCTAAGATATAGAAGGGGTACAAAAAAACCTAATAATCATGTTCGATCCTCATCAGTCATGTCTTCATGTTGACCATTATTGAAATTCCATTTAATCATATTCTTGAAACTCTATAAATCAGCATTAAGTCTACGCAGGAATTACCAGGCTATCATGTTACTCATTTCAGATCAGTTTTTACTACCGATTAAATCAAATCATTTATTTGATCATGTCAGACAATTGACATTAGTATCGATCATTCCATAAAATTTCCACCAATGTCACGTACAGTATTCCATATATACCCCATGTACAGTGTCTAAGTTATACTCCATGTATTTCATGTGTACTCCACGTATAGTGTCTTAGATATGATCCATGTGCAGTATTCATTTTGTACTTCATGTACAGTAGTCCAGGTGTACTCCATGTACCATACTCCATGGATATTGCTAATCGGTCCTCAATCATCTCAGGCATTTCCACTTGTCGAGATTCTACTAGATGCTGGTGTTGTTCGTAAGTTGAAGATTTTATCAGATACTGATGCTGCTAACACTTTGAAGACCTCACAAATGCTGATGCTGCTGATACTTTGGAGATTTCTCAAGATGCAGATGCTGTTTATACTATGAAGACTCTACAGAACAAGGACGAAAACTATAAATTTGAAATTCTGACAAGAATAAATTTCAACCATCAGACACTACCGTTTCATTCCATGCTTTTACCTTCTCAGTTTGATGTCACACTTCACTCAGCTAACCTTTCATTCAGAAGAGTGGGAACCGGAACCCAGCCGGCCACTCAGCAGAAATAGTTACATGAATCACGGTCATGATAACGACCGTCAGGAGACTAACAGACAAAGCAGTAGTGACAACCACCGTGCGTATAATTAATCAGCCAGTAACCATCGGAACTCCGGTACGGACGTGACCAGAAATACAAAGGTCGGTAGTCTAACCGGTCCGCCAATCCTAGCAGTTACAATTTTTTTTTACCTTATCCAGATTCATCCACTAAAACACATGTCAAGACATCAGTCGAGACATGGGTCTCAGGTATCATTTTAGATGACACACATCATGACACCATTCATGGTACACGTCATACAAATAGCTTCTCAAAGTACGAGTCATAACTCATAACTCCGTATGTTTGCTAAACCAGGCCCTCAGAAATTCAGGGTACCCTCCAAGGGAGTATACCCTTTTTGTCATGCCATACATAAATCAAACCATTAAAGACTCAGTCACCACCACAGGATTATTGTCCAGATTAGACATGCAGTGTTCGTTCCGTGAAGTTACAGACGATATAAGTTTAGTAAAATCTGCCACATCTACTTCACATATTCATATGTCAGCTTCATCTTAAATCAAGCATTATCTACCCCCAGCCAGGAAAGACTCCACAGTACAACCCATGGTTATTAAAGTTATCCTTTCAGTTAACGACGAGATCCGTGTTACGAAATCCCAAATATATTCATCATACTTTCTGCCAAAAAAATCAGTACAAATTATTCCTGCCTTACAAGCGCGTGACTTATCAGTCCGTAGCTACGAAGACTTGTAGCTACCAGTTATAAGTTCACTTCTGAGACTCCTTAAAATTCACGATCAACAAATTATACCAGCGTTCTCAGATATAATTTCAGATAGTTTTCCAGAAATTCCGTCCTAACCACGAGGCTGAATTTAACATCAAGCTTGTCTCAAGAATAGAAACTGTTCCGAAACTCTTTATGACAGGACTTCAGCTAAGTTAAAAGAGTTGCATCATATGCTGCAAGAATTACCGGCACGAGACATTATTCGCCGTGGCGCACCACCAGGAAGGGCCCCGTTTCTTTCTATCAGGAAGAAGGCCGGTATCATGAGATTACGTATCGACCACTAAATTTTTTGACAAGATCACCATTCTTAATCAATGTTCATTCGATAAATAGCAGGTTTATCTGATCTGCTATGATGTATTAAACATTTTCCAGAACAAATTTCCGATCATGCTACCATCAGTGGTGAGAAAAGAACATGACGTTTCCAGACTGCTGTTGCACATATTATAGTCTCTCTAAAAATTTTGTTTTTATTCTTCTGAGCTCCCTAATACTCCAGCTATAGTATGAGGTTTATGAATAAAAATTTTCCATGAGTTCTCAGACAAAATCGTCAGTATACTCACTTATTACATCCTGAAATGCTAAACTCTAGAAAAGAACACAAGAATCATCTTCTCACAATCATGTAGATCCTCCGATAGGAGAAAATTATATACGCAGCTTTTCAGATGTGATTTCTAGTTGAACAATGTGGCATTTCTGAGCCACCCTATTTAAGCAGAAAGAAATTTCACACAATCCTGTGAAGGTGAAGGCCATCACTTGATGGTCCCGACCGACGCCTGTGAACCAAGTACCAAATTTATAGAACTTAGAAAACTACTACCGCAGAAATTCCTGACAGTTTCACGATCAGCCTTCCATAACTAAGCTTGCGCTAGTAAAGATCTAATTATCAGAGCTCGTACCTTTCGGTGAATATTCACTCAGGTTCCACCAGAACATACCTAATTCCAGGCAGGATTTTGATAGAAACAGTATAACACGTTGAGGCAGCTATGTTCATATCTAATGCCTGCCATCCCAACAGATTCAAGATAGGATACCGACATGCTGCAGGAAATTCAGCAATAGGTCGTATGATTCCAAAATATTCCATCAACAATGCTGTCAGATCGAAATTAGCGTTCGCGAATCGCGCTCTCGTTCATGTTCACAATCACGTGTACGTTCACATTTACGTTCACGTTTATTTTCACTTTCACATTTAAGTCTCAGTCGTAGTATGACGCTATTTCAGTTCATGCTTTGTGCTATCTCATGATTTAAGCTCACGTTAGCGTTGGTAACATTGTTCACGTTTAAGTTCGAGTGCCAGTTCGCAATACACGTTTCATGGTTTATTACCGAATATGGATACAGAAAGCATAAGAAACCAGGCCCAAGTTAGCAGAGCTTCTCCATACCCAGGCAGACGTTTCACGTCTCAGGCCATATCGGTTTTCATTCTTTCCTCAGTCAGCATATGTTCATGATATGTCCTAGCATCACGTACACAGTATGTTTCATGTATCATCGGGCACAATATATTCCATGCCCATCATTCCTCATATAATCGTGAACCCCGTTCACAATTGCTCATGTAGTACGTTCACAATTGTTCACGTAGTTCGTCCACTTATAAGTTCAGCAGCTTGCCCAGAGATATAAATAGTATCTTTTCTAGATATTTGTACGTACCGTTCCATGTATTCTTCATGCTATAGTTTATTCTTTCTATCAGATTCAGAGAATCCATCTTGAGTATGAAACCAGAAACCATTCAGCATCATCAGGACCAAGATTTTTTTATTATGTTTAGACCTTTGAAGGAATCGTTTCGAGTGGGAAGCCACTTGAAACAAAGGAGTCCATCCGGACTTCTCATCCTTTTCCTTCTATAAGTCAGTTATGTTCTTTCAGTCATGTCACGTTCCATGTTCTCTTCAGCCATGTCATGTTACATGATCATTTCAGTCATGTCAGGTTTATACCTATCAGCAACATTATGTCTTAATTAGAAGACAATTTATCCTTCAGCTTAATTGTCTTTTCAGTCTACGTGTTCTTTCAGTTCTTATAACTTCATCAGCTTATTACCTTTAAGTCGAGGACGAATTTCTCCTTTTTAGAGGGGAAGAATTGTAAAACCCAGTATAGTCGTATCTTTAATTCGGGGACGAATTATTGTTTTTAGAGGGGAAGAATTGTAAAACCCGTATTTAAAAATCAGAATATTTAAATACGCAGTTTAATTTTAATAAACTAAATAAGTATTAATTATTAGACAGAGATATAAACGCAGAAATTAAATACGCGATCAGACGTAAATTTTCAAAATGAAAAAAAAAATAATAATAATAATATAAGGGCCGGTTTTGTTTTGGCCGGTTATGGTTTAAAAAAAAGGAAGAAATGAGCAATGAGTAATCTTGGGTCGGTTTTAAAAAAAAAGAGAAAAGAAAAGGGTCTTGTGGGCCAGCCCTTTTGAAGAAAAAAAGAAACGGGGTATAACCCCCTCCCTCACAATCTGTAACCGAAAAAAAGAAAAAGAAATTAGGGTTTGTGCTAGGGTATGCCACCGACTGAAGAACCAAGGAAGGGTGTCGGGTCGATTTTCAGTATTGGTCGAACATTGTTATTGATATCCCTAATTTAGACTATTGGTAATCGTTTTCTTTTCTCCTTATTCCTTAATTCTAATTATATTTGATATAGTGATCAAGAACACATGAACCATAATCATTATACATGAAATCAGTCCTTTGTGGTTGGGTTTTGCTGGTTGCACGCGAACCGAGACCTCTAGGGTCTCGGTGGGGTTTTCTCAAGCCGGACGCAAGCCTTAAGGGTGCAGCGGTTGGGTTCCTTTTGGCAGCCGCAAGCAGCAACCAGCCCACCAGGGGCGTTTGGGGTTTTGTTTTGACAGCAGGGGTGTGTTTGGGACTGCAGTTCCAGCAGGGGTGCGTTTGGGACTGCAGTTTCTAGCAGGGGTGTTTGGGACTGCGAACAGTGGGCAAAAAACAATAGCAGTGGGAACCACTGCATTACTGCATTAACAGTGGGAATATAATGAAAATAGCAGGAATAAAATGCAAGCAGTGGGAATAAAATGCAAGCAGTGGGAACTTAAGACTAACGGTGGGAATTATTTAAGTTTGGTTAAATCATTTTATAAATAAGTTAAAAATATAAAGTTAAATATATTGTTATTTTATTATTTAATTAGTAAGACTAAATTGATTTTAACTTTGTCATTTTAACTACTTAAAAGTCGGATTTAATTTATGATTTAAATTAATGATTTATTTCAAGAAAACTAAATTGGAAATCTTTCTATTTTCGGAAACTTTCTGTTTACAACAGGTTACTATTTATAGTAATATCGAGATTATTAGAACACAATATAATACACAATAACCATAAATAAGTATATATTAATCAGTAAACAGTTAAAGATCAGTCGGGTTATCAGAAATACACTAGACAGCAGATTAATCAGATTATACGTAAACTGTAGTACAAGAATAAAATAAATAAAACTAAGAACAGATGAAAATCGATAATAGTAAACAGTAATCAGTTAACTTAATTTCGCGTACGTTATTATGTAGTAACCATGAAGTTAGATAGATCTTTCAGCTTTCAGTCTTATTTCATTACTGGACACGAGGTACTGATTTTTCGTCCTTTTAGTAAGGACTTCCTTTCCTATGTATGATTAGGATTCCCCGTCTTCAGCCAAATGTTTTCCCCAGTATATGTTTAAGCTTATCAGTAATTATGTTAATAATTAAATAAATTGCCTGAGCATTATATACAAGCATGACCAGTTTATGTACTAGTTACGGAGGTACCGTAACCATGACACTAGAGGCACCGGTGTCGTGACTCACATGCAGGAGAGTGATATCCTGCATCATCCCACTCATGTTCAGTTTGGCCATTTTTATATGTATGTTTAGTGGGGCGTATGGATGCATCCTAGGCTTATCAGTTTACAAGTTATCAGGGTGAATGTGGTGTGTGCTCTACATCCTTCACATTGGAGCTGATCCCTCCACCAAGCATAGTATTTAGAGGTCACCCCTCTACAGTTATTTAGAGGTAACCCCTCTACAGCATGACAAGGTCACCCCTCCAGTTATTCATGCACCGTTGTTACAGCACATGACCTATATAAGCTCTGGCAATTAAAATACAGTAAATGCATGTTTTCAGATTCAACAGATAACAGTTCAACTTTATCATTTATAAATCAGCCTTTACAGATTATACACAGATTTCCGCTGCATCTTTACTTATCAGTCTTACAGCTTTAGTATTTTATTATCTGTTTCATTTCAGTAATTCCTTATCATGCTTTATATCCGTTCCCTGAGCGTTATGCTCAGCCGTAGTCCCTTTCATGTTCTGACGACAGGTACACCAGGACGCTCTTAGGATACTGAGAGCATGTGCATTTGAATGGAATCTATCCAGACTTCTTACTTTATGTACTTACATTATTCAGCTTATTTGGACATTGTTTAGTCCTTTCCTTCAATATTTTACTTTTCATGTTTTGGGCTTATGTTTGGATTGCCGATGTTTGATTCCGGTATTTCCTTTATGGTCAGTTAATGTTTTAGGACATTTACCTTATGCTTTGATGACACGCCATAAACACACGTAACGGTCCACTTATCCAAGTGGGGTGTTACAGCCATAGTGTTCATGCTTACGGACATGGACTATCCTTTGACGATTGCTACTATGGAGGCCATGCTGGAATGTCATTTGCAGATCTCCAATGACCCTTCAGGTAATGTGACTTCCATGGCTACTACTTTGGTGGAAGGGATCCGAGCCCGGTTGCAAGCTAACAAGGTTGCAACGTCTGGTATGTGATGGGTATGTTTTTATGTGTTTATACTGACATTCTTTTCACCATTCTGTACAGTGATTGGTGAATTACATTATAGTTATAAAAGAAATAATACTTTTTATATAATATCTGTTTATACTTTAAACATATGATGGATTTCACATTTGTACATAATATAATATCTGCTTATACTTTTTCATCATAAATTGGTTTTCTTTTGACTGTTTCATACTTGTGCTGGTTTAGAGTTACTTCTGGTGTTGGACCTGGTCCACACAACAAATGGTGCTCAACTCACCATGTCTCACAGACAAGAAAGAGTTGATTCACCATGAGGGTACGGCTCTGGTGTGATAGTAAAATACGTTGATGGTTGCCAGGTTACCCAAAACTGGATGGTTTTCACTTGCCATGGTCCTAGACCGAAAAGTGGGTAATCCAAGGGGTACGGCTCTTGGTAAAGATTTTATCAAATTCGTTGATAGCTATAATAGCTTTCTCAAAGCTATAGGGTTTTCAGCTCACCGATGCTTAATTGCTTAGAGTTGACGAGTCCAGAAGGGTACGTGTTAGGACCATTGGAATAGTTCATTGTAATAGGTAGACTAGGAGGTATGTAGTTCCTCCTGGTCATAGTAGTAGTAGGAGCAAGTCGTGCTCCTAGTCCTAGTTAAAGTCAAACTTTATTATTTATTTATTATTCTGTTAGGATATGCATGAGATATGTTAGGAAAGGATATGCATATCAGTTTTACACGTTTTGTTTAATGATGTATTAGGGTTTCCTTGTAGTATAAAAGGAACCTTTGGCAAAAGGGTTAGACACACCTTAATCAAACGTAATTCTAGTCATTATCAATATTAGAAATCCTTAGAAAGGATCAAGTCATTATAGTTATTCTGTTCTTCTTTATAGTATTTGTATTCCACACTTATATTGTGTATAGAGTCTCTGTGAATAGACTTGTGATTACAGAAGTCGTTCACCGTTCCTGACAGGCTACAAGATCCACATCTAGTGGACCCAACAAGTGGTATCAGAGCATGGGAGAGTCCCTGTACAAGAAGAATCAAATTTTCTTATTGCTAACATTTTTGTTTAATCATGTATGCCTCAAGTTCTACTCAAACAGGAGAAGATAGCACTCCTAAAACTCTGCAACCTCAGCAGATCGTTGCTACGGTTTCCAACACAAATGGTAAATTTCCTCTTCTGAAAAAGGACGAGTATGATAGTTGGGCAATGAAGATGAAATGGTGGATCATCAACACTGATCAAGACCTTTGGAAGGTTATTCTGAATGGGAACAGCAGGAAGCTGACTGGAAGAGACAAGAATGGTAATATTACTCTTCTTGACCCTAAAACTCATGAAGAAATCATAGCCATTCAGAAGGAGGTCAAAGCAAAAACTATTTTGCTTCAATCCCTTCCTGATGATCACATGGGTGACTTCTACAATTTGGATGATGCTAGAGAGATCTGGAATGGAATAAAAGCAAGGTTTGGTGGGAATGAGGAGTCAAAGGAAATGCGAAGATCCATGCTGAGAGATGAATTCACAGAATTCAAAATCTCAGAAACTAAAGGTATTCATCAAGGGTATGACAGGTTCCAAAAGATATTGAGCCAATTGAATCAACTTCGGTCGAAACCTGACGATGGTGATATTAATGCAAAATTTCTTAGAGCCTTACCTTACTCATGGAATCAGGTGGTAATCTCTCTAAAAGCAAAAGGTGGGCTTGACTATCTCAACTTTGATGATTTATTTCATAAGCTCAAAACTTTTGAACCTCATGTGAGAGGATATTCAAGTGATTCTTTTCCCACTCCTGCTAATTCGGCCTTTGTGAGTTCTATGGCATCCAGTCCCATGTCTTATGCTAGTAGCCTAAGCAATATTGTGTCTTCTCAACATACTTTTCAGCATACTTCTGCTTCTGAATCAACAGCCAAGTCTGGTAGCATGGTAGAAGTTGTTCTTCATTCTTTTGTTGCTGATGTTGATGCTCAACAACAACTTGCTTTTGATGACTTCAAACAGGTTGATAAACTCGACCTGGATGAAATGGATCTCAAATGGCAGATGGCCATGCTCACTCTTAGGGTTCACAAGTTTGAGAAGAAAGCAGGTCGTAAATTTAATTACAACCCACAAGAGCCAGCAAGGTTTGACAGAAGCAAGGTTCGATGCTACAACTGCCAGCAACAAGGTCACTTTGCAAGGGAATGCCCTAACAAGAATGACCAGGAGAAGAGCAGATATTCAGCTTTTAAGGTTCAGGAGGTAAATGATGACAATAAGGCATTGGTATCTCTTGACTCTATGGTCAACTGGAATGATAATCAGACTACTACATTGGAATCAGCTGAGTCCTCAACCGACGTGTTTGCAATGATTGCTAGGAATCTATCTGATGCAGAGGAAGCAGACGAGTTTGCTCTTATGGGCATCTCACCTCAGGTACAACATTGTCCTCTTGGTTGTCATGATAAATATTCAGAATTGTTGTCCCAATATAATGACTTAAATGATTATAATGATAAGTATTTTTTAGAAGTTCAAGCCTATAAGGCTTCTTTAAACACATTGGAACAACAAAAGAGGTGGCTTCAAGATACTCAACGTGAGTATGAGGATAAAATTAGGATACTGAGCATCGATTTAGAAAACACAACAAATATGCTTAAATACACAGAAAAGGTAAAAGATGACAGTATCAAATAAAAACAAGTGATGAAAGAAAGATTAGATGCTACACTGTTAAGATTTGAAAAATGGCAAAAGGCACCTAAAAATCTTTCAAAATTAATCAATAGTAGCATGTCTGGTAGGACTAAAAGAGGTTTAGGATTTGATAAATATATTGATTCAGAAGATGTGTTTGATTTATCTTTTTCAAGTGTCTTTGATGCCGACAAAGAGGAAGAGGGAGAACCTATTTACAATAGGTTTAAACCAGCAGCAGAAATGCATGCTGTCCCTCCACCTCTTACTGGAACTTTCATGCCCACTTTTAGGCATAATGACTTGGATGGATCACAGATGCATGAGTCCCCAAAAATTTCTACTAATTCTAATGACTTTGTCTCGTGTACTTTCAGTGATAAAGCCAGTGACTCTGCATCAAGTGGTTCAAGTGAAGAGTCGAGACCTACAAGTTCCAAGTCGAATGATCATGCTGCTACTGGTGCTAGGAAGTGTGAAGAGAGAGTTACTTTTAATTCAACAGTGTCTAGTCCTGGTTTATTGAGTCCTAGGAAGATTGATTCTCCTAGAATTGTGTGTAATAAAGTTAGCAGTATGAAACAATGTCATTCTAATAAAAGGTCGATTAAAACATGTTTTGTTTGTGGAAGTGCATTTCATTTGATTAAAGACTGTGATTTTTATGACAAACATTCTTCTGTTCATCAAGCATTTCCTGCTCCTGGTCCACCAGGAGTTGTTCCATATTCTTCTAGAAGACTCAATCCAAGTGCTCAATCGTTTTCTTCTTCTAGAAGGACCTCTCCATTAGCTTCTGATCATTAGAGAAACATTGGATTAACATCAAATAGAACAACCAGTAACTATTTTCAGAATTTTAATCCAATTTATCCACGTAGTTTTGACCACATGTATTTTGGATTGGGAAATTTGGGAACTGCTGTTAAGCCCTCAGCAGGTTGTTCTTGGTCAAACAATAATACCAATATGATGAATCGACAACCAAAGAACAACGGTGGATCTCATCAATCTTTTTGGCTCTCTACTAAAGATCCACAAGGCAGGCTCAACCTGAAAAGGTTTGGGTCCCCTTAAGACACTAACATTTGCATCTTTATTATCTTGTTGTTGTAGGTTACTCCATACCAAGATCCTACTCTAGGAATTGTTGATAGTGGATGCTCTAGGAGCATGACAGGAAATAAAAGTCTTCTATCTAACTTTGTACCATTTCAAGGCGGCAAGGTCTATTTTGGTGGAGGTGAAGGCAGGATTACTAGCAAAGGAACAATTCAGACGCCCAATCTTAATTTTGAGCAGGTCTACTATGTGGAAGCACTTCAACACTTCAACTTGATATCTGTCTCTCAGATTTGTGACAAGAAGCAGTTTGTCCTCTTTACGGATACTGATGCACTTGTGCTATCCAAAGACTTTCAACTTCCGGATGACTCACAGGTTCTGCTCAGAATCCCTAGAAGACACAATCTCTATAGCATCAAGCTGAATGAAGTCAACCCTACTGGTCAACTAGCATGTTTGGTTTCTAAAGCCTCAGAAGATGAAGCCACTCAATGGCACAGAAGGATGGGACATGTGAACTTCAAGACCATTCACAAACTAGCAAATATGAACCTGGTCTCTGGTTTACCTCCCAAGTCATTTAGAAATGATATTAATTGTATTGCTTGCAGCAAAGGCAAACAACATAAAGCATCCTTCAAGGCTATTACTGCTCTCAGCCTTATAACTGTACCATTGCAGCTACTACACATGGATTTATTTGGTCCTACCTCTATTAGGAGCATTGACCACAAACAATTCTGTCTGGTGGTAACTGATGGATATAGCAGGTTTATGTGGGTTTTCTTCATGGCTGCCAAGAGTGAGACCTACTCAATTCTTAAAGATTTTATTACCCTTATAGAGAACTAGTTGTCCAAGAAGGTTAAAGGTATTCGTTGTGATAATGGAACCGAGTTCAAAAATAAAGACCTCATAGCACTTTGTAATTCTAAAGGCATCAAAAGAGATTATAGTGCAGCAAGAACTCCTCAACAGAATGGCATGGCAGAAAGAAAGAACAGGACTCTAATAGAAGCAGCAAGAATAATGCTTGCCGATTCCAAGCTTCCAACCATGTTCTGGACAGAAGCTGTTAATACTGCAAGTTATGTTTTGAATAGAGTTTCTATTACAAATCCTCACAAGAAGACTCCTTATGAGCTCCTAACAGCCAAAGTTCCAAATATTACTCATTTGAAGCCATTTGGGTGTCCTGTCACCATTCTGAATACTAGTGACTATTTGGGGAAGTTTGATGGCAAGGCAGATGAAGGATACATTGTGGGATATTCAACTCACTCTCGGGCTTATCGTGTCTACAATCTCCAAGCCAAGCGAGTAATTGAAACTATAAATCTCAGGTATTTTGAGGAGAAGTCAAACATCCAAGGCAAGGGTCCTGAATGGTATTTTTATCTTGATTATCTTAGTGATTCATTAGGATATTTTCGTTTCAAAACTAACCATGATGCAGGTCCACAAGTGTTGGTAACTTCTAGTACAAGTGCTCACTCTAGTCTTTCCGACTCAGATGACGAGGATGATATTTTTGTTGTTCCATCCTATTCCACCACAGTCTCTCCTACTCCTCCTAGTGATGCAATTTCATTGGATGTATTGGCTTCACAAGTAGCTCTTGACACTTTACTCAAACAACAACAAGAGGCTACTACAACAGCTGCTCAAGGTGGCTTTGAGTTTCCCTTGAATACGCCTACTGACAAAGCTGCTCCTAGTACTCCAACTACTACTCCTAGTGCTAGTTTAACACCTTTTGGTAGTCCGACTAGTGAATCTACTTCCCATACTAGATTCTACAGTCCTTCTGACCTAGGGAACCATCAAAAGAAGTCTTCTACCAAGCTGTATGATATTCACAAACAATCAATAGATGGCATTTTCAACACTGCCTCATATGATGATGACTTTGTTGGGGATCTTAATAACTTGGCACCAGAAGTGGAGGTAGCTTCCAATCCAGTGTTGCAATCACACAAAGATCACCCTACTACTCAAATCATTGGAGATCTTGGTTCAACTGTCAAGACACACAGAATGCATAAGAAGGCCACGTCTGATCATCATGCTCTTGTGAGCTATATTAAAGATCAAAAGCGTAATAATCATACGGACTTTCAACATTGTTTGTTTGCTTGTTTTCTTTCACAGGTGGAACCAGATCAGTCTCTCATGCTCTTGAGGATCAAAGTTGGGTGGAAGCTATGCAGGAGGAAATGCAGCAATTCTTGTTTCAGAATGTTTGGATCCTAGTTGAATTGTCGGATGGAAAGACAGCCATTGGTACCAAATGGATTCTCAAAAACAAGAAAGATGCACGGGGTATTGTGGTGAGAAATAAGGCGAGATTGGTTGCACAGGGTCATACACAACTTGAAGGCATTGACTACACTGAAGTTTTTGCTCCTGTTGCTAGGATTGAGGCCATTCGTCTGTTTTTGGCTTTTGCTTCCTATATGGGTTTTACAGTTTTTCAGATGGATGTCAAGAGTGCATTTCTCTATGGCAAGATTGATGAGGAAGTTTATGTCACTCAACCTAAGGGATTTGTAGATCCACTTCATCCCAAGAAAGTTTACAAGGTGGTCAAGGCTCTTTATGGACTTCATCAGGCTCCTAGAGCTTGGTATGAGCGTCTCTCAACTTTCTTGTTGAAACATGGCTATAGAAGAGGCACAATTGACAAAACACTATTTCTTAAGAGGAACACCAAGGACATTATCCTTGTTCAGGTGTATGTGGATGATATTATTTTTGGTTCTACTAAAAAGGAATGGTGTGATGAGTTTGAACAGCTGATGAAGGGTGAATTTCAGATGAGTGCTATGGGAGAGCTTACATTTTTCCTTGGTCTTCAAGTCAAGCAATAGTCGGATGGGATCTTCATAAGTCAAGATAAATATGTTAATAAGATCCTTCAGAAGTTTGACAAGGATCCTCTTAGACCAGCAGCAACACCTTATGAAGTTGCTAAAGTCAAACTCAAGAATGAGCCAGATCCTCCGGTAAATGTTCACATGTACAGGTATATGATTGGCTCACTCATGTATTTGACTGCATCACGTCCGGATATCATGTTTGCAGTAAGTGCTTGTTCTAGACATCAGGTGGCTCCAACGGTTTCTAACTTGAATGCAGTCAAGAAGATTTTCAAGTACATCAAGGCTCAACCCAAGCTTGGCTTGTGGTATCCTAAAGAATCACCTTTTGTTCTTGAAGCATATAGTGATAGTGACTATGCAGGTGCTAATAATGACAGAAAATCTACTACTGGTGGTTGTCAATTTTTGGGTCGACGACTTATTTCATGGCAATGCAAGAAACAGACGATCGTAGCTACTTCTTCAACAGAAGCTGAATACGTTGCTGCTACTAGCTGTTGTGGACAAGTTTTGTGGATCCAAAATCAGATGCTGGATTATGGGTTCAATTTTATGAACACCAAAATTTTCATTGACAATCAAAGCACTATCTGCATTGTGAAGAATCCTGTTTTTCATCAACGTACAAAACATATTGAAATTCGGCACCATTTTATACGGGATGCCAATGAGAAGAAGTTGATACAGGTTCTTAAGGTTCATACGGATGATAATGTTGCTGATCTGTTGACTAAAGCCTTTGATGGTCCTTGGTTCAACCACTTGGTGGTTCACATTGGGATGGTCAATCCTTGAGACCTAGGATTGAGGGGAGGATAAGCCTAAGGGGAGGCTTAGTATACATATTTATTTGCACAGACTAACATATTGGTAGATTTTAACAACATATTGAATGGGTTCTGGTGGTGTGTGTTACTCCTAGTGGAGGTTTTTGCTCACTTCTGATGGTTGTCTTCATTCATGACTGGCTTCTAGTCCTTAATGGTTAGCTTCTAGTCGTTCTTGGTTGGCTTCTAGTAGATAAAAATCCTTCTTTGTCAAGTGATGGTTGCCTTCTGGTCTTGGTTTGGGATACTGTTCACTTTGTTGACTTTTGATGACCATATTCTGCTTCTAGTGTTGACCATTGTGCGCTTTGACTTTTAGTCAACGCATGCACCTTCTGGTATATATCCTCTTATTTACCTTTGGTAAATTAGGATTTGCAGATAATGTTAAAAGGGGCAAGTGGTTACTTTGCATTAACTGCCTAATTTGAAAGGGCAACCCCTATTATTAGGGGTCAATGAACAGTTACTAAGACCATTTTTATGGTCAATTTACCCCCCTTGACTCATTCATCACAATCATAACACACACACATCCGCTCCTACTCTCTCAAACCCTAACAAATCATCATCCATACCTTCTAATCAACATCAATGGCTGCCCTGGTATACCAACCTGCTCACAATAAGGTCACTTATCTAGGAGATGGTCCACACCGTGATGAGTTCACTGACATTCTGGAATTCATTGAGGCTTCTAACCTCAGGTATGCTTTTACTGTGTGCCCCATTGTTTATGATAGTGTGATTCGTCAGTTTTGGGCTTCTGCTCGACTTGTGGCTGTGGTTGGTCGTCCACGTGAACTCCATGCTACCATAGATGGACGTTCTTATGTGGTTAGTGAAGCTTCTATTCGGAGTTCCCTTCATCTTCAAGATGAAGGTGGTGTTGTTTCCATCCCCAATGCTGAGGTTTTGGAGGGGATGGCTGCTATTGGGTACAACCATGGGGGGAAGTTTAACTTCCAAAAGAATCGGTTTTCCCCCAATGGAAGCTTCTAGTGCAGTTTTTGATTCATTGTTTAAGCCCCAAGTCTGGGAGTTGGGATGCTTTTCCTACTCCTTTGGCTACTGGTCTAATCTGCATAGCACATGGTAAGGTATTTAATTTCTCTCGTTATTTGTTTGATAGGATGGTTAGCAATCTGTCTAGTGCTGGTTCTAGGAAGAAATTTCTGATGTATCCTAGGTTTTACAGCAGATACTTGTTTTTCTACCTCGTAATAGGGAGGAGTATGAGCCTTCTAAGCTTACTGCTAAAGTATACTATAACATGGCTCATGGGTTTAGCGGGGAGTGGAGGCCCCTTACTGATGCAATGTTGGGCCTTGCTCAAGGTCCTCCTTATGTTGTCCCTCCGGTTGAACAAGCCGAGGAGGAACCTCAATTAGGTGATGACCCAATGGAGGAGGAGCATCCTGCTGGTGGTGCACCTAATGTGGTTGTGGAAGAGCCGGTTGAGGAGGTGGTGGTTGAAAGGCCATCCACTTCCAAGGCTGCTCCTTCTTCGGTGCCACATTCGTCTCCATTTGTGGATACCCCCTCCTAGTCCTGCTCCACACTCTTCTGATAAGCCTTCTGGTGCTCGTGCTCATAATGATGACCCCTTTCTTGCTTCTGGTTCCAATGAAGCCTTCCCAGACCCAAGTCCTCTTGGTGGGAAAGCGGAGGATCCTATTACACTTACTTCTTTACTTGATCTCATGCACAGGTACCATGAACGAATTCTTTCCTTGGAAGCGGATTTGAATCAACATCGTAAGCTTACCCGGGAATTTGTTCTTCCCATGGCTGATCGGATTAAAGCCTTGGAGACACAGTAGAGGCAAAGGAAGAAGCATGTGGTTCAATCTGATTCTGATGAGGAGGTTGACGATCTTGTGAAGGATGGTTTGAATTTGTTGGTGAAGGCTGCCTTTGCTGATAAGTTGTATGATGATCTGCCGATTCCTCCTACTTCCTCCAGCATTCCTTCTCCTGCTGCTGTCCCTACACCAAAGGAAGCTGTTGCTGGTCCTAGTGCTGGTTCCACTGCTGGCCCATCTCATGATCCGAAAAGGAAAGCCCCCATGACTGATGCTCCCTCACCCCCTCGCAAACGTACACGCAGACAACTTGAGGAGGATCGGTTGGGTGAGGAGGCTGCTCAAAGGATGCAAGCAGAAATTGACCAAGTTGCTCGGGCTGAGGAGGAAGCTCTTCAACAGAAGAGACGTGAACAGGTGCAGCATGATGCTATGCATTGGGATGATAGCGATTGGATGCGGGTGTTGACTATTCTTACTACGGATTATTCCCAGTTTACTGATCTCTTGGGTTCTGATGTGAATGAGCATAACTGTATTCCTCGAGCAATGGTGTTAATGCACAAGCAAAAGTTGGCGCTTGCTGCACAACTTCGTGAGAAGCGTAAGAACAGGCCTTTGACGAAAACTGAGGAGCGAAAGCAGATGCAGCGGTATGTGAAGTATCAGTCGGCTGTTTATTTCACTACTGGTTGGACGTGGGAACGGGTTCGGACATTGTCTTTTGATGAGCTTAAGGCGCTCTATGAACGAATGATCAAGTATCAGAGCACCCCAATTCCGGAGCGTTTCATTTATCGTCCTCCTCCACGTGTGGTGCCTACTTCTCAACCTGCTGTTGCTACTGGTTCTACATCTGATCCTCCTCTTGGTTCTGCTGCTATTCCATTGGTTGTTGATGGTTCTACTGTTGGTACCACCCCTACACCTTCGGTTGCTCCTCCTGTTTCTTCTCTAGGTCCTACTACCACCACCACCTATGCTACCACTACCACCACCACTGCTACTCCTGCTTTGGCATCACCATCACCGCCTGTGCCTGGTCCTCAACCATCAAATCCATTGACGGCTGTGATGGTTTGCCTAAAATCATCAGGGTACTCCCACTCACCATTGATTCATGTTCTAAGAGTTGGGCTGGGTTCTGGTCTCCCAGGGTGATGCTTATTCCACCATAAAGACTGGCTAGCCCACGAGCGAGCAGCTACTTGGTAAAGGCTCATAAAATCTGCTCATGGTGCTGTGAAGATTCAACAGGATGCAGATTTGTTTCAAGCTTTCAAGAAGCTTCTAGGTGTTCTTTGTGCAGCAGTGTTTATGTTCTTTATGCTGATGGTTATGATGCTACTGTTTCATTTGCTGTTCTAATCCTCAGGTTATGTTGCACGATTTACCAGGAAACTTGAACTCAACAGGTCAAATTCAAGTTTAGGGGAGGATTGTTAGGACCTTTGGAATAGTTTTTTTTGTAATAGGTAGACTAGGAGGTATGTAGTTCCTCCTGGTCCTAGTAGTAGTAGGAGCAAGACGTACTCCTGGTCTTATAGAAAGTCAAACTTTATTATTTAAAGATTATTCTGTTAGGATATGCATGAGATATATTAGGAAAGGATATGCATATCAGTTTTACACGTTAGGTTTAATGATGTATTAAGGTGTCCTTGTAGTATAAAAGGAACCTTAGGCAGAAGGGTTTAATACACCTTCATCAAACATTATTCTAGTTCATATTAATATTAGAAATCCTTAGTAAAGGATCAAGTCGTTATAGTTACTTTATTCTTCTTGTTCATAGTATTTGTATTCCGCACTTATACTGTGTGATTTATCTAGAGTCTCTCTGTGAATATACTTGTGATTACAGAAGTCGTTCATCGTCCCTAACAGGCTGCAAGATCCACATCTAGTGGACCCAACAAAGCCCCCAACATATGGGGACCCTCCGCATCTTATCACTCCGCACCCAAAAATGAAACGACATGGTATACATCTATTGTCCTGTCTTAGGCACAGTGAGCGCTACTCACCCAGACGAGGATAGTCAATCCCAAATACATCTATTTATAACATTCGAGCTATAAAACAATTAACTTTTACAGTCCACGGGTCATGGGTCACACAATAGGCAAATTAAATCAAAGTGTACAGTTCTTTTTGCGTCCTATAAAAATATATTGCATGTTTTCTCCCCTAATATTTTTCAAAACATTTATCAAAGTAAAAGTGTGGGGCCATGAACTCACCTGAATGAAATAGCAACGGTATAATAGCACAATGTAGACATGGAGAAATAATAACTCGAAACAATCTGTAGTCTATATGAAATAAGATACGTATTACTATACAAGAATAATGACAATAAACGTAGAATTTAATCCCCTAGTATGTGCTTGAGTTTTTAAATAACTCAATGGTTTTTAATACTTGCAAAAGTTTAACGTGTAAATAAAAGTGTAATCATTTAATTCAGGATATATTATTGAACTTGTTGAAACAGTTTATACAGTTGAGTCATTTAATGGGTCAACTATCCTAAATGCATTTGATTAAAACTGTTTTAAATAATAAAATCAATAATTTTATAAATCATTTAATTCTAAAAATATTAAATACATGTTTAGTTGATTTTAAGGAAGCCAAGTATGTTGGTGTTGGAGAAACATGAGACAAGTATGTTGGTGTAGGAGAAACAGGAGACATAACACCTCATTTCATTTTGTTAACGTCGACTTTCAAATAAACAGTGGCTTTCCAATGCTAACATTAGCTATTAAGGCAACAGTGGCAATATTAAACTAACATTAGCAATGTTTTAAGGCAACAGTGGCAAGATCTGCACAATGCTTGCCGCTGTGTTAGTTTCTGAAAACAAAAGAGAGCTCATTAATGGATCGTGGTACAAACTAACGGTATCGTTAGAAAGCAAGTCGGGTCATCTAAAGACCCGTGTTGTAAGTTTTATAAACCAACTTCGTTTGATGGGTTGTTCGAAGTAGGTGTCAAGAACTATTTTAAAAGACAAGTGTTCAATGGGTCACTTTCGATATTGACTACGGTTTTCGACATGGACTTTTGGGTTGAACTAAAAATATGCTCGTGTAGACAGCATAGCCCTCTACAACTTTCGTTGTTTACCCGACTCGGGGAAAGGTCGTTTTGAGGGTATAAAAATGGGTCATAAAAGGACGCGTTTTCAATACTAAACAAAGTTATATTTCCCACCACAATAAGTCACATTCGGCATTTTTCGGTGATTAATATCTAGCTCCTTTCTTAACCAAGTTAAGTAATTTAAGTTTGATTATAATATCGGGACTAAAGTGTATGTTTTGCCCCCATAAAACTCGTGGTTACTTAATCATAGATGCCTCGTTTAGGGGTCTAAAGTTAGGTCAAAAAACAATAGGGTCGCGACTAGTTTAATTTTAGTTTGCATTTCTCTATTACTGTACGTATAGTTATTTGACTTCGAAGGCTTGTTAGTCTTAGAACTATTTATAAGTAGATCATTCCTATCTTGTTTATTTGTGTTCGGGGTTGTAAAAGCAAGACTCGTATGTTTCGTTTTGACAATTCATTTAGTTGCTCAAGCACAAATACAAGACAACATTTGTATGCATACTATGTCGAAGGAAAGAAAAAGAAAAGAGGATGCTCACATACAATGAATCCAAGGTGAACACAAAATCGGATGCTAACCTACTATATTAAGGCGAACCAAATTTGAATGCTAACCAAAACTCAGCCTACTCGTTTAACTCCTGAGTAACTCGTCTATACCCTTTCTTTGTGATCATTCATGACACGAAAGGAACAAACTTTGACGTGTGGCTGTTTGTACATGTCGACTACTAACAACAAAAAGTACAAATCAAGCAATGTTGCTCCTTACACTTCTCGTACACTTATGGTCATCAACGATCAAACAATTTGTATTGTTGGATACTTGGCTTGTCGAACCAAAAGGAGGAAGAATATGTTGTTGGTGTTGTTTTATGCATGACATCGCAACTATTAAAGGGTAAGCATGGACCCCATAGTGGGTTGTTTCTGCTTGTTGTTGTGAACGGTGGCTGTGAGGATAAAGATAGCTAGGGAGATCGCTAAATATAGCTAGTGATCAAAGGATGTATGTTGTTGTGGTTTATGACTAAAGAGGAAATGGAGTTTGGTGCTACCGTGATTTGAATCTGACAAAGAAAGAGTGGCGTTGTGTTGTTTTTGAACTTGTTACCACATGCGAATTATAAAGAAGAATAAGGATAACATTTTGGATACGATTTGGTTAGGATTACCTAAGAACTAGTAAGATTTGGTTAGATTCTAAGTTAGATTGAGTGAGATTGGTAAGTACCTTGTTTAGATTGTGTAGGATAATTTAGGATTTAGTTAGATTGTATATGTACAATTTGTGTATCCTAGTTAGATTTTGGATATGATTTAGTTAGATTTAGTTAGGTTGTATAGGGTTGATCATGATTTGTATAAATCTAGGATAGATTTAGTGTAGATTGTATGTATCATACTAGTATATGTTAAGGATTTGCTAGATTTTCAAAAATGAGTGTATAAGTGTATACATAAAATGAAACGTGTGGTTTAGATTGTCAAAAGAGGGAAGAACATGTTTATAGTGCATCATAGTTACCAATGTGTATCCAAAATACTATAAGTTGTATTCAAATTTTACGTTATTAATTATAGTGTAATTTAGGTTAAAATGTCTATATAAAAGTAAGTTTAAATACTTCACTATATTTATATAATACAATTATGATTTTTGTACATAATAAGTCTTGAAATGATGTATTGCAAAGGTGGTCGATCAAAATAATATGAGATGAGTGATAATAAGAATAAAACTGGTGACGTGTCAAAAGTAAAAAATCCGAAATGTTACATACATACCATCCTCATCCCCATCGGGGAACGAGGATCTAATGAGGAATCAGGTATTTTTTTTCCCGTTACACAATTAACATTTAAACTATGTTTAAAACGACACAGTCATTACAAATAACACAATACGGTAATATCAAAGATTAACCACAATAACATTCATGCGATCATGCTCAATATTATTAACAATAACAACATTAACATACAAGAGCTCATCCTAGAAGTTTTAGTTTCAAAGGAGATATTAACCATCGATTGATAGTGTTTCAAAGATCTAACAGATATATGAATGTATATGTAGAATAAAGATATTCAGGGGCGGGTTTAGGGAACCAAGGGTATTATCATCCCCACCCCATACCCGCTCTTTATTATTGGGGAATCCCACCCCCATCCCCATTGTAAAACCCACATAAGATACCATGAACAGTACACTACATAAAAACACGCCTAAATTAAAACTTTCCATTTATAATATTCGACACGTGTCACGAACATTAAATTACAAGAATTACGTATATTATTAATGCACGATAAATATTATGTATAATATTTAATTCATGACATATAAAACACGAACACATACGTATAATATTGTCACGAAAAATGTTTGGTTTTGGTGTTTGGGCTTGTGTGTCCGCGACAACAAGAAGAAGGGGAGAGGGCCGACCTATTTTGAAATCTAACTTGTAAAACAATTATTCCATGGATTTACCATAAAACTTTTTAAAGAAAATTTAAAAGAAACCCTACTTAGTCTCTACCCTAGCCGCGACCACCATAGGAAGAACAAGGAGGATTTGTTGATTCTTGATCTTTGGAATTTATCGTTCGGGTTTCAGTTCTCTTTTCATCCACACATTGGTATTGATCATAACCTCAATCTTTTTAATCATTTTTTTTAATTAATGATCTATGTTCATGAATCTTTTATAAAACATTAATTAAACATGTTATATAAATGGATTAAAACAAGAAAAAGGTTTGTTTGGTGTTTGTTTTGGTTCGGCGCACACAAACCGAGAGCCATGGCTCTCGATGGGCTTTTTTACACCAACAGCCGAGACCCCAATGGGTTCGGTGGTGTTTTTGATTCGGGCAGCAGGAACTAAGGCCCCTACGGGGGGAACCTTGGTGTAGACAGTGGGAACCGAGACCCAACAGGGTCTCGGTGCGTAAGCAGGTCACGGTGGGGGGAACCGGCTAGGGCGGTGTGAACCATGAGCCAGCACTGGCAACCACGGCAGCAGCCGCAGGCTATTTAGCCACCGACAGCAACCACCAGTCGCCGACTGAGTGGTGGTGTTTGGTACTCGGTTTGGTTTTTCTCGGGTTTAGTGCTCGGGTACATTTTATTAGCAAATGTTTTAATTAAATAATTAAATAAATTAATTTACATGCACTATTAATTAATTAAAATCATGACTTAGGTTATTTTATTTAATTAAATAAATCATGTTACAATCTAAGTATTTTATTTTACTTAATTAAATTAAAAACCATGCTTAATTTAATTAATTAATATGAGGTAAAGTTTTAATAAATTAACTATGATATATTATTAATTAATAAACCATGAATTTTTAATATTAATTAATAATCACTTTAGCCTAAGTATTTAATTTAATAGACTTTACTAATAAGTTATCATGACTTATAACTTATGACTAATAAGCACTAGCTTATATCTAAGACTTATTAATTTAGCTTATTTCTATTTATGGAAACTTTCTATTTTTGGAAACTTTCTATTTTTAGAAACTTACTATTTTTGGAAACTTTAAATTTTGGAAACTTTCTATTTTTGGAAACTTTCTACTTTTGGAAACCTGCTATTTTTAGAAGGGTACTTATTATTACACTACAACTATAGTAATATAAGAATACATGAAATACATAATCAGAATACATGTAAAACATGAATAAATACAAGATAACACTTAAAAACAGTAAAACATGACAAGAACATATAAAATAAGTTAAGAACACACAGAACCAGTAACACACTCAGTAATCAGACAACTCATACACGTCCCTTATTTATGTAGTATCCGCGAAGTCGAAGTAGATCGTTCAGCTTCCATTCTAGCTTTACTACTGGACGTAAGGTACATATATTCCGTCCTTCAGTATGGACATTCCTTCGTATGTTTGATTAGGATTCCCCGTTTGCAGCCATCTGTTTTCCCTAATTATTTTATATGTTTTGAATGCTTATGTTTATATTTTTAATGCGTGAGCTATATAAATGCATGCCAGTTCCACCTAGTTATGGAGGTACCATAACCATAATACTGGAGGCACCAGTGTTATGACTTCCCCATGATGGAGTGATTGCTCGTGGCGTTCCTTTTAGTTTTGGCCATTTATTTATATTATCATGTGGGGCGTATGGGTGCATTCTAGTTACATGTTTTTCAGGATTTTCATGGTGAATGTGTTGTGTGCCTTGCATCCTTCACAAGGAGTTGATCCCTCCTACCCAGACCAGTATAATTAGAGGCAACCCCTCTAATTGCATAATGAAGTCACCCCTCTATGTATTCATGCACGTTGATACCTCATGACCTATATGGGCTCTTGGCTAACTTTAAAATACAGTTTTTCATAAGTTAATCATAAGTTTTTCCACTGCTATTTGTCTTTATTATGTTATGTCATTCATACTATGTTATATATCCGTTCACTGGGCGTCTTGCTCAGTCGTTTCTTTTCCACGTTCCCAAACGGCATGTACACATGAACGCACTTACGATCTTGAGAGTATGTGCATTTGGATGGAAGCTATCCAGCATTCGTTACTTTATGCATTTCCATACATTACTTTATTTCTTTTGGACATTGTTTAGTCATTTTCCTTTTAGTACTTATATTTCATGTGTGTGAGCTTATGTTGGACTACCGAAGTTTGATTCCGGTATTTGTCTTTATGGTCATTTACTGTTTTTAAGACATTTACCTTACATGCTTTGATGACACGCCATAATTATCCAGTGATATTCCATTTATCAAAATGGGGTGTTACAATTATGGTATCAGAGACAAGGTTTCGACCTGTAGGCTCTAAAAACTTGAACTGTGCCTAGTGGGTAGTCATCAGTGTCTTCCTAAACTGAAAGTTTATTTTCATGCATTTGTTTCATGTATCATTGTTTCAGGTATTTTGACTAAGTAATGGTTGGTACAAGACTGGCTATATTTAGTCGCATGTGCTTTTATTCGAATTATTTTGTTTTGGTGGACCGAACCATAGGCTTCCACCCTCGTCATGTCAATTTTGTTTTGGTGAACCGACCCATAGGTGTTCACCTTCGTTCATGTCAATTTTGTTTTGGGTGAACCGACCCATAGGCGTTCACCCATACTCATGTCATTTTCGTTGGCTATGCCTTCATAAACTGTTTTATGTATCATTTTCTTACGTTTATCATATGTTCTAATCAGATTAATAATTTCGTATTCTTTTAAAACTGTCAGATGGTTAACACACGTGAGCAAGAACTGCAAGAATCTGTCCAAGCTTCTATGCAAGCTTTACTTCCCCAATTCAGAAATGAGATTCGTGCTTAGGTTCAAGCCAACCACAATCAGCACTAGAATCAGAATAACCCTCCTCTAACTCTACCAGCTACTCTTATTACTTGGTTGGAAAGGTTCAATAAGCAGCGACATAGATCTTTTGGGCAAATTGACAGTTCATCTGAGGCTGAGAGCTGGATTGCACACATAGAGAAGTTTTTCGACGCCATGGGGTGTGATGTTGTATTTAAGGCGAGGCTGGCTTGTTACAAGTTTGAGGGAGATGTGTTGGCATGGTGGAAAGCACTCAAGCAATCAAATGGAGGTGATGACTGGGTTACTGGTTTGACTTGGGCGCAATTCAAGGAGTTGGTTCTGGGTCAGTTCTTTTCGAAAGCTGAACAGGATCGGCTCAAGAGGGAATACCATGGCATTCGACAGAGAGCTGGGGAGAATAGTACGGATATTATGCAAAGATTCCTTAGACTTGCTGGTTTCCTGGGTGCAGCAGCCGGAACAACAGAAAAGCAGACATACTATTTTCGCTGAGCTCTTCGTAATTCTGTCGCCAACAATCTGGTGTGTGCTACATTTACTATTGTGGCGCAGGTGGCAGATGCAGCTTGCAAGCTAGAGGTGCTGCAAGAGGGAGACGAGTTTGGTGAAGCAGACAGATCTGAGAAGAGGTATATCTCAGTCATCAAACGCTAATCGTTTCATTCAATTCAGTATTGTCTATTCTATATCATTCTCTATACAGTTGCATCTTTCAAACAAAAGACTGGGGACCGGTCCCAACCGGCCACTCAGCAGTACCAATCCAAGGGAAACGGTCAGACTCAGGACTGTTTTACATATGATAGGCGTGGCGGTAGTGACAACTACCGTAACGACGCCAATAACTCCAGCAACAACAGGTCCCTATAATCATTCATTTCTATGTTATGTTGCTTTATGTTTCGTAAATTTTGACACTTCAACATCTATTAAAAGGAACACTAGCAACGGACAGGATCAGGACCGCAGAGGTTCACAGCCTAACCGTGCAGCTTAATCTGGTATTACAATCTAAACTTTCTATGTAGTCATGTTTGTACCCTAATAATCATGTCTCACGCATACTTCTTGAAACAAGATCCCATCCATCTAGAGCACCCGTTGGAGGGTACACTCACCCTATTTGCACCACTTGCAATCGCAGACACCCAGGGTCGTGTCGTCGTGCTAGTGGTACTTGCTTGAAATGTGGCCAACCAGGCCACCAGATGAAAGATTGCAAGAAGGGTGAGATTGAGGGTACTTCAGGGCATGCTGATTCCAAGCCACCTCTGACTATTGGACGTGTGTATACTACCATGAGGGACCAAGTAAACAAGTCTTCAGGTACCATCACTGTAATCTTGTTTATGTATGGTCAAGCTGCCTGTGCTTTGTTTGATACGGGTGCAACTCATTCAGTCATATCCACTACTTATGCTACTCGTGTTAGCATATCCCCTATGCCACTTGATAATGTCTTAAACATATCCACGTCCTTGAGAAACTCTGTCCGCATTACACATGGGTACAGAGATCTTTCCCTAGAGTTCTATGACAGGATTCTCAAAGTTGACGCACTTCCATTAGACATGTGCGAGTTTGACATGATATTAGGCATGGATTGGTTATCCAAACACCACACCACCATAGATTTCCATTCATATCGGGTTATTTTTGGTGATGTCAACGCACTAGAGTACATTCATAATGGTTTCATACCAGGAAAGTTTGTACAAATCATATCAGCCTTACAGGCACGTGCCTTACTGTCACATGGCTGTGAGGGTTTCTTAGCTGATGTTCATGATATTGAGGCTGAAACTCCATCCATTCAAGATCAGCCTATCGTGTCAGAATTTCCCGATGTATTTCCTAAAGAGATTTCGGGCATACCACCTGCTCGTGAAGTAGAATTTGGTATTGAGCTCATCCTAGGAGCTGAGCCAATCTCCAAGGCTTCTTACCGCATGGCTCCCATTAAGCTCAATGAGTTAAAAGAGTAGCTGCATGAACTTTTGGAGCGAGGTTTCTTCCGCTCGAGTGTATCTCCATGCGGTGCATCGGTGTTGTTCGTGAAGGAGAAGGATGACACGTTTATGAATTGATTACTGTGAGCTGAATCAGATCACAATCAGAAACCAATATCCTTTGCCGCGTATAGATGATCTGTTTGACCAACTGAAAGGCGCCAACCATTTCTCTAAGATCGATATGAGGTCTGGCTACCATCAACTATGGGTAAAAGAGCAGAATATCTCCAAGACTGCCTTCCGTACACGCTATGGTCACTACGAATTGTAGTCATGCCTTTTGGACTTATTAATGCGCCAACCGTCTTCATGGATCTGATGAACCGTGTCTTTCATGAGTTTATGGACAAGTTTGTCATCGTCTTCATTGATGATATTCTGATTTTCTCTAAATCCAAGGAGGAACACGAAGAGCATCTTCGTATAGTGCTACAGATACTTCGCCAAAAGCAGATGTATGCCAAGTTCTCCAAGTGTGAATTCTGGTTGAGCAAAGTGGCGTTTCTGGGCCACGTCGTATCTGCAGAAGGGATAACCATGGATCCTACGAAGGTTGAGGCCATCACAAAATGGCCAAGACCGACGTCGGCGACTGAGGTTCATAGTTTTTTTGGCTTAGCTGGTTACTACCGCAAGTTTGTGGAGAATTTTTCACGTTTGGCCTTGCCCTTGACTAAGCTGATGCAAAAGGGGAGAAATTCATCTGGAGTGATGAACGAGAGAAGAGCTTTAAAGAACTCAAGCAGAAGTTGGTATCTGCACCTATTCTTACTCTCCCATCTGGCATAGGTGGATTTCAGATCTATAGTGATGCTTCAGGGAAGGGTCTTGGCTGTGTTCTCATGCAACATGGGAAAGTGATTGCTTACGCATCACGGCATCTTAAGCCTTATGAGGAAAACTATCATACCCATGACTTGGAGCTTAAAGCAGTTGTCTTTGCACTAAATATTTGGAGGCATTACTTGTATGGTGAATTATGTGATATATTCACAGATCACAAGAGCTTTAAATATATCTTCACCTAGCGAGAACTGAAAATGAGGCAAATAAGGTGGTTAGATCTGCTGAAGGATTATGACATCAATCTTTAGTATCATCCCGACAAGGCGAATGTAGTGGCAAATGCTCTCAGTAGGAAGTCGTGCATGATTAACGACATTAAGATAAAAGAGGAAATCATACGTGACTTAGAGCGACTGGACCTCAAGTTTATGGTACGTGGACAACATGGCTACTGGGCTAATCTTAGAGTTGAGCCAGATTTACTCTCTAGGATCAAGGAAGCTCAGAAAGATGACGGTGAAATCTGGGCGATTATTTAGAACATCGACCAGCAGACGCCGTTTCGTGTAGATGATGATGGTATCTTATGGAACGGCACTAGATTACGTGTTCCTGATGACCTTACACTTAGGGAGGCTTTGCTGACAGAAGCTCACAGCTCTCGATTTTCCATTCATCCTGGTTCCACCAAGATTTACCATGACATCAAGCAGCATTTCTGGTGGAGTGGTATGAAGCAGGATGTTGCTACCTTTGTCTCCAAATGTCTTACCTACCGGCAGGTTAAGATTGAGCATCAACGAGCTAGTGGTTTACTACAACCATTAGACATTCCAGAGTGGAAGTGGGACACGATCTTCATGGACTTTGTCACCAGACTTCCGCAGACCAAGAGGAAACATGATGCCTTTTGGGTTATTGTTGATCGACTGACCAAATCCACTCATTGCCTACCAATCCGTAAGGATGATTCAGTTAGTAAATTGGCGGATATCTATTAGAAGGAGATCATGAGACTAAATGGTACTCCATCTAGAGAAGTCTGCAGAAAGCTTGGGGCACCAGACTTAAGCTTAGCATGGCTTCTCATCCTCAGACAGACGGACAGTCAGAGCGTACCATTCAGACACTAGAGGACATGCTACGAGCTTGTGCTTTAGAATGGATAGGAAATTAGGATGACTATATCTGCTTAGTAGAGTTTTCATACAACAACAGTTGGCACGCCAGTATCAAGTGTGCACCATTTGAGATGTTGCATGGCAGGAAGTGTCGCGCCCCAATCTGCTGGGACCTGGTTGGTGAGCGAATTCTTGAGGGTCCGGAGATGATAGAGATGACCAATGAGAAGGTTGTTGTCGCCAAGGCGAAAGTTCGAGAATCTCGTGCACGTCAAAAGAGCTATGCCGGCAAGCACCATAGAGATTTTCACTTCAACATGGGTGATCATGTCTTCTCAATGTATCACTAGCACGTGGAGTTAGGCGTTTTGGAATCAAGGGAAAACTCAGTCCTTGATTCATCGGACCATTTGATATCCTCGAACGGGTCGGTGAGGTATCGTATCGTCTCGCGTTACCTCCGCAGCTATATCACGTCCACAACGTATTCTATGTGTCCTTACTCAAAGGGTACAATTATCATCCCCTACATATGGTTTAGTATCCGCTCGAGCAGATTCGTGAGGATCTTTCTTATGTCGAGGACCCGAAAGAGTTCTTGATCATCAAGAGCGAGTCATGAGGAAGAAGACGATTCCATTCGTCAAAATCCTTTGGAGGGACCATCCTGAGCCGGAAGCCACTTGGGAGATAGAGGAGTCTATCCGGACATCTTACCCTCATTTTCAGTTTTGATTCGGGTATGTTCTCTTTCAGTTTATATTATCTATAATTCGGGGATGAATTATTCTTTTTAGAGGGGAAGAGTTGTAAAACCCGCATAAGATACCATGAACAGTACACTACACAAAAACACGACTAAATTAAAACTTTCCATTTATAATATACGACACGTGTCACGAACATTAAATTACAAGAATTACGTATATTATTAATGCACGATAAATATTATGTATAATATTTAATTCACGACATTTAAAACACGAACACATACGTATAATATTGTCACGAAAAATGTTTGGTTTTGGTGTTTAAGCTTGTGTGTCCGTGTCAACAAGAAGAAGGGGAGAGGGCCCGACCCATTTTGAAATCCAACTTGTAAACGCATAAGATACCATGAACAGTACACTACATAAAAACACGACTAAATTAAAACTTTCCATTTATAATATATGACACGTGTCACGAACATTAAATTACAAAAATTACGTATATTATTAATGCACGATAAATATTATGTATAATATTTAAGTCACGATATTTAAAACACGAACACATACGTATAATATTGTCACGAAAAATGTTTGGTTTTGGTGTTTGGGCTTGTGTGTCCGCGGCAACTAGAAGAAGGGGAGAGGGCCCGGCCCATTTTGAAATCCAACTTGTAAAACAATTATTCTGGGGATTTACCATAACACTTTTTAAAGAAAAATTAATAGAAACCCTACTTGGTCTCTACCCTAGCCGCGGCCACTACAAAAAGAACAAGGAGGATTTGTTGATTCTTGATCTTTGGTATTTACGTATTCATGTTCGGGTTTCAGTTCTCTTTTCATCCATGCATTGGTATTGACCATAACCTCAATCTTTTTAATCATTTATTTTAATTAATGACCTATGTTCATGAATCTTTTATAAATCATTGATTAAACATGTTATATAAATAGTTTAAAACAAGCAAAAGGTGTGTTTGGTGTTTGTTTTGGTTCGACGTACACAAACTGAGAGCCATGGCTCTCGGTGGGCTTTTTTCCACCAACAGCCGAGGCCCCCATGGGGTTCGGTGGTGTTTTTAGTTCGCGCAACAACCAAGGCCCCTACGGGGGGGGGGGGGGGGGAACCTTGGTGTAAACACTGGGAACTGAGACCCCACAGGGTCTCGGTGGGTAAGCAGGTCACGGCGGGGGGAACCGCCTAGGGCTGGTTTGAACCGTGAGCCAGCAGTAGCAACCACGGTAGCAGCCGCAGGCTGCTTAGCCACCGACAGCAACCACCAGCCGTCGGCTGAGTGTTGGTATTTGGTGTTCGGTTTGGTTTATCTCGGGTTTAGGGCTCGGGTAAATTTTATTAGCAAATGTTTTAATTAATTAATTAAATTAATTAATTTACATGCACTGTTAATTAATTAATTAAAATCATGACATAGATTATTTTATTTAATTAAATAAATCATGTTATAACCTAAGTATTATATTTGACTTAATTAAAATAAAAACCATGATAAATTTAATTAATTAATATGAGGTAAAGTTTTATTAAATTAACCTTGATATATTATTAATTAATAAACCATGCATTTTCATTATCAACTAATAATCATTTTAGCCTAAGTATTCAATTTAATAGACTTCGCTAATAAATTATCATGACTTATAACTTATGACTAATAAGCACTAGCTTAAATTTTAGACTTATTAATTCAGCTTATTTCTATTTATGAAAACTTTCTATTTTAGGAAACTTACTATTTTTGGAAACTTTCTATTTTTAGAAACTTACTATTTTTGGAAACTTTCTATTCTTGGAAACTTTCTATGTTTAGAAACTTTCTATTTTTGGAAACCTGCTATTTTTAGAAGGTTACTTATTATTATACTACAAGTATAGTAATACAAGAATACATGAAATACAAAATCAGAATACATGTAAAGCATGAATAAATACAAGATTACACTTAAAAATAGTAAAACATAACAAGAATTGTAACACCCCACTTTGATAAGTGGACCGTTACGTGATTATAGCGTGTCATCAAAGCATGCAAGGAAATATGTAGTAAAACATACATGACCATAGGGAAAATCGGAATCAAACATCGGTTCCCAAACATAAGCGCAAAACATAAATAAAGTAAATGAACAAAAGGAAGACTAAACAAGCATAAATATATGAAGGCATGAGGAGAAGAAGTCTAAGGTAGCTCCTATCCTATGCGTGTCCTCCAAATGCTCCAGTCTAACTTTAGGTACCTGCCGTTTTGGGACATGGAAAGGAAAGTAACGGCTGAGCATAACGCTCAGTGCACGGGTATACGACATAGTATGGATGGCTGGAACATAAATAAGACTAATAGTAGCAGAAATGTATATGTCCAGGAAAACCTGGTATAACTTAATAAAACTGGTTTTATAGTTTGAAAAGCCTTATGTTTATCTTATGAAAACTGTTTAACATGTTAACCATTAGCCAATATAGGTCATGAAATATCAACGTGCATGAATACTTGGAGGGGTGACCTCGTCATGCAATTAGAGGGGCTGCCTCTAGTTAATATAAGTTTGGGTAGGAGGGATCAGCTCCTTATGAAGGATGCAAGGCACACACCACATTCACCTGAATAATCAACTGAAAACATGTAACCTAGGATTCACCCATACACCCCCACATGATAATAATAATATGGCCAAAATCTGAAGGGGCGCCACGAGCTATCACTCCGCCGTGGTGAAGTCATAACACTAGTGCCTCCAGTGTTATGGTTATGGTACCTCCATAACTAGGTGAAACTGGTCATGCATATATATGGCTTTAGGTATCTAATTAAAAATAAGCAATTCAAAAACATATAAAACATATACTCGGGAAAACAGTTGGCTGCATACGGGGAATCCTAATAAGGAAAATTGTCCATACTAAAAGGACGAAGAATCCGTACCTTAAGTCCAGTGAACGAAGAAGACGAACGGAAGAGAGTCCTACTTCGATCTCACTAATGCTACATAATAATATACGTGTATAAGTATTCTGATTACTGGGTACGTAACTGGTTTTATATCATGTCTTAGCTTGTTTTATATGTTCATGTCATGTTTTCACTTATTTTAACGTTATACTGTGTTTATGATGTATTTTGTATATTCTGATTAAGTGTTACTCGTATTTCTTTTATTATTATACTTGTTGTGTAATAATAAGTAACTTCCTAAAAATAGCAGGTTTCCAAAAATGATTAACTGCTTAAAATAGATAAGTTTCTAAAAATAGAAAGTTTCCAAAAATAGTAAGTTTCCAAATTTAGATTTAAGCTGGATTAATAAGCTAAATAATATAAGCTTAGTTTTACTGATTAATTATACTAAGTCATTTGATGAATAGTATAGTTTATTAATTATAACATGTAAATTAAACAAATTATAGGTTATAAGATTTAATTAAATATAAACATGATTTAATTAAATTAAGTGTATAATATACTTAGGTTAAAATATGTATTAATATAACCTAATTCATGGAAATTAATTAATTAAATGTCATGATTTAGCAATTAATTAATTACTTTAGTCTAAATTAAATCATAAAATACTTAGGTTACAATCATGTATTATTACTAATGATAATTAACCTAAGTCATGTCTATATTAAATTAATTATATAGCATGATAAATTAATTTAATTAATTTTGTAATTATAAGTCATGTTTTATTAATTTAATTACCTTGTAAATCAATATACATGTAAAGCTAATTAAACTTGTAAAAATAATAACCCGAACCCATGTATTATTTTATTACAATGTGTCGTAAACCGAACCCGTGAAAACCCGTGAAACCCGTGTTGTGTTTACATATAAGCCGAACCAAACAACCCCTTAACCGTTTCTTAAACCCTTAGCCAAATAGTCCCTTAAGCCTGTGTTAAATGAAAAACCAAACACACCCTAATCTGCCAGTTTCCCCCTGGAAGTTGTGTTGCTGCCACCGGCAGTAGCCGGTTACCCCTGCTTGCTATAAATTCCCACTGAGAGTCATAGACTATCGGCTCCCACTGTCTGAGCAAACACCCCCCCACCGTTGCCACTGTTAAGCCAAACGTACCCCTGCTGGCTGCAGGGGTTGCGGCTGATGGAGCAAAAAGCCCACCGAGAGTCTAGGACTCTCGGTTAGTGTGCAATCCGGCTGTAACCAACATCACACCCACAACCATGGTTAATTCCCACGTTTTATAACATTTTATAATCTGTTTTATTTTGTTCTTGATTAGTTACCCATGGAAAAATAACAAAACGAGATCAAGATGATCTTGTTCGTGTGTTAGGGTTTAGAAAATCAAAACAAAAACCAACCTTGATCTCCTGAATTCAAAAGCCACGATTGCGCTTGTTCTTGGTGATGAAGACCCACAGCAGAAGAAGCCCCAAGGAAAAGAAAAGTGACGGCATGTTTTAGTTTGTTTTAGGGTTTGTGTTTGATGTCTAAAAACAATATACTCCCCCGTCTGTTTCTTCTATTAGTCGAACCAAACCCACTTGGGCCTTGAGCCCAGTCCTACTTCTTTTCTTCATTGTCTAAACGGACCTTATACATGTTTACATAATTCGCGTATTGTTAAACGATACGCGCAGTCGTGTTTTAATAGGTCGTGAATTTTCCCATGGTTATTCTTATCCAATGTGAAACGTAAATATTATTTATGTAATAATAGTCGTGTTAAATCCTCGTGTCAGGTGATTTTAAATGACGTGATTATTATCTTGTGGTTTACTTATTGTACGTAATTTCATGTCGTAGATTAATAATAATCATAACATACGTAATTACTTATCGTACGTAATTAATATACGAAATTACTCGTCGCGTCTATTTAATATACGCGATAATTATGTTAGATGTTCGTGATTTATTCGTCATGTTTAATAATTATCATGTAATAACACGTACGTAATTCTGGTAATTAACATTCGTGACACGTATTCATGCTATAAAAGGAAAGTTTTAATATGTACATATGTTATTAGTGTACTGTTCATGGAAAAAGCATGCGGTTTTACAACTCTTCCCCTCTAAAAAGAATAATTCGTCCTCGAATTATAGATAACGTAATCTGAAAGAGGAACATACCCGAATCAAACTGAGAGGGCATGTAAGATAAAAGGACATGCAGGTGACATGGTAGAAGGAACGTGGAACGTGACATGTCTTGAAAGGAAATGGAACGTGACGTGACTGAAAGGACATATCTAATCGATAATAGAAAAACGGATAAGAAGTCCGGGTGATCTTGTCCGTTTCCAAGTGGCTTCCCTCTTGGAACGGTTCCTTCACAAGATCTTGACGTAAATGATAAACCTTGTTCCTCCTGACCTTGACTTGAAAACACAAAGAGTTCTTTGTCATGTCCGTAAGATAGATCCCCTGAATTCGATCGAGGAAATTAGAGTTAACGTGTAAGGGTAACGGAAACATTACAATGCAAAATAATCTAACCTAACTGATAATTAGCAACGATGCGCGAGACATATTGCAACGTAGTACGTGAAAATTTTTGAACGTGATACGTGAAAAATTTTGAACGCGATACGTGGAGATATGGTGAGTGTAGTATGAGCAAACATATTGTGATCAATGATACGTGTAACATATCGTGAACGTGATATGAGGAACATGGAATGAATATGACATGTGAAACATATCGTGAACATGGAATACGGCGGCAGTAAAGCCAAATGCTATAAAGAGAGACGTGGAATGTGACGTGAAACATATATCTGAGGATAATACTTAACTTTAGTCTGGTCTCTCAAGTTCTTGCAAAACTTCCCAAAACGAAAAAAATGGACGTAACATCCAAAGCCAAGATACGATAATGAACGTGAATAGTTTCATGAACGTGAGTGTGAAATCAAGTCGTGAAATTAGAACAAGGACGTGAACGTAAATAAGGAGCACAAATGGGAACCTTCGTTTTGCCCGATAGGTGAGGGATTACCAAGTGATCGGATGCGCCTTGACTGGAACAGGTCTGATCTATCTGTTGGTTCTTGAAATCCTTGCGGATGTAAGGATTTTGCAGACTTGATCAAACCGTTGGCAATAACCCAGATAGCATCTTGCTTCTTCTGAGTTCGCTTTAATCTGGTAACCAAAATCCATGGAGATCTTGTCCCATTTCTGTTCACAATTTCTGATGATGGAAAAACATACAAGTCTATTGGTGTTCTATCTTAGCCTGTTGGTATGTCAGGTACTTAGATATGAACGTAACTATATCTTGCTTCATAGAAACTTGATACATAGGAATTTGCGGAACTATAAGTCTCCGAAATTAGACTTTTCTTAGCGTAGGATTTTCTAGAACAACTAATGTAGTGTAGGGTTCTCTCCTTTACGCATAAGCTGAGTCATGGTAAGATTAACCGTGCGAATCCATGGAATTCAACGTGTCACTGTAATCAACTAGAATTTATACTGAAAAATTTCAGGGTGAAATTTTTCTCGTTGTAGAATTTGCAACATAGTGCCAAAATGAGCTTCCCGCTATTCTCTAGACTTAAAGATAATCAGGTTGTCCTTGATGAAAACACTGATGAATTTGTTTACGAGTTCATGGAAACTCCATTTATTAAGTCCATAATGCTGCTGGGCATTTATGACACTAATACAAAATCATGAATCTAGCACCACCGAGTCGTGTACGAATAGCAGTCATGGACATGTTCTACTCTTTCACTCGTCACTGTTGGCAGCATGATCATGAGTCCGATCTTGGAAAGGTGATTAACATCCTAAAGTCGATTGGACATGTTGTCAATAGGTGGAGGAGAATAACGGTTATGGATGGTGATTTGTTTTAAATCGACGGTAGTCGACACATAATCTCATGGTACCTTCCTTCTCCTTGAAGGTTCTTCTGGAATGTGTGGGAAGATTTTTGAATAATCAACTGGCTATGCGAGAAAGGACTTCAGTAGTCGTGTGTTACTGACAGCTAGAAAAGTTTAGCAACCATGGCTAGCAACGCACATGCTTGTAAGCATAGATAATTTGTACAGATTTTCCTGATGGAAAATCAAGCTGAATGTATTCAGGGGCCTGAACATTACTGTAGATAATCATGAATCGTAGCATGGTGTGTTGTTCGTAGTCCATAATTAGGATTAAATTCAACTCTCATATGTCCGAGAAAATGCGTTAGCAGCTTGGATCTTATCAGTAGGCTGAAGGAAAACCTTCGTATACATGAGTGATACGAATCTCGTCCTTCATGGTCATGAATATATGAAATATGGTGAAAGAAATGAAAGTGTCATCGAGCAAACATGACATATCTCACTGATACGACGGTGATGTACTGAAATTCTTGTGGCCTGATAAATACATGGCACAACAAAATGGATATACCCTTTGGAGGGTACCCTGAATTTCTTTGGGATGTTCCATAACTGGACGTGAGTCATGTGTCTTGACTCGTGTCTTGGGAAATATAAGCATGAAATGTGTCTCGACTGGTGTCTTGACATGTGTCTTCAGAAAATATACGTGAGACATGTGTCTTGACTGATGTCTTGACATGTGTCTCGAGATGTGAAACAAATAGAACTACAAATATTAGGTTATTATGCCAGAATTGGCGGATCGGTTGGACTACTGATCCTTTGTATTTCTGATCACGTCCGCGGCCGGAGCTTCGGTTGCGATTGCTAGAATAGTTGCTGTCACACTAGTGGTTATTATCGTCTTGTCTGTCACGGTCATTCTCATGACTATGATTCATGTAACTATTCAGCTGAGTGGCCGGCTGGTACCGGTTCTCCACTCATATGACTGATACGACAACTGAATGACGTGTGGCATGTAACTAAGAATTAGGGACAATGATTGATGGAAATCGTCTGGTGGTGAAGCATCTTCTCGTCCGATCGCTTTGATCTAACGCCTTTGTCTTCGTCTTGTAAGATCTCTAGGTTGTGAAAAGCATCAGCATCTCGTAGTGTCTCCAACATCCGCATCATCAACCCTTAATAACATCTCCAAGATATGAGCGGCATCATAAATCTTGCAGAGTATCAGCAAGTGGAGTACACCTAAGATGATTTAGAATCGACTAGCGAATACTCGTAGAGCATTGCAGGTAAAATACACCTGGATCAAAGTACGTGTAATACACATAGAATACGGTACATGTGGTACACATGGAATGCACTTGAAAGGATCGGTATGGGATCAATCATTTGTCATGATTTTAAAGGAAAATAATCGGTTAAACTGTTAAAAACCATCATGATAACATGGTAATGCCAGCATATACATCATTCTGGTTGCATAGAGAAACGCTAAAGTGTGGTTACACAAAATTCAACGATGATTTTCCTGAAAGCATGATCAATGAAAACCAACCATGACTATCATGAAAGTAGGATTTAAATGAACTCCAACAGTGTCTTGCATGAAAGCATAAACAACAAAAGAGACGTAAGACGTAATCAATCATGAAGACGAAATCATCATGAAGAAACATGAAACAACTTAACATGAAGGATGAAAATGAAGTTATATAACATAATCAGCATGAATCTGAAGTTAACCATGACAGTATGAAAACATTACCTAAAAACATATTAACTTATGAGGGGACATAAGTTTTTTTAATGCCAATAAATCATGGAAAAATTTTATGCACGGAAACAATGCATGAATACATGATACAGTTTATAAAAACCTTTATATGCGCGAGGGAACGCCTATGGGTCGGTCCCAAAACAAAAGACATGGCGAGGGGACGCCTATGGGTCGGTCCCAAAGTTAAAAGTTTCGATAAAAGCACATGCGACTAAATAGGTCCAGTCCTGTACCAACCATTACTTAGTCATAATTCATGTGACAATGATACATGAAATAACTGAATGAAACTCAGCTGTCAAAACTTAACATAATTTTTTTTATGTGACTAATTATGAACTACTGGGGTTCAGTCCACATAGTCACAGTTCACGAGGAACATCACGCATGAAACAATGACACATAACTAAATATGAATGACGATTGTCCATCCATATTAGTAAAAAAATATCGATGAAAACATCAAGGTTAAAACATCAAGGTGCTGAAAACATCATGGTTAAAACAACAATGTGCTGAACACATCAATACGTGGAAGAACAAGCGTTGGCTTAGGAAGCTCCTGGTGACTACCCACTAGTCACAGGTCAAGTTTAGAGCCTACAGGTCAAAGCCTTGGCTCTGATACCATAATTGTAACACCCCACTTTGATAAGTGGACCATTACGTGATTATGGCGTGTCATCAAAGCGTGCAAGGTAATATGTAGTAAAACATACATGACCATAGGGAAAATCGGAATCAAACATCGGTTCCCAAACATAAGCCTAAAACATAAATAAAGTAAATGAACAAAAGGAAGACTAAACAAGCATAAATATATGAAGGCATGAGGAGAAGAAGTCTAAGGTAGCTCCCATCCTATGCGTGTCCTCCAAATGCTCCAGTCTAACTTTAGGTACCTGTCGTTTTTGGACATGGAAAGGAAAGTAACGACTGAGCATAACGGTCAGTGCACAGATATACGACATAGTATGGATGGCTGAAACATAAATAAGACGAATAGCAGCGGAAATGTATATATCCTAGAAAACCTGGTGTAACTTAATAAAACTGGTTTTATAGTTTGAAAAGCCTTATGTTTATCTTATGAAAACTGTTTAACATGTTAACCATTAGCCAATATAGGTCATGAAATATCAACGTGCATGATACTTGGAGGGGTGACCTCGTCATGCAATTAGAGGTGCTGCCTCTAATTAATATAAGTTTGGGTAGGAGGGATCAGCTCCTTGTGAAGGATTCAAGGCACACACCACATCACCTGAATAATCTGCTGAAAACATGTAACCTAGGATGCACCCATACGCCCCACATTATAATAATAATATGGCCAAAAGCTGAAGGGACGCCACGAGCTATCACTCCGCCGTGGTGAAGTCATAACACTGGTGCCTCAAGTGTTATGGTTATGGTACCTCCATAACTAGGTGAAACTGGTCATGCATGTATATGGCTTTAGGTATCTAATTAAACATAAGCAGTTCAAAAACATATAAAACATATACTGGGGAAAACAGTTGGCTGCATACGGGGAATACTAATAAGGAAGATTATCCATACTGAAAGGACGTAGAATCCGTACCTTAAGTCCAGTGAACGAAGAAGACGAACGGAAGAGAGTCCTACTTCGATCTCACTAATGCTACATAATAATATACGTGTATAAGTATTCTGATTACTGGGTACGTAACTGGTTTTATACCATGTCTTAGCTTGTTTTATACGTTCATGTCATATTTTCACTGATTTTAACGTTATACTGTGTTTATCATGTATTATGTATATTATAATTAAGTGTTACTCGTATTTCTTGTATTATTATACTTGTTGTGTAATAATAAGTAACTTCCTAAAAATAGCAGGTTTCCAAAAATAGAAAGTTTCCAAAAATGGAAAGTTTCCAAAAATAGATTAACTGCTTAAAATAGATAAGTTTCTAAAAAAAGAGAGTTTCCAAAAATACAAAGTTTCCATATTTAAAATTAAGCTGGATTAATAAGCTAAATAATATAAGCTTAGTTTTACTGATTAATTATACTAAGTCATGTGATTAATAGTATAGTTTATTAATTATAACATGTAAATTAAATAAACTATAGGTTATAAGATTTAATTAAATATAAACATGATTTAATTAAATTAAGTGTATAATATACTTAGGTTAAAACATGTATTAACATTTATTATTAATATGACCTATGTCATAAAAAATTAATTAATTAAATGTCATGATTTAGCAATTAATTAATTACTTTAGTCTAAATTAAATCATAAAATACTTAGGTTAAAATCATGTATTATTACTAATAATAATTAACCTAATTCATGTCTAAATTAAATTATATATATAGCATCCTAAATTAATTTAATTAATCTTGTAATTATAAGTCATGTTTTATTAATTTAATTACCTTGTAAATTAATATACATGTAAAGCTAATTAAACTTGTAAAAATAATAACCCGAACCCATGTATTATTTTATTAAAACGTGTCGTAAACCGAACCCGTGAAAACCCGTGAAACCCGTGTTGGGTTTACATATAAGCCGAACCAAACAGCCCCTTAACCATTTCTTAAACCCTTAGCCAAACAGTCCCTTAAGCCTGTCTTAAATCAAAAACCAAACACCTCCCTAATCTGCCAGTTTTCCCCTGGCAGTTGTGTTGCTGCCACCGGCAGTAGCCGGTTACCCCTGCTTGCTATAAATTCCCACCGAGAGTCATAGACTCTCGGTTCCCACTGTTTGAGCAAACACCCCCCCCACCGTTGCCACTGCTAAGCCAAACGTACCCCTGCTGGCTGCAGGGGTTGCGGCTGATGGAGCAAAAAGCCTACCGAGGGTCTAGGACTCTCGGTTAGTGTGCAATTCGACTGTAACCAATGTCACACCCACAAACTTGGTTAATTCCCACGTTTTATAACATTTTATAATCTGTTTTATTTGGTTCTTGATTAATTACCCATGGAAAAATAACAAAACGAGATCAAGATGATCTTGTTCGCGTGTTAGGGTTTAGAAAATCAAAACGAAAACCAACCTTGATCTCCTGAATTCAAAAGCCACGATTGTGCTTGTTCTTGGTGATGGAGACCCACAACAGAAGAAGCCCCAAGGAAAAGAAAAGTGACGGCATGTTTTAGTTTGTTTTAGGGTTTGTGTTTGATGTCTAAAAACAATATACTCCCCCGTCTGTTTCTTCTATTAGTCGAACTAAACCCACTTGGGCCTTGAGCCCAAGTCCTACTTCTTTTCTTCTTTGTCTAAACGGCCCTTATACATGTTTACATAATTCGCGTATTGTTAAACGATACGCGCAGTCGTGTTTTAAAAGGTCGTGAATTTTCCCATGGTTATTCTTATCCGTGTGAAACATAAATATTATTTATGTAATAATAGTCGTGTTAAATCCTCATGTCACGTGATTTTAAATGACATGATTATTATCTTGTGGTTTACTTATTGTACGTAATTTCATGTCGTAGATTAATAATAATCATAACATGCGTAATTACTTACCGTACGTAGTTAATATACAAAATTACTTGTCGCGTCTATTTAATATACGCGATAATTATGTTAGATGTTCGTGATTACATGTTCGTGATTTATTCGTCATGGTTAATAATAATCATGTAATAACACGTACGTAATTCTTGTAATTAACATTCGTGACACGTGTTCATGCTATAAAAGGAAAGTTTTAATATGGACGTATGTTATTAGTGTACTGTTCATGGTAAAAGCATGCGGGTTTTACAAGAACATATAAAATAAGTTAAGAATACACAGAACTAGTAACATACTCAGTAATCAGACAACTCATACACGTCCCTTATTTATGTAGTATCCGCGAAGTCGGAGTAGACCGTTCAGCTTCCATTCTAGCTTCACTACTGTACATAAGGTATGGATATTTCGTCCTTCAGTATGGACATTCCTTCGTATTTTTGATTAGAATTACCGTTTGCAGCCATCTGTTTTTCCTAGTTATTTTATATGTTTTTAATGCTTATGTTTATATTTTAAATGCCTGAGCTATATACATGCATGCCAGTTCCACCTAGTTATGGAGGTACCATAACGATAACACTGGTGGCACCAGTGTTATGACTTCCTCATGACAGAGTGATTGCTCGTGGTGTCCCTTTTAGTTTTGGCAATTTATTTATATTATCATGTTGGGCGTATGGGTGCATCCTAGTTACATGTTTTTTAGGATTTTCATGGTGAATATGGTGTGTGCCTTGCATCCTTCACAAGGAGTTGAACCCTCCTACCCGGACCAGTATAATTAGAGCAACCCTTCTAATTGCATGATGAGGTCACCCTTTAAGTATTCATGCACGTTGATACCTCATGACCTATATGGGATCTTGGCTAAATTTAAAATACAGTTTTTCATAAGATAATCATAAGTTTTTCAAACTATAAAACCAGTTTTTTAAACATGTACCAGGTTTTCCAGGACTTATACATTTCCGCTGCTATTAGGCTTTATTATGTTATGTCATTCATACTATGTTATATATCCGTTCACTGGGCGTCTTGCTCAACCGTTTCCTTTCTATGTTCTCAAACGGCAGGTACACAGGGACGCACTTAGGATCTTGAGAGTATATGCATTTGGATGGAAGCTATCCAACCTTCATTACTTTATGCATTTCCATACATTACTTTATTTCTTTTGGACATTGTATAGTCCTTTTACTTTTAGTACTTATATTTCATGTGTGTGAGCTTATGTTGGACTACTTATGTTTGATTCCGGTATTTGTCTTTATGGTCATTTAATGTTTTTAAGACATTTACCTTGCATGCTTTGGTGACACGCCATAATTATCCTGTGATATCCCATTTATCAAAATGGGGTGTTACACCCATAGCCGGTCAACTATGAGAATCCACGATCAAATCGGAGTCGGGTATCGGATTCTCCAAATCGGGTTCGGAGTTTTTTCCATCTCTAATCCAAAGGGAGTGTACAAAGGTACAAATCTATTAGCTGTAGGTATGGATGGACACAATCAAATTGTACTTATCCCTTATGATATATTCAAAGGTGAAACCGGTCCCTGTTTGTCATGGTGGATGTCCAAACTTAGAGAATGCATTGGTGAAAACTTGAATATTGTTTTCATATCAGATATGCATCATGTTATAACCTTAATCATATGCAATGAATTTCCAATAGCCTTCCATGGTATATGTTGTCTTAATTTATTCATGAGCCTATCTTTGAAAAACAAAAAAACTAAAAGCTTTATATTGGAAAATTTTCAAAACGTATACCCCAGATGAATTTACAAAGAAAATGAGCATACTTCAGGTTGTTCAGCCTAAAGCTTACCAAAAGCTAATGCTTGCTGATCCGAGAAGATGGCCTAGAGTGTATTCCCCGCGTCCCCGCTACAACTATTGTACATCTAATAGAGTGGAGTCTGTCAATGCTAGTTCTGTAAAGAAAGCTACAAATCACAATGCTTACTGAGTCCTACCAAAAAATGGTCCAAGAATGGTATTTTTACCATCGTCAAGCATCAGCTACTTACCTTGAGATTACAATCCTATTGCTTTCATGTTACATTGAAAATACACTAACTAACTAATATATGTTTTTTGGAAATCATGTAGAGAATATATAGTACAAAATAATTTATTGGGTGGCAGATAAAATCGAGAAAAGGAAACTTAAAAGAGCCACATGGTTGTTCTTGTCGTTAGCTTGTACTAGTACCAAGTTTCTGATGTCCATTGCTATGAAGTAAACTTTATGAACCATACATGTGAATTTCGCAAATGGCAAGTTTCAAGAATTCCTTGTGGTCATGTTATTGTACTTGCTAGGTTTATGAGACTAAATGATTGTGTTCATTTCGTAAAGGACTTGATGAAAAATGAATATATCATGTTGCAAACCAAGATGCAATTAATTTTTTTGGCAATGTACATGAATGGGATTTTCCAACACATATAAGTAGAGGTGGCAAATCTTGCCCATTTTGATAAATATGGGCACTTTTGCCCATTTTCAAAAAAGGATGGGGCACTTTTTGCCTATTTTCAAAAAAGGATGAGACACTTTTTGCCCATTCTTTATTATTAATTGGCTAAATAGGCTCATATGTAAGAAACTTATAGGCTTAATGGACGCACATGTAAAACACTAATTAGGCTACTCGGCGGATATTTTTTATTTAGTTTTTATCCCCAGCTTTTAACAAGTATTTTTATTTTTTAATTCTATGTTTTTATATGTTTTTTTTCTCATTTTAGCTTGCACCTGTTTAGCCCGCGCCCGTTTGGCCCGCTGCCCGTTTAGCCCGCCGCCCGTGCCCGCCCGACCGCCCGTTTTGTCACCTCTACATATAAGGCATGTTCAACCTCTGAAATGAACAACCCACAACCAGGCCGACCCAAAAATACTAACGGTATTTTTATTTAAGAGTGAGGAGCAAAGAACTATAGATTATCAATGTAAAACTTCATATGTACCCGAACCCCCTGTTAGAAATCGAAAAAGAAGTCCCGGAGAGTGAACCACATCAAACAATACCTTTTTTCAACCCAAACCAATTTAACACCTACGGTCAAAACACATCACAAACAAGGGAAGCGTATGGTCAACAATCATACCCGTCACATCTATATAACCAAGACCAATACCCTTCTCAACAATACAATCAAAATCTATTTTCACATCAAAATTACTACCAAAACATGTACCCCTTACAACAATATGAAAATTATTGTGTAGAGTCAATAGAAACTAAAGGGGGGGGGGGGTTGAATAGTTTCTCTCGGTTATGGTCCTAATTAAAATTCTTTCAATTAGGTTTATCCCAAAATTACCTTTTACTTGAAAACTAGTTTCTTAGTTGTTAGGTTCAATTCTAGTGCATTAACAATATCTAGTGACAATGAAATGCAAAGTAAGAATAAAAGCATAAGTAAAGAGTAAGGAAACAAGCAACCTAAAGTACGACACCAAGATTTATAGTGGTTCGGTAACAGAGCTCTATCATCGTTCCTACTCTACTCCTCGAGTACATCTTACTCGAGATTTCCACTATATCCACAAGCTCCCTTCTTGGCGGAGAAAACCTTACAACGTCGCTTACATTATTTCTCGACACTAAGCTAAATGTCGAGACCTAATCTTAGCTAGGACCAATCTACACACGTCGCCTACTTCACCATTTTCCAACACAAGGCTAGATGTCGAGTTCTAATAGAAAGCTAGAACTAATCTTCGTCGCCCATCTTCTTTTCCGACACAAGGATATATGTCGAGTTCTAATCCAAAGCTAGAACCAATCTTCACAACTCTTCACTTTGAAGTTTAGTGAGAACTCATAAGAAACATACACACATCACTTTATAGTTTTGTGAGAACTAACACACAAGACTTATTACAACTCAATAAGACATATCTAAGTATACACATGTAACTTGGATCTACACAAGACAAATCCAAGTATACACATATACAATGGATTTACACAAGACTAACCCAAGTATCCATAAATACATTGGATTAACACAACACCAATCCAAGTATACATAAATACATTGGATCTACACAAGACTCAAATATAAAATGATGAACATGACTAGATCTAAGAAAGGATGATCTTCATCAAGGCTTCATCTTAAATCACATCACAAATATGTGAGTGATATTCTCTTTGGACAAGTAAAGAAGAGGATCAAGAGGATAATAATATGTAAACATACTTAACACATTAAGTGATCATTTAATAATGATTAGGATATAGAAAAGAGAAAAGAGGCGGAAAGAATGTCTAAAAAGTTCTTGGAAAATGGAGATTTGATCCACTATTTATAGGAGACAAAAGCCAACGGCTCTCTGCCTATGGTTCCTTAATTGTCACTGCGGTTCCTTATTGATAGAGAACCACATGCATATTTGAGTAACCGCGGGTAGTAGACTCTGCTTCTTTTTGTCCTTTAGTGGGGAAATATTATTTGAGGTAACTTTTACCTTCAAAGGATATTCCTATGGTATTCGGAATATGCCATATTCATATTTACATTTTCCATTTTAATAAAACATTTTCTTAAAAAATAAAGTTTATTAAAATCTTTTGACACTTTTGACAAAATGTTAGTTTTAAGGATAATCACTTTCTATGATCACTAAACACGATTAAGATATGTTTAAGTAAGACTTAAATGATTATTACCTTGATGATAGTGTTTGTTTAATAATTCGTCTTACGATTGTCTTTGACGATAAATGTCTTTATACTTTGTCGTGATCAAAAACTAAGAAAGATTAGCTAACATTAATAATGTTTTTAGGCATCACTTGCATTAACAATCTCCCTCTTTTTGATTAGGACAAACTACAAACTCATTTATGTAAAATACAAAGGTCTTTGAATAATTAACGAGTTTATCACTATCATTTCTCCCCCTTTGTCGAAGCAAAAAGGTTAGCACTAAAGATTGTAATTCTGTTGTGCCTTATTCTTTTGTAGGAAACCAAATATATAGTTACATGTAAGGGCTTGAGCCCATGACTACAACTAAGCATATTAATTATATAGCTAATACATCTCAATTATACAACACATAAGTGTCAATCAATCATGCAAGGTTTATGGGATAGATATCCTCTAATACGCCCCCGCTGTTGGAGAGGGAGATTTGCGAACGCTCAAACTGGATCTGAAATCAGCAAAGAATGGGTAAGGAAGACCTTTTTTGAAGATATATGCGAACTAAAATCGTGAAGGGACATGAAGGACCCGAACATGACATGCTGCTACTTTGTCTCGAACAAAATGAATATCAATCTCTATATGTTTGGTGCATCGGGTTTGCAGACATGTATACGGCACTAACATTATCATAATAGACCAACGTCGCTATAGAAACTGGGGTATGGAGCTCACAAAGGAGGTTTTGAATCCAAGATGTCTCAGCCACAACATTCGCAACCCCGCAATACTCAGCCTCAGCACTAGATCGAGACAACGTGTCTTAGTTTTTGGAAGACCATGCCAAGAGGTTGTCACCGAGAAAAAAACAATATCCAAAGGTTGACCGACGCGTAGTCAGGCAACCTGCCCAGTCAACATCAGAGTAAGTAATAAGTTGTGATGCAGAAGACCGAAATAGGTGTAATCCAAGATTTGTGGTTCATCGAAGATAACGGATGACATGCTTCATGGCATTAAGGTGTGGATCTTGAGGATCGTGCATGTAAAAACATAACTGTTGAACTGCATATGACAAGTTGGGTCGGGTAAAGGTGAGGTACTGAAGTGATTCGACAATGCTGTGATATAGAGTAGGATCAGTAACTGGTGATCCTTCAGGTCCAAGCTTCTTCTTAGTGTCAAATTGGTTCCTACAAGGGTTACAATTGAGCATTTGTGTTCGCTCAAGAATCTCGGTAGCATATTTCTTTTGAGACAAGAAAATGCCAAAGGTAGTATGGGCAGCAGATATACCGAGCAAATAATTAAGCGGGCCAAGGTCTGTCACAGCAAATTCTTTGTGCGGTGAATAGATAATATATTGCATGACCAAAGTGGATGATGATGTAAGAATGATATCATCCACATAAAGTAGTAAGCAAGTTGTGTCTTTCCCTTTGTGAAAGATGAAAAGAGACGAGTCGGTTCTGCTGTGGTGGAAACTAGCTCGAATGGCATAGTTTTCAAATCGCTAAAACCAAGCTCGGGGGGTTTGCTTAAGGCCATAAAGTGACTTCTAAAGAAGGCATACATAATCACGATGAACTGATCAGTAAATCCGGGGGGTTGGTGCATGGAAACTATCTCTATAAGGTGGCCAGGAAGAAATGTGTTCTTCACATCTAACTGACGGATAGGCCATTGTCTTGAAACTGAAAGACTAAGAACAGTTCTTATGGTAGTAGGTTTGACAACAAGGCTAAATGTCTCATCGCAGTCGATGCTTGTTGTTGACTACAACCATTTGTAACTAGTCGGGCTTTGTACCGACTTAAGGACCCGTTTTCACTATATTTGTGTTTATATAGCCACATGGAGCAGACAATACTGACATTTGGTGGGCGAGGAACAAGACCCAAGTGTTATTGTCGATGAGAGCTTTATAAACGTCACACATAGCATGCTTCCAATTAGCGTCGCATAGGGCATAGAATGGAGCTTAGGGATTGGGGATTGGGTAATAACATGAAAGTTGTATTGTGGGTTAGCTTTCATAATTCCATTTTTAGAACGTGTAACCATGCAGTGGAGTGAGGTGGGTGTTGGTGGTGATGGTGGGGCCGGTGAGGTTACTGGTGGTGTGTTTGGTGGTGCAGGTGTTGTTTGTGGCCATGGTGGTGCATGTGTTGTTTGTGGCGATGGTGGTGCATGTGTTGTTTGTGGTGTTGGCATTGGTGTTGTTTGTGGTGTTGTTGTTTGTTAAGGAGGGTTAGGTGTGGTAAGTAGGCGAAGTGCAAGGGGCGAGGTGTCGAGATTATCATCTAAGAATTGATATGAGGGGGGTTGAGTTGGAGTCATGGAGTCGAAGGGAAAGACAGATTCATCAAATGTGACATGACGAAAAATTATGATTTTGTTGGTATTTAGGTCAAGGAACCGATACCCGCGGTGATTGTAAGGGTACCCTAGAAAAATAGATGGTGTGGTATGAGGGGCAAGTTTATGCGGTAGAAAGGCGTAACGGTAACAAAGGCATCCAAATGTGCGTAGGTGGGTGTATGACCTAGGTTTATTAAATAATTTTGTGTGAGGGATGTCATTATTGATGGAAGTGTATGGGAGGATATTAAGTAAGTAAGCGGCAGTAAGTAGTGCTTCGACCCAATACTCAGCGGGGGAGACGGGCTTGAAAGAGTAGAGAACGTACATGGTTATTTATAGTACGAATCATGCGTTCATATTTTCCATTTTGTTGAGATGTGCATGGGCATGAGAAACGAAATTAAACGCCATTAGTGGAAAATAATTCATGGAGGGATTTGTTATCAAATTCCCCACCATGATCACATTGGAAAGCTTTGATTTCACACTTGAATTAGGTTTTTACAAATGCACGAAAGTGGAGAAGTTTTGACTGCGCATCAAATTTTCTATGGAGTGGGTAGACCCAAAAAAATGTGAGTAGTGATCTAGGAAAAGAACATAATATTTGTATTCACTCATGCTAGCAACACGAGATGTCCAAAGGTCTGAGTGAATAATGTCAAATGTAGATGTGACAATAGAGGTAGACTGTTGGAAGGGAAGTTTTGTTTGTTTCCCTAACTGACATACACGAAACAAGTGTTGAGTGTTTTGTTTATTATAAGACACAAGGCCACGGGATGACAGGGTTTGAATTACAGAGTCACCCGGGTGATCAATACATTGATGCCAAAGGGAATGGTTGTTAGTAAGTAGGGAAAAGGTTGAGGTAGCAACTTGTAAAGGGTATAAATCACCTGTTTTGTCACAACGAAGAAGGGTTTGACGGGTTTGATAATCTCTTATAGTGAAACCATATGGATCAAAATCAATGGAGCATTTATTATCGGTGGTGAAATTACGTACGGAAACATGGTTTTTAATTATATTCGGTGTGACAAGAATATTTTTAAGGTAGTGTAACACCCCACTTGGATATGTGGACCGTTACTTAGTAATTACGGCGTATCATCAAAGCATGCAAGGTAAATGTCTAAAACATTAAATGACCATAAAAGAAACCGGAAACAAACATATGTTCCAAACATAAGCTCCACACACAATGCATAAGTAAAGAATGAATGAAAGGACTAAACAATATCCATCAAAGCAAAAGTATGTAAATGCGTTAAAAGAAAGGAAGGCAAGGGAGCCTCCATCCAAATGCACATACTCTTGATTCCTAGATTTGCCCTTTAGTACCTGCCGCATGGGGACATGGAAAGAAAATACAGTTGAGCAATACGCTCAGTGTGCGGATATATGAAAATTATATGATAAGAAATAAACATAAGCAAATAATGAAATAAAGTACAACAGAATAAGTGTAAGTCATGGAAAACCTGGTATATGTTTAATAACTGGTTCATATTCTGAAAAGACTTATGTTTACTTTATACTGAAAACTGTATTTTAAATATGACCAAGAGCCCATATAGGTCATGAGGTATTACCGTGCATGAATACATATAGGGGTGTCCTCATCTTGTAATTAGAGGGGTTGCCTCTAATTAAATAGTCTGGATAGAGGGATCAACTCCATGTAACGGATGCAAGGCACACACCACAGTCACCATGTAATCTTGCTAAACTTATCCTAGGATGCATCCATTCGCCCCACATGATAATAATATAATAGGCCAAATAACTGAAAAGGAACGCCGGGAGCAATCACTCTCACCGCAGAAGAGTCATAACATCGGTGCCTCAAGTCTTATGGTTATGGTACCTCCATATCTAGGTGGAACTGGCATGCATGTATATAGCTCAGGCAAATCTAAAATATTAATCATATTAATTTTTGTTTAGTTTAAAGTAAACTACTGGGGAAAACAGATGGCTGCAAACGGGGAATCCAAATATAGGAAGAGAGTGTCCTTATTGAAGGACGGAATATCCGTACCTTATGTCCAGTAATGAGGATGAAAATGAAAGTGGAAGATCACTCTAACTTCACGATAGCTACATAATGAAAAGGGACATGAATGAGTTGTCTGATTACTTATATTTACCGACTATTAGTTTACATGACGTGTTCTTAACTTGTTTTACTTGTTCTTGTCTTGTTTTATTGTTTCATGTTTTATCATGTGATTCTTAATGATTCATGTGTTATTTGATTAGTGTATTTCATGTTTTATGTGTTATAGTACTTGTTATAACATAATGAGTAACTTTCTAAAAATAGCAGGTTTCTATATATAGTAACTTTCCAAAAATAGCAGGTTTCCATATATTGTAACTTTCCAAAATATCAAGTTTCCTTAAATAGTAAGTTTTCAATAATAGAAAGTTTCCATAATTAGTAAGTTTCCAAAAATAGAAAGTTTCCATATTTAGTATGTTTCCATAAATAGCATTTTTCTATATTTAGCATGTTTCCATAAATAGCATGTTTCCATATTTTATATGTTTCCATAAATAGTAATAAGCTTATATTAAATAAGTCATGATTATTATGTTTATTAACTAATGATATAATACATGATATTATAATTATTTATTAATTAATAATATTCCATGATTTATTAATTAAACTTTACCTTAAATGATTAATGTATAATTAAATTAAATCATGTTATTAATTTAACTAAACCTTGGTTAAAATGAATATAAATTAATTAAGCTAAGTTTCTTGGTTAATTAAATGTAACATGAATAATTATAACATAATTATTTTATCCTAAAGTTTATTTAAATAAAATGGACATATATTATATCATGATATTTATTTGAATAAAATAATAACATAAGTCTTGTTATTAATTAATTAAATTAAACAATGTTTTTTAATAAAATTAACTAATAAAAAATAACATGACATGTTTTAGCAAAAGTTTAGCCAAACATACCCCTTGGTGTGTTTGGTTCTACCCGAGCCCCCAACAAGACCCACCGAGACCATGGAGGTCTCTGTTAACCTCGAAAAACACACAACACACCACAGCGGTGCGGCTGTGGTTGCTCTCCGACCACCACCAGCAGCCTATCCGGTGTCATTGCTGGTCCAATGTACCCCCCAGCTACAACCGGGGTCCCCCTGCTGCGTACAAAGTTCCCACCGAGAGTATAAGCTCTCGGTTCCCACTGCTTGCCAACCAAAAACCCTTGGAAGGGGTGTTGGTGTTGCGGCTGCCAAACCAAACCAGGCACCGACCCCTTATGGGGTTCGGCCGCTGGAACAAAAACACCACCGAGAGTCGCATGACTCTCGGTTTGCATGCCATGAAAAACCAACCAAAATAAACCCGAACCCTTATTTTTAATCTTTTTATAAACATGTTTTTAATACTTGTTTTTAAAGATCATGATCATAGAAAAATAAATAAAAAGATTAAGATTAAAAAGATATCGAATGCGTGAATTGGTTAAGGATTAGATCACGAACACTATACCCATAAATTAATTAGATCAAAACCAAAAATCTCCTCCTTGTTATTCTGTGTATGCCGCGGCCAAGAGGAAAGAGAAAGAGAGTGCTAGGGTTTTAATTAGTTTCTTGTAGATTGTATTATGATAATAATTCCCTGTGTATTGCTATTTGGTTACATTGATAATGGGCTGGGCCAAAGCCCTTCCTTTCTTTTCTTTTTGGACGCCACACACACACACACTTATATATATATTTCGTTTTTGTTTTTCATGCTTAAATATTTATCAAGTGTGTTCAGGTTTTACGTGTCGTGTTTTATTACGTTTTAAGTATTATATGCAAATACTTATCATGTATTAATAATAATATTAATATACGTAACACTTGTAGTAATTAAGTAATATACGTAATATTTGTATTAAATGTTCATCATTCATGTCTTATATTAATTAACTGTAAAGTATTAATTTAACTGTGTTTTCATGCATTTAATGTTCTAAGGTATTTTAAAGTGGGTTTTACAACTCTTCCCCTTTAAAAGAATAATTCGTCCTTGAATTAGATATACGATAAGCTGAAAAGGACATACCCGAATCATAGCTGAAAATGAGGGTAAGAAGTCCGGATAGACTCCTCTGTTTCCCAAATGGCTTCCCGCTCAAAATGGTCCCTCCAACGGATTTTAACGAATGAGATCGTCTTTCTCCGCATGTCTCGATCCTAACGGTCAAGAACTGCCTCGGGTTCCTTAATATAAGATAGATCATCATGAATCTGATCGAATGGATACGAAACTGTATGCAACGGATGATAATTCTAACCTCTGAGTAAGGATAAATAGAACACATTATGAACATGAGATAGCTAAGGAGGTAGTGCTAGACGATACGAAACCTCACCGACACGTTCGAGGATCTCAAAAGGTCCGATGAAACAAGGACTGAGCTTGCCCTTGAGTCCAAAACACTTGACGCCACGTGCTGATGATACCTTAAGAAAAACATGTTCACCAGGCTAAAATTCTAAAGCTCTACGATGTTTATCAGCATAGCTCTTCTGACGAGCACGAGCTTCCTACAGCTTCGCCTTGGCGATGTCAACCTTCTCATTGGTCACCTCTATCATCTCTGGTCCTTCAATGATTCGTTCTCCGACCTGATCCCAGTATATAGGAGCACGACACTTCCTTCCGTAAAGCATCTCGAAAGGTGCACACTTGATACTCGCGTGCCAACTGTTGTTGTAGGCAAACTCAACCAAGCAAATGTAGTCATCCCAACGCCCTGTCCATTCTAATGCACAAGCTCACATCATGTCTACTAAGGTCTGAATCATACGCTCTGACTGACCATCGGTCTGAGGATGAAAGGTCGTGCTAAGCTTAAGTCTGGTTCCCCAAGCTTTCCGCAAGCCCTTCTAGAATTTAGACGTGAATCGAGGATCTCTGTCGGATATGATATCTGATGGAGTACCATGAAGTCTCATGATTTCCTGAATAAATATATCTGCCAATTTGGTAACTGTATAATCCTTGTGAATTGGTAAAAAATGAACTAACTTGGTTAAACAATCGACTATGACCCATATAGCATCATGCTTCCTTTGAGTCAGCGGAAGTCCGGTGACAAAATCCATGGAGATGTTGTCCCACTTCCATTCGGTAATCTCTAATGGTTGTATTAAACCACTAGCCCGCTTATGTTCTATCTTTTCCTGCTGGCATGTTAGACATTTGGAAACGAAAGTAGCAACATCCTTCTTCATGCCACTCCACCAAAAATGTTGTTTGAGATCATGGTACATTTTGGTGGATCCTGGATGAATAGAGAATGGAGAGTTGTGAGCCTCGTTCAGTAAAGCTTCTCTAAGTGTAAGATCATTCGGAACACATAGCTTGGTACCCTACCATACGATGCCATCTTCGTCTATACGAAAATCGGTCTGCTGATCAATATTCTGAATAATAGCCCAATTCTCACCATCATCCTCCTAAGCTGCCTTGATCCGAGAGATTAAGTCTGGCTCAACTCTCAGATTAGCCCAGTACCCAGGCTGTCCACATACTAAAAATTCAATGTCCAACCGCTCTAGATCACGTATGATTTCTTCTTCTATCTTGATACCAACAATCATGCCTGACTTCCTTCTAAGAGCATCTGCCACTACATTCGTCTTACCCAGATGGTATTGAAGATTGATGTCATAATCCTTGAGTAGTTCCAACCACTTTCTTTGCCTCATGTTTAGCTCTCGCTGAGTGAATATGTACTTGAGGCTCTTGTGATCAGTGAAGATGTCACATGATTTACCATATAGATAATGTCTCTAGATTTAGAGTACAAAGACAACTGGTGCTAATTCCAGATCATGGGTAGGATAATTTTCCTTATAAGACTTTAGCTGACGTGATGCATAAGCAATCACTTTCCCATGTTGCATGAGTACACAGCCAATTCCTTTACCCGAAGCATCACTATAGATCAGAAATCCACCTATGCCAGATGGGAGAGTAAGAATAGGTGGAGAAACCAACCGCTGCTTAAGTTCTTCAAAGCTCTTCTCCCGCTCATCATTCCAGACGAATTTCTCTCCCTTACGCATCAGCTTGGTCAAAGGCAAGGCTAGCCTTGAAAAATTCTCCACAAATCTGCGATAATAACCAGCTAAGACCAGAAAACTACGAACCTAAGTTATAGATGTCGGTCTTGGCCATTTGGTGATAGCTTCAACCTTCATAGAATCCATGGTGATTCCTTCTGTGGAGACAATGTGGCCCAGAAATGCCACCTTTTTTAACCAGAATTAACACTTGGAGAATTTAGCATACAGTTTCTTCTGGCGAAGAATCTGTAGAACGGTGCGAAGATGTTCCTCATGTTCATCCTTGGAAGATGAGAATGTCATCGATGAATACGATGACAAATTTGTCTAGAAACTCATGGAAGACGTGGTTCATTAATTTCAGGAATACCGTTGGAGCATTAGTGAGTCCGAAAGGCATGACTATAAACTCATAGTGGCCATATCTTGTGCGAAAAGCAGTCTTAAGAATATCCTGCTCTTTCGCTCACAGCTGATGATAACCGGATCGTAGATCAATCTTGGAAAAGTGCTTGGCACCTTGTAGGTGGTCAAACAGATCATCGATATGCGACAATGGATAACGGTTCCTGATCGTGATCTTGTTTAGCTCACGATAGTCTATGCATAAACGCATGTTGCCGTCCTTCTTCTTGACAAAAAGTACTGGTGCACCCCATGGTGATACACTCGGAAGGATGAAACCTCGCTCCAGTAACTCATGTAGCTGGTCTTTTAACTCCTTGAGCTCTATGGGAGCCATGCGATAAGGAGCCTTGGAGATCATTTGAGATCCTAGGATGAGCTCAATACCAAACTCTACTTCGCGGATAGGTGGTACAACCGGAAGTTCTTCTGGATATACATCAGGAAATTCGGAAACAACTGGTTGATCTTGGATCGAAGGAGATTCAACAGTAATATCTTGAATCATAGCTAATAAGCCCTCGTAGCCATGAGCTAGTAAAGCATGGGCTTGTAAGGCATAAATGATCTGTATAGACTTTCCTGGTAGGAAACCATTATGAATGTACTCCGGAGCTTGAACGTTGCCAAATATAACCCGGTGTATATGGCAATCGATAGTGGCATGGTTTTTAGCTAACCAGTCCATGCCTAAGATTAGATCAAACTCGCACATATCCAAAGGAAGTGCCTCTACTGGGCGAACCTTATCATCAATTTCTAGGTGAAGGTCCCTGTACACATGAGTAATGCGCACAGACTCTCGCATTGGCATAGATGTACTTAATATGTTCTCTAGTGGCATAGGGATCTTATTTATACGGGAAGCATAAGCAGTGGATATAACTGATTGAGTAGCACCCGTATCAAATAAAACGCATGCAACATGTCCGTACATAAAGAGGATGCCAGTAATGGTACCTGTTGACTTATTCTTTGGTGGTAGTGTAGACACGACCTGAAGATGGTGGTTTAGGAAGAGCAGTACCAGACGTACCAACAGTGTAAAACCCGCTTTAAAATACCTTAGATCATGAAACGCATGAAAATACGTAAAAATTAAAACATCACGATTAATTAATATACTACACGTGTCACGGACATTTAATATGATTATTACGTTTATTAATTAATTACGATAAGTATTACATATATTAATATTATTATAAATACACGATAAGTATTTACGTATAATACTATAAAACGTATCAAGAAATAAAACACGACATGTAAAATACGAACACACACGATGATAATTAAAACACGAAAAACGAAAATAAAATACATGAGGGGGTGTTGTTGGCGCCGGTTTAAAGATAGGAAAAGAAGGAATGGGCTAGCCCGACCCATTACCCAATTACTTGTAAACTAAATATCACTAGGAGAGTTTATAATTTACTTTCATAGATAAAACCCTAAAAACAAATCACGAAACTCTCTCTCTCTCTCTCTCTTTTCCTGGCCGTGGTATGCAAATCAAGAAACAAGCGGTTTTTGTTTTGATATTTGATTAATATACGGGTATTTGTTCGTGTCCTTCAACCTCAATTCGTTACCAATATGATATCATTTAAACCTCAATCCTTTTTCATTATTATTATTATTATTACATGTATAATTTAAGATTAATAATAAGAACATGTATGGTGGTTTAAAAAGATGAATTAATCAAGGGAATCCGGTTTGGTTTGGTTTTTGTCACGTAAACCGAGAGCTATATGCTCTCGGTGGTGTTTTAATCCCAACCAGTCGCACCCTTATAAGGGTCGGTGGTGGTTTTGTTCGAACAACAGCAACCCAGGTCCCAACAGGGGCGTCTACTTTTTAAAACAGTGGGAACCGAGAGTCTGTTGACTCTTGGTGGGTATGAATTAAATAGCAGAAGTAAAACATATATAGTCGGGGGTAAATTTTGTAAACGGGGGGTACACCGCTCAGGGCAGCAACACAGGTTTCAGGTTATTGGACAGCACAGGGTTAGAATATATTGGACAGAACTGGGAATAGTATATCAGACAAAATAGGGTTGGTTTTGCTTATTGTGTTGAATTGTTTAGTGCGACCGAGACGCGGGTGTCTCCGTAGGCTCATGGTTAGGGGATCGGGTACACGACAACACACAAGGGGTATGTTTGGCTAACGTGTTGCTAAACTTTAGGTTCCATTTAATTATTTAATTATATTAAATAATACATGTATAGTTATAGTAATTAAAACGGGACTTATGATATGATTAGTGGACATAATTATCATGACATGATTACATGGTTATGTTATTAAAATAAACTATAGAGTATAATAATTATTAAAAATAATTATTCAGGGTATAAGTACATGTACATTTAAATTAAGTCGTTTAAGAACTTAGCTTAATAAATTAATTACATGTTAACCAAGGTTAATTAAGTTAATAAAATAGTTTAATTTAATTCTTATTTAAGGTAAAGTTTTTTTATTATAATCATGTTATATTATTAAATAATAATCACTTTTAAATCATGTATTTTATTATTAATTAATAATATTTATATTATGACTAAGTATTTATTATTAATTAAACTTTACTATATACTTATGGCATTTAATAATCATGGCTTATAATATATGCTTATTAAACTATAGCTTTTATCATATACTTATTTAATAAGCTTATTACTATTTATGGAAACATACTAAATATGGAAACTATCTATTTTTTAAAACTTTCTATTTTTGGAAACTTATTATTTTTGGAAACTTTCTACTTTTGGAAACCTTCTATTTTTAGAAAGTTAGTCATTTAGATACAACAAGTATATTAACACATAAGAACATGGAATACACTAATCAGAACACATGAAACATTAGGAAAACACGTGATTTAACATGAATCAGTAATATAAGTTAAGAACACTTAAACAAGACAAGAACAAGTAAAACAAGTTAAGAACACGTCAAGTAAACTAAAAATCAGTTAAGTATAAGTTAATCAGACAACTCATACACGTCCCTTTTTATTATGTAGCTAATGTGAAGTCGGAGTGATCTTCCACTTTCGTTTTCATCCTCATTATTGGACACAAGGTACGGATATTTCGTCCTTCAGTAAGGACACTCTCTTTTCCTATATTAGAATTCCCCGTATGCAGCCATCTATTTTTCCCCAGTAGTTTATGTGTCTTAAACACTTTCAGTAAATGCTATGTTTTATTTTAAATTTCCTAATCTATATACATGCATGCCAGTTTCACCTAGTTATGGAGGTACCATAACCATAACACTCGAGGCACCGGTGTTATGACTCTTCCGCGGTGAGAGTGATTGCTCGCAACATCCCTTTCAGTTATTTGGCCTATTTTATTATTAACATGCGGGGAGAATGGGTCCATCCTAGTACAAGTTTAGCGAGATTACATGGTAATTGTGGTGTGTGCCTTACATCCGTTACATGGAGCTGATCCCTCCATACAGACTATTATAATTAGAGGCAACCCCTCTAAGTGCATGACGAGGTCACCTCTGTATGTATTCATGCACGTTGATATATTACATGACCTATATAAGCTTCATGGGCATTTAAAATACAGTTTATGAACTAAACATAAGTCTTTTCAGTATAAACATAAGTCTTTTTTGTATAAACATGAACATCAGACTTTTCTGTATAAATCAGTTTTAAAACAACTTCCAGGTTTTCCAGGACTTACACATTTTCCGCTGCTTTTCATATCTTCTGCTTATGTTTCGTTATTCATTTCCATGTCATATACGCGTTCACTGAGCGTATTGCTCAGCCGTATATTTTCCTTTCCATGACCTAAACGGTAGGTACCTAAGGACAGACTTGAGTATTTGGAGGACGTGCATAGGATGGAAGCTGCCTTAGACTTCTTCTCCTTTTGCCTCATATACTTATGATTGCTTGGACACTTGTTTTGTCCTTCCTATTTCATTTACTTTAATTATGTTTTGGGATTATGTTTGGGAACCGATGTTTGATTCTGGTTTTCCCTTTTGGTCATTTATGTTTTAGGACATTTACCTTGCATGCTTTGATGACACGCCATAATTATCATGTAACGGTCCATTTATCAAATTTGGGTTTTACAATTATGGTATAAGAGGCAAGGTTTCGACCTGTAGGCTCTAAAAACTTAACCTGTGACTAGTGGGTAGTCACCAAGATCTTCCTAAACTGACAGTTGATTTTCAAATATTTATTTCATGTATCATTATTTTCTGTTAAGTTTTGACTAAGTAATGGTTGGGACAGGACTTGCCATATTTAGTCGCATGTGCTTTAAATTCGAAATTTGTTTTGTGAATTGACCCATTAATAAGTGTGTAAACACTTATCCTTTTGCCACTAAAATCAAGGAAAAACAAGACCTAATCATGTGTTTAGTATCGTAAATGTCGGAATTACGCATGGTTTTGTGTTTTTGTGTTAAATAGGTACAAAAGATCAAAAGGAAAGAAAACATGGGATTTCACGGTCAAATGTTGAAGAAAAGTTCAAGAAAGAGACAAAGACAAAGTCGAAGAACCAAGAGTGTGCCAAAGATCACGAAAACCGGAAAAATCAACACGATTCTAAAGGAAAGATCAAGGAAGCCGAAATCGAGCTCGTTTTTAGCGGATTTAACCTTAAATGAAGTTTATTGGGCTTGTGGGACCCACTTTTGATTAATGGGCCCAAAAGCCCATTTGAGAGGATGTATTATTTACCATTGGGCTCAAAAGCCCAAAAAGGACCCAATGTAAATAAAGGGACGGATTTAATTCTAGTGTTTTTACCCCAAGCCCATCAAAGGCCCAAAGTGAAAACAAAATAGACGAATAAGCTAAACAAGGAGATGGCCCAATTTGTCAAAATATATCAACGGGGAAAGTGAAGAATTTCATTTGTTTTGGTCAACTCACATATTTAACTTTTACCTCACACACACACAGTTATACTTCGATACAACCTATATCACCCACTTTCATCTCTCTCTCAAAAAAAAGCAGTCACCCAATTCCCTTAACCCTAATTAGTAAAAATTGGGGATCTTGTTTTATGAAGCGCGTGTAAACACACGCACCTTAAATAAATCCCCACCTTAATCGGAGATGCACTATGGTGGTCCTCATCTACGTGGCTCCCTGCCTTGTTTTTATTGACTCATACAACGCATCAATCACCAATCATCTAATCATTGGCGGACAACTCAGCCTCAAGGAAACACAACTAGCACAATTAATTCCATGCTGGAAATCCATGTGACCAAAAATCCATCCACAACCGTTTGATCAAGAAAGAGAAGAGAGGAGAAGAAAAGAGCGGCTGAGATGATTTCCTTGCTTACCAAGTTCATCAAGAAGAAGTTAGGGTTTCCCTATAAAACCCCCCATCAAATCTGTAATTGGTGTGCCATTTTTTGTTACTTTATTTTTTTATTTATGCAATTTAGTTTTTTAGGTTAAATTGTAATTTTAATTTTCCCAGTATTGTAATCAAAGTTTTAGATATTAATAAAAATTTTATTTCAGTTTAATTCATCTTGTTTTATATTTTTTTTAAGTTTCCTGCTATTTACTTTCAATCTGTTTTTGTCATATTAATTATTATTTGAAAGTTTAATAAAAGTACAATCAAATAAAAGGTGGATAATAAACTTTCCTACTGGAAGTTTATAAAAAAAATCAGGTTCGATTGAAGTTGATGTTTCTGGATGATTCGGAGATGTTGATGTTTAATGGTGGTTTTGATTCGGTTCATAAAGGGGGCTCAGCGCTCACCCTTTTACTCAACGGATTCGACACAAGGTTCTATTTCCTTTTTATTCAGTTTTAGATTAATAATTTTGTTTGTTTAAGTTTCGGTTTAAAATATTTGATTAAGTGTTTTGATTTATCTGTTTAGTTGTTACTTGCTTATTCGATTTGGTTTTGGTTAAATATGCTTCACTAGTGTATCTGCGAGTTATTTTATTTGATATAAGTTTGGCTTATGTTTCTGTTTAGTTGATAGCTGCTAGTCTTTTTATCTGATTTATTTTGGTACTGCTATTTTCATTGTCTGCTGATCTTTGATTGGTTTATTAGATTTTGATAAGTTTAGTCTTGTTGAGTAGTTTACTTTTGCTAAAATTGATTTAAGTAGTGTTTTGATATATCATCTTAGACTTGCTTATTTTTCGGTTCCGGATTGATTTGCTATTTCAGTTCTAGTGTAGATTTGCTTATTGTTAGTCTAAGACTATTTGGCTTATTATCTTTTCAGTTTTATGTGCTTATTTGATTTTGGGTTGTTTGTTTGCTTTGCTGCTTATATTGTTATTATTGTTGATATTAGATGCTTAAAGCCTCAGATCCATTTGGTCTGAGTGACCAAAAATTCCAAAAAAAAAGAATTAATCTTTCCAAAAAGGTCACTCCAGGGAATCAAACCCCTGACCTTTAGCTCAACAACCAAACGCTTTATCCATCCGTTCTAGACCCTTATTTATGTTTTATTGCGCTTTTAGTAATTAATATAGGATAATATTAGACTGTCAGTTTTATTAATTAAGTTAATACAAGTTTTAGTTTAATCAATTTTAATTAAAAGTTTTCTTTATATTCATTTTTTTAAAGTTAAAAATAAAAATAAACAAAATAAATATTTTTATTACTTTTAGAATTTTAAAATTATTTTTATAAATTAGTTTCTTTTATTTTTAATTAATATAGGTTTTATATAAAATTAGTTTTTAAATTTTGTTTAAATTCAAAATAGTTTTCAAATTAGTTTAATTAATTTTGTTTAGTTTCAAATTAGTTTTTATTTAAATTAGTTTATGATTTTTAAATAGTTTTGTTTAAACTTTGAAAAAGTAGTTTTTATTAAATATTTCCTTTTTAATTAGATTAATTAGTTTTAAATTAAATAGTTTTTAGTTTTTAAATACCAAAAAGTATTTTTACCAAGAACAATTAATCTTACGTTTAAATGGATATCAATTTGAGTGAGTCGAGGAAACGAACTTAATTGCACAAAAAATAGACTACATTAAATTGGCGCCACTGCCGCTTCGCTCGTTACGATTGACGATTTTCGTAAGACGTTTGGATTTTGGGATCCGTTCATTTTGAACGTTACTTTTTTGTAACAAAATCAAAAACATAAAAAATAAAATCAAATAAAATAAAATTAAATCAAATAAAATCAAAAAGATAAAAATACAAAAAAATTAAAAAACTAACAAAAGCAAATTCTTTCCTAAGATTTGCACCAAAAAAAATTAAAAAATCCAAAAGTAATACTTTTCCTAAAGTATTACACCAAAAATATTACGTATTATTGTTATTTTTCTTATTTCAATTTCTTTCGATTTTTATATATTTTTCTTAAATAAATACAAAAATATTTTTCTTTTACTATATTATATTACGTAGCACAATTGATTTACCTGTTTACAAATAAGACCTTAGTTGGGATTTCATCACCTATCTATTGTATTCGAATCAAAAACAAAAAATCAAGGCAAAATAGATAAATACTAGTAAGAAGTTTGAACTCGATATACAAACTATAAGGTGGGTATAAGGCGACGCGCTATAAAAGGCCGTCTAAGGAAAAAGGTTTTTAAGTGCTTTGTGCCACCTCGTTTCCCCGCTTGCTTGTGCGTATATTGAGAGGGACGACCGATTATTGGTTTGCCAACTCAAGTAGTATTAAGTATATATATTTTTGTAGCTTTTTAATATTGCACCTCGAGAGGGATAATCCCTTTCCTCTCAAAGTCGACCGAGGTCTCCTACCTCATTGTTTGATTTTAATTGTATGCGCACTCGCGCGCGTACATACATACCGATTGGTGTACCAAATACTTCTAATTCTTCCAAAAAGAAGAAGAAGAAAAAAAAAAGACCGCCAATCAAGCCGATCCCGAGAATCGAGCTTTGAACAACACGATGGAAACGTATAATCGACCAATGATTGAGATTCTACAATCTCACGTTGAAGGAAACGATGACGCGATTGTGGTGCCGGATATTGGAGCGAATAATTTTGAACTTAAAACGGGATTTATTCAAATGGTTTCCGCTACACCATTTTTAGGCCGTACTAATGATGACCCACACGCTCATATCAAACGTTTCATACAATTGGCAAACACCATCAAATACAATGGGGTGCCACAAGAGGCCATTCGTTTACAACTCTTTCCTTTTTCCCTCGAGGGACAAGCCCGAATTTGGCTTGATAAGGAACCACCCCAAAGTATTACCACATGGATTGATTTAGAGACCAAGTTCATTAACTACTTTTTCCCACCATCACGGACCACCTCTTTAAGGAATGACATCATTAACTTTGAACAACAATATGGGGAAACGTTTAGTGAGTCTTCAGATCGTTTTAAAGAGCTTTTAAGAAAATGTCCACAACATGGTTTCACTAAAGTGCATCAAATTAATACGTTTTACAATGCTTTAACTCTTAATGACCAAGACTCACTTAATAGTGCCGCGGGGGGTAATATTCTTGTGAAGTCCATGAACGAGGCTTGGGCAATAATTGAAAATAAGGCTAAAGTGAAAACCAAGAGTGTTAGGGCTACTATGGCAAGTGCTAGTTCTAGTGAGAACGACAAGAGAATTGATAAGCTTACTTTGCTTGTTGAATCAATTGCTCTACAAACCGCTAACAATACCAAAGCCATCAATGGTCAAGTAAATGCCTTAAAAGAGACTTGTGAAACGTGTGAGACTTGTGGTGGACCACATTCGTATTATAATTGTGACAAGGTTTACAATAATAAACAAGAAGTTTATGCTTATAACAACAATGAAAATGAGCGGGTTCATTTCAAACCAAATGTTGATGTTAACAATTTGTCTTATAAGAGTACTAACTATTTGGCTCCCCCGGGTTTTGTAGCTCCACAAAGACCACTCCCACCCGCCCAAAATAGGAACCAAGCTCCTCAAAGAGGAAATTTTCAAGGGAATGCAAATCAAGAGAATTTTAATGGTCAAAATTAAGGGTTTCAAAATAATAACTTCAACCAAGGTTTTCATAATAACAACGGTTTTCAACCTCAATATCAAAACCAAGGTTTTCCTAATCAAGGGTTTAACAATCAAGGGTATAATAAAATGAACATGCATAATCCTCAAATGGTCTTGGTTCTCCAAAAATTGACCGAACATGAGAGAACTATGAAACAAATGCAAGAGTCCACCGATAGGAAGTTCGTGCAAATGTTGCAAGCCTTTAAACCCCAAGGAGCCTTACCTTCTAATACCGAGATTAACCCTCGTGCTAATGTGAGTGCTATCACTACTCGAAGTGGAGCCACTTTAGTGGGACCTTCCATCTCTTAGCCCATAAAAGAGAGACAAGGCCCGGAGGTCATAATGAGTAATCCTACTCCCCCTTCGGTGATTCCTCCCACTACCACTCCTAGTACTAGTTCTCCATTGCCTAAAGAGCCTAACCCTAAGGTTGTTCAAGAAGCGAGTCCTTCTCCTTCTCAACCTTCAACGTCTAAGCCCAATATCCCTTATCCCTCTAGGTTAGACAAGGCTAAAGTGCTCACCAAAGATGACGTTCATGTTTCCAACTTTTTGAAAATGATTTCTCAAGTGAATGTTAACATTAGCCTTATTGAAGCACTTTCTCAAATGCCTAAATTTGTGAAAATGTTCAAAGATTTGCTTAATAAGAAAGAAAAAATGGTTGAGCTCGTTAGTACTCGTTTAAATAAGAATGTTTGCGCGATTCTTCTCAAAGAGCTTCCCGAAAAGCTAGGAGATCCCGGACGATTCGTGTTACCTTGCTCGTTTCCTCAAATTGATGATTGTATGGCTTTAGCGGATCTCGGCGCTAGCATCAATCTTATGCCACTCTTGGTATGGAAACGATTATCATTACCCGACCTTGTACCGACTCGCATGACTCTCGAGTTAGCTAAAAGAACTCTCGCATACCCCGTTGGTATTGCCGAAGACGTTTTTGTTCGAGTTGGTACATTCACTTTTCCAGTGGACTTTTTTGTTGTCGACTATGAGATGGATCCTCGTATTCCGTTAATACTTGGTAGACCGTTCTTAAGAACCGGAAAAGCTTTAGTTGATGTAGCCGAAGGGGAATTAATTCTTAGGGTTGGGAATGATCAACAAGTGTTTAAAATGGGGAAAATGATAAATAAATCAAACGGAAAAGAATCGGACAATATGATTGATGTGCTTAATTTTGATAATGAAGAAAGTTTTATCAATCCTTTTGAAACTAAAAAGTTTAACCTTAATGATTTTGTGGTACATTCAAATCCACTTTTTGAAACTTCAAATGATAATCCACTTTTTGAAGAAAATGAGGAAGCTAATGATGACGACACTTCTTTAAGTGATCTCATTTCTTTGGGTTTTGACGAGACACCTAGTGAGCCTAATGATCCTATTATCTCTATAAGTGATCCTCCCATTTTTAAGTCTCCCTTTGACTCTTTTATTCCTATATTGGGGGTTACGACTTTTGAAAAGGATCCTCCACCTTTAGAGGTTGCCCCTATTTTAGAGGATATTCCATTTGAGGAGGATTTAGATACCTTTTTAAATTCCTATTTTCCTCACGAGGATGAGTTTTCCTATGACTCCAATGATACTTATGTTTTCAGATCAAGTTTGGAAGAGGACGACTCCCCCACTTTGGATTATGATGACATTTTGAGCTTTAATGTCAACACCTCTTGCTATCTCCCCGTTAAGGAACCGGTGTTTGATCCCGGAATAGAGACTTAAGTTCTTTCATTGCAATATCACCGTAGCACCTTTCCTCATAAGAAACTTTTGACTAAGGGTACCCCACTTTTCTTTGCCTTGTGTGATTTTACCACCTTGGGGTTTATTTCCTTTCATGATGGAAATTATGTGTTTGACCCGGGTGGATTTTCATGGGGTATTCCTTATATGACCTTGTTTCACCCTTTATCATGGAGAGATTTTCCTCCCTTGGAAATCTCAGTTTTTTCATGATTTTCCCATTTGAACGAAGATATTCGGGTAATCGAGTCAAGCTAGAGACTCGTGATAAATAAATTAAGCATTGTATAACTAGGTTAAATTTTTACCTTTTCTATCCATTCCACCTTTTTTTTCACCTTCACCCATTTCCACCAGTAAGTGTAGGAGGGAGCCAATTAGGTAGTTTTATGTGTTGTGATGTTATGCAGGGACATGTGCTTTAATGATCCACTTTTGGTGTTTTTGACGCGACCCGTGATCCCGTGTACCCGGTTCTCTCAAAACTATTGTGATTCATACATGTATATCAATAAGATAAATAAATGTAATCACTTTAGTTGTCTCTTCCTTAGCTCGATTATAAACAACGTACTCAATGTCCTAAGTGTAGGGGAGTTTATTCTCCCACATGCTTAAACATTGAGGACAATGTTTATATTAAGTGTAGGGGGGACTTCTATCGAATTTTTAGTGTGCTTTTCCATGAATTTGACCCCATTTAACCAGAAAATTAAATTTTTTTCAACGTTTTTCAAATTTTTGATCTATTTTGGCCTAGTAGTATTTCCATTTATTTTCTTTCCTTTTGTCATCGCATCGTATTTATATTTTCCATTTCAAGAATAAAGTAAAAAATAAAAATAAATAAATGAATAAAATGGTTTAAACAAGTTTAGATGTCTTTGATATATTAGGCCCATCGTGAGTATTTTGACTCAACCCGAGTTTACTTATCCAAGTTTACTCTAGCTAGTATCTTTAACCATATGGACCTTAATTGGTTTATTAGGCTAAGCATCCACGAGTCTCATTCCTTGAGATTTTAAATTGTGGAGAACGAGAGATGATAGAGTTGATAATAAGTTTAAGGGTTAATTCTTGCTTATATAAGTTTTTATGGCTCTTTCTTCCCGCTTGTATATTTAATTGCTTAATAAATGAGGATTTTTGCGGTGTAGAATCGATATCTTAGCTCTTAGCCAAATATTTATTCTCCTTGTAATTAAAGCATGCACACATTGAGGGTGCCAGCGTTGTGGACTTCTGACTAAGGTGGCTCATAACCACTAAGTAGGAGGTATTCAAACCATGGGACCGCGGAATTTGGCCTAATATATATATCATAATAAGAAAGAATAAGATTAAAACATGACCTCAAGGAGCCTTAGGGTGTGGGGCATGTAGCACGAACCTTGTCATTAGTGCCTTAGGGTGTATGGCATGATAAGTGTTGAATAAAAATTGATCAAAAAAATCAATTTCCTTGTTTATCGTTCAAGGAGCCTTAGGGTGTGGACAATAGATAAGGAGAATTTTTACATCTTAAAGAGCCTAAGGGTATATGATGTGAACTTGCTAAACTCCACATAAAGTCTAAATGACTTTGGAGGGATAATTAATAAGTAGTACTTGGCCAAATTTTGGATCCGGGAATTTATTCCCCAAATCGTGTTAAATCATCCTTGATGTGGGCTTACTTTAGTGACAACGTTTTTTAGGACGAGGTTAGGTTTTGTGTGTCGGGTTTGCACCGTTTTGCCTTCATTTTTGGACTAATAATTATCAAATAAGTCAAATGAGCCTACGGGTGAATGACAATCCTTAAAAGCTAGAGATACAACTTAGGAATTGGAGAAAGAGTTTACACAATTGTCTTATATAAGTGGTTTTAACTTAAGAACTTATGGTAAACAATGATCTCGTTTTTAAGCTTGGTATGGGGAACGTGAAACTTGAGGGTGATTAATATTCATGACACAAAAGCCCTAATTTAAGTCTTAGATTTCTTTACGAGTTTCTTCCATCAAATAATTTCCATGTTAATAAATTGTTATAACTTTTGCTTCCTTTTAAGTTTTTATCTTTTCATCGTAGTAGTAATATTATATCTTAATAAAGGCCAAGATGGGTTATTTATGAGAAAAATGTAACTTTATGCTTTAAAACTATGCATTGCATGGGGTCATTGCAATGGTCAAGTGTAGGGGATTTAATAAGTGTGTAAACACTTATCCTTTTGCCACTAAAATCAAGGAAAAACAAGACCTAATCATGTGTTTAGTATCGTAAATGTCGGAATTACGCGTGGTTTTATTTTTTGTATTAAATAGGTACAAAATATCAAAAGGAAAGAAAACATGGGATTTCACGGTCAAATGTTGAAGAAAAGTCCAAGAAAGAGACAAAGACAAAGTCAAAGAACCAAGAGTGTGCCAAAGATCACGAAAACCGGAAAAATCGACACGATTCTAAAGGAAAGATCAAGGAAGCCGAAATCGAGCTCGTTTTTAGCGGATTTAACCTTAAATGAAGTTTATTGGGCTTGTGGGTCCCACTTTTAATTAATAGGCCCAAAAGCCCATTTGAGAGGATGTATTATTTACCATTGGGCTCAAAAGCCCAAAAAGGATCCAATGTAAATAAAGGGAAGGATTTAATTCTTGTGTTTTTACCCCAAGCCCATCAAAGGCCCGAAGTGAAAACAAAATAGACGAATAAGCTAAACAAGGAAATGGCCCAATTTGTCAAAATATATCAATGGGGAAAGTGAAGAATTTCATTTGTTTTGGTCAACTCACATATTTAACTTTTACCTCACACACACACATAGTTATACTTCGATACAACCTATGTCACCCACTTTCATCTCTCTCTCAAAAAAAAATAAGCAGTCACCCACTTCCCTTAACCCTACTCAGTAAAAATTGGGGATCTTGTTTTATGAAGCGTGTGTAAACACACGCACCTTAAATAAATCCCCACCTTAATCGGAGATGTACTATGGTGGTCCTCATCTACGTGGCTCTCTGCCTTGTTTTGATTGGCTCATATTACGCATCAATCACCAATCATCTAATCATTGGCGGACAACTCAGCCTCAAGGAAACACAACTAGCACATTTAATTCCATGCTGGCAATCCATGTGACTGAAAAGCCATCCACAACCGTTTGATCAAGAAAGAGAAGAGAAGAGAAGAAAAGAGCGGCTGAGATTGGTTTCCTTGCTCACCAAGTTCATCAAGAAGAAGTTAGGGTTTCCCTATAAAACCCCCCATAAAATCTGTAATTGGTGTGCCATTTTTTTACTTTATTTTTTTTATTTATGCAATTTAGTTTTTTAGGTTAAATTGTAATTTTAATTTTCCCAGTATTGTAATCAAAGTTTTAGATATTAATAAAAATTTTATTTCAGTTTAGTTCATCTCGTCTTATATTTTTTAAGTTTCCTGCTATTTACTTTCAATCTGTTTTTGTCATATTAAATATTATTTGAAAGTTTAATAAAAGTACAATTAAATAAAAAGTGGATAATAAACTTCCCTACTAGAAGTTTATAAAAAATCTGGTTCGATTGAAGTTGATGTTTCTGGATGATTCGGAGATGTTGATGTTTAATGGTGGTTTTGATTCGGTTCATAAAGGGGGCTCAACGCTCACCCTTCTACTCAACGGATTCGACACAAGGTTCTATTTTCTTTTTATTCAGTTTTAGATTAATAATTTTGTTTGTTTAAGTTTTGGTTTAAAAGATTTGATTAAGTGTTTTGATTTATTTTTTTAGTTGTTACTTGCTTATTTGATTTGGTTTTGGTTAAATCTGCTTCACTAGTGTATCTGCGAGTTATTTTATTTGATATAAGTTTGGCTTATGTTTCTTTTTAGTTGATAGCTGCTAGTCTTTTTATCTGATTTATTTTGGTACTGCTATTTTCATTGTCTGCTGATCTTTGATTGGTTTATTAGATTTTGATAAGTTTAGTCTTGTTGAGTTGTTTACTTTTGCTAAAATTGATTTAAGTAGTGTTTTGATATGTTAGCTTAGACTTGCTTATTTTTTTGTTCTGAATTGATTTGCTATTTCAGTTCTAGTGTAGATTTGCTTATATTTAGTTTAAGACTATTTGGCTTATTATCTTTTTAGTTTTATGTGCTTATATGATTTTGGGTTGTTTGTTTGCTTTGTTGCTTATATTGTTATTATTGCTGATATTAGATTCTTAAAGCCTCGGATCCATTTGGTCTGAGTGTCCAAAAATTCCAAAAAAAAAAAGAATTAATCTTTCCAAAAATGTCACTCCAGGGAATCGAACCCCTGACCTTTAGCTCAGCAGCCAAACGCTTTATCCATCCGTTCTACACCCTTATTTATGTTTTATTACGCTTTTAGTAATTAATATAAGATAATATTAGACTGTCAGTTTTATTAATTAAGTTAATACAAGTTTTAGTTTAATCAATTTTAATTAAAAGTTTTCTTTATATTCATGTTTTAAAGTTAAAAATAAAAATAAACAAAATAAATATATTTGTTACTTTTAGAATTTTAAAATTATTTTTATAAATTAGTTTCTTTTATTTTTAATTAATATAGGTTTTATATAAAAATAGTTTTTAAATTTTGTTTAAATTCAAAATAGTTTTCAAAGTAGTTTAATTTATTTTGTTTAGTTTAAAATTAGTTTTTATTTAAATTAGTTTATGATGTTTAAATAGTTTTGTTTAAAATTTAAAAAAGTAGTTTTTATTAAATATTTCCTTTTTAATTAGATTAATTAGTTTTTAATTAAATAGTTTTTAGTTTTTAAATACCAAAAAGTATTTTTACCAAGAACAATTAATCTTACGTTTAATTGGATATCAATTCGAGTGAGTCGAGGAAACGAACTTAATTGCACAAAAAATAGACTACATTACCCATAGGCGTTCACCCTTGCTCACGTCAATTTTGTTTTGTGAACCGACCCATAGGCGTTCACCCTTGCTCATGTCAATTTTTTTTTGTGAACCGACCCATAAGCGTTCACCCTTGCTCATGTCAATTTCAGTTGGCTATGCCTTCATGAACTATTCCATGCATCTCTTACGTTGATCCTATGTCTTAACAGATTAATCATTTTACTTTGTTCCTATTTTAAATTGTCAGATGGCTGTATAATAGCCCATGTTTCTTTAAAGTTTTGACTAGTATGGATTGGACTCCAACCATCTATATTTAGTCCCATGTTGTTAATTCTATCCATGATAGTTTTCCCTTGAAATTTGACATGTATGGATCGAACCATAATCATCCATACTTAGTCACAAGTATTTTCTTCGAATTTTATGGACTGAACCATAGCAGTCCACATCAGTCAATGTTAAATCTCTGTTGATTATGCTTTTATGTTCTTTATGACAACTATGTTTTCATGATCTCATGTTGATTACGTTTTCATGATGATTATGTTTTCGTGCCTCCATATGTTGATTATGCTTTCATCATGTTGATTATGATTTCATGCTACACATTGATGGATTTCATTTAATCCTGCTTTCATGATAGTCATGGTTGGTTTTCATTAATCATGTTTGTAGAAACTAGAATGAGGGGGGGGGGGGGGTTGAATAGTTTCTTTTCGGTTTATCTCCTAATTAAAATTCCTTTCAATTAGGTGAGTGTCAAAACCATATTTTACTAGAAAGCTAGTTGCATAAGGATTAGGTTCAATTCTAATGCATTAACAATAAGTAGTAAGTGTAATGATGTTGAAGGTAAGTAATGAGTAAGGAAAGAAACAACCTAGTAGGAAGACAACAAGATTTATAGTGGTTCGGCAACGAGGCTCTATCCTCGTTCCTACTCCACTCCTCGAGTACACCTTACTCGAGATTTCCACTATATGCACAAGCTCCCTTCTTGGCGGAGAAAACCTTACAACGTCGCTTACATTATTTTCTGACACTAAGCTAAATGTCGAGACCTAATCTTAGCTAGGACCAATCTACACAACGTCGCCAACTTCACCATTTTACAACACAAGGTTAGATTTCGAGTTCTAATCCAAAGCTAGAACCAATCTTCACAACGTTGCCCACTTCACCATTTTCTGACACAAGGCTAGATGTCGAGTTCTAATCCAAAGCTAGAACCAATCTTCACGACTCTTCACATTGAAGCTAAGTGAGAACTTCACACAACACAACTACACATCACTTTGTAGTTTAGTGAGAACTCACAAGACACAACCACGTCACTTTATAGTTTAGTGAGAACTAACACAACTTATTACAACTCAACTAAACATATCCAAGCACACACATGTAACTTGGATCTACACAACACAAATCCAAGCACACACATGTGCAAAGGATTTACACAACTCTAATCTAAGTATTCACAAATAGCTTGGATGAACACAACTATTCCAAGTATTCACAAATACAGTGGATCTACAAAAGACATAAATAAACAAATGATGAACATGATTAGATCTTTTGGAGAGGATGATCTTCATCAAGACTTCATCTTTAATCACATCACAAGTGTGTGAGTAATCTTCTCTTTGGACAAGGTAAAGAAGGAGATCAGAAGGATAATCATAAGTAAACATACTTAACACATTAAGTGACCATTTACAAATGATTAGGATTAGAAAGGAGAAAGAAGGCTAAAAGAGATGTCCAAAAAGGGTTGATGAAAATGCAGATTTGATCCACTATTTATAGAAGACAAATCCAAACGGCTTGTTGGGGGCGGTTCTTTAGCTACCTAGGCAGTTCCTTATCGATAGTGAACCGCATAGGCACTTAAGGAACCGCAGAGTGTAGACCCCGCTCCTTTTTGTCTTTTAGTGGATTTGAATTATCTGAGGCTGTTTAAACCTTCATAGGATATTCTTATGGCATTTGGAATATGCGATTTTCAAATTTACATTTTCATTTTAATAAAAGATTTTCTTAAAAATAAATTTTATTAAAAATCTTTGGTCACATTTGACAAAAGTGAGTTTTAAAGCTAATCACTTTTATGATCACTAAGCATGATTAAGATATGTTAGTGTAATGATTATTACCTAGATGATAGTGTTTGTTAGATAATTCGTTTTTGATTGTGTTTCACAAGAAATTTCTTTGTAATTTGTCGTGATCAAAACTAAGAAAGATTAATTAGCACTAAAAATGTTTTTAGGCATTGCTTTGCATTAACAATCTCCCCCTTTTTGATTACGACAAACTATGAACTCATTTACGTAAAATACAAGATTATTCGAATTATTAACGAGTTTATCACTATCATTTCTACCCCTTTGTCGAAGCAAAAAGGTTAGCACAAGTATTTGAAGAAGAAAAGAACCAGACTTTGTGATTGTGGTAAAATTACGTGTTTTAGGAAAAACAACGTAAAAGCGGTAAGTATTAAGTGTCGATTAATGAAAATCAAGCACTAATGACCCAAAGGTGTGTGAATGTTCGTTTCCCAAGGAGGTTTATTGTGTGTGAAAAACTTGTATGATTTTGGATTAATATTTTAAGAAAGAAAAGATGAGAAAAGAGAATGACGGATACGAGAAAATTACATTACGACGTACAAAACGTAAAACCGTAAAAATAGACGAAATAAAAATTTACACTAAAAATACCCAAAAAATTACAAAAAATTCCTAAAAATCCAATTAGGGTTTACAAATGATCAAAACTTTTATAAACCTTTTATTTAATTAATATTTAAATTTTTAATGCTAATTAAAGCCTTAAAAATCAAATAAATTAATAAAAAGCCCAAATAAATATTTTTCAATTTGTAAAACTCTAAAATGACTTAATTAAACTAAAATGTATTTTTGTAGAATTAAAACTAATTAAAACTATTTAAAATGATTAAAAACTAAATATAAATATTAAAATAATATTAAAAATTCAAAATTTATAAAAAATTTTAAAACTTGCAAACTAGTTTATTTTAACCTAATTAATCAAAAAATGAAGTTGAAATAACCAAAGTACCCTTATTGGGCCCCCAAATGGGCTAAAAACAAAAACAGTCCAAAAGTAATAGGCTTTTCAACCCAAAAATAAAAAATGTCTAATAAGCTCCCAAAAAGCACGGTTAAACTCAAAAATCAATTTTAAACACAAAAGTCTAAAGGCCCAAAAGCTAGTTTTGAGCTTATCACAGCTTAAAATGCCAAAAGCTTATTCTTAATGGGCCAATAAGCCCATTAAGCTATAAGCTGGTGCCATAAGCTCTAATTCAACACACAACCTTATTTTGGGATACTAAAGAGATCTGTAAAAAGAAATTTTGAAAAATCTTAACCAAAAAGCCAGAAATAAGCAAAGTAAAAATCCAGTAAAAGACAAAATAGTTGGGTTTCACTTCTAGGGGTTTCAGAAGCTCTGGTTTGTTGCAAAAGCTCACAAATAAGCTAACTAAGACGAATCAACAAAGAAAACATCAATAAGCCAAGTAGAATAACCTGTGGGATCTGATAAGCACTTCTTAAAATATAATAAGCTGATTTTCTAGTCAAAAGCTCTTTTTAAGATCTGATTCCTTCCAGTTAAGCTTATTAGCTGTAATGATTGATGAAATGTACATACTTAAAGTTGTTGCACGTTTTGATAAGCTGAATGAGCCAATAAGCACTTTTGCTCTTGGTTAACGAACGTCAAAGGTCACCAAATTTCACCAAAATTGCAGGGAGTGATTATAGGATGGTATTAAGCTATTTTGAAGCTTTTGTGGAGGAAGCTTTGAGTTCAAAGCCCATGAATCAGACCAGCCAGTTAGCTAACTTGACTTGGTTTTGGCAAAAATTAAGCTATAAGCCAGTTAGCCTATAAGCCAGCAAATAAGCAAACAAAGTATCCAAATATACTCACAAGCATCTAATAATGAAGTAATTATAAAGAGAATAGCATGGCATAAAGGGTGCAAGCAATGTGGAGGTCCAAACTCAAGTGCCTTTTTGCTGATCCAATTGGCACTTGTAGTGACTTTTAAGAGCTTGTAACTTATCTAATAAGCTACCAAATCACACAACCAAATACTGCAGAGATGCACACCAACTAGAACTATTCCCAAACCAAATTTCAGCCCTTAATTCCAAATTATGAACAAGTTATCCCTTTTGATGTGTTTGACCAATTTCAAACCAATTATGACAGATTTTTCCAAAACTTGCAAATCCTTTTCCAAACTTTGAGAGACTTAACCAATGACCAAAACTACTTCCAAAACACTTGTTTAGAGTTAACAAACCTTAAGAACCAAGGGCACAAGGCCACAAGGCCTTTTGATCCCAAAATCCCAAACAACTTTGTTTTAGTACTTTTTCAAACAAACTTCTTACTTTAACAAGTAACCTACTGATTTTATGGATCCTAGAGGTCTACTAGATGACAACTAACAGATGTAAACAATAAAACTAACAATTCAAACACAAGAACTCAAAAATCACATAGCACTTAACATAGCAGATTTTCAACCAAAATTTATAAAAGAGATAAGAGAGTGCACCTATCCTCCACAACTTCCTAGGAGGACTCAGCAATGCTCCTTGGACCACTCTCAATAACTAGAGAGTGACCAAGGTCCTTGAACAAAGGAGAAGGTCTGTTGATGGTTCAACAGCTAAACCTAGACCTCCTATCAATAGATCTTCAACACAAGAGAGCAAACAACTTATCCAAAGGCTTAAAACCCTTCACAAGCTTGGTATCAACAAGCTTGCAAGAGCTTAACGCTTTTGGATAGGGGTTAGTACAAGTAATAAGCAAAGCATGGGTATATCAAAACCGCAGGGGTATTAACCACCTTTCAAACACTTGTAAACACTTTTCCCATGAAAATCCAAGCTAACCAATCAAGAACTAAGGTCTTGGGTAGCCAGTGAGTGGATCTAAACACCTAGAATCCAAGGACTTCAACTGGTAAAGCCTTGAATCCTTGGATAAAAACTGCTTTCAAAAACCTTTTTGAAAAACTTTGAAACCTTAACAAAATCAAACGTATCAAACATAAGAAACCAACAAATCAACTTCAATATGAATGTGGAACACAAATTCAAGAAACTAACACCAACTTCTTTCAATATAAAGGAATTACAATTGCATAAATGCAAAATACTCAAACTTATATTGATATAAAAGGAATTAAAATTAGATTGCAAAGAAAATGGAACAAAAGGACTCTCATAGGCTAAGGTCTCCTTTTATAGTGCTAATGGACTATTATAGAAAACATAAACCCTAGCTAATGATTTCCAAAATTGCCCTTGGACATTTTTGAGTGACGAGTTGTCTAAAATGATCTTGGTCATTTGTTTTTGCCTTTGGGACCAAGTATGAAGCTTAAAGCGTTGATCTTGCCAAGTTGGATGTCTTGGAGGTTAAGTTGTTCTTTTATTGGTTGAAAGGGAATTGGGAGTGGGGTCCATGTTGATGGGATGGTTGATGTGAGGCGTGGGATGGGTTCGTGTGAGGTTGAATCACACATGGGTGTAGGTAATTAATAAGTGTGAAAACACTTATCCTTTTACCACTTAAAACAAATAAAAACGAGACCAAAACGTGTATCTAATGTCGTAAAAGTTGGAATTATACGTGGTTTGTGTTTTTGTTATGTTTTAGTACCAAACAATGAAAAAGGAAGAAAACACGGGCTTTCACGGGCTTTTATCGAACAAAAACACAAAAGACAAAGTCAAAAGATCAAAAGTGCAAAAAGAATGGAAGTCAAAGGCCTATTCTGAAGATTTATCGAAGAAAAAGACCAAAGACGGAAGTTTAACGAAGTCGAAGAACCAAATCTAATAAAAGAATAAAATTAGAAGACGAGTTCATATTATCATTCGACAAATCCCGAGACAAAGTCGAGAAAGACGAATTAATTAAAAAGACGAGAAGACAAAGAGAAAGAAGAAAGCCACACACCAACTACTCCTCCACTATAAATAGTATTCATATCTTTCATTTGTAGTGAGTCTTTCATAATTAGATTATATTAGTTTAGGAGTAGGAGTAGGTGTAATTACTTTCTCTCACTACCTTTCATTTAATTTTTTCAAGCTTTTCATCTTTTGTCTTAATCGTTTGAATCTTAATCTTAATCTTTAATTCAAGCTTTTCAATTAATCTCATTCTTCCTTTCTTGTTTTAATCTTGTGTTTGATTTGGTTAATCATGTAGTTTATTTGATCTTTATGCTTATTTGATTGAAGTGCTTATTTCATTGTTCTTATTGTTTTGATGTGGTTGATGTGATAGCTTATTGTGTTTTTTGATTATTTTGTGTTTAGCTTATTTTTAATTAAGTGGATTTGGTAGATTAATATTTTTTAAAGTTGATTTTATATATTTTGCTTATTTGGTGTTTTTAGAGTTTTTGATTTATGTCTTATTAGCTTTTTCTAAAAATTAGTTTGGCTTAATTTTTGGTTATTTGTGTATTTAGTTTTTAGCTTATTTGAAATCTTTTCCTGAATTAGAAAAACCCTCTTTTCCCGAATAGTTAACATTGCATTTTCCCGAATTATAAACATTTAACAGATATTCCGAATTAGTTATTTGTTTCACTTTCCGAATTATATAAATTTTTATATTCCGAATTAGTTACAAATCGTTCTTTCCGAATTAGCTTTAGCTAACATATTCCGAATTAGATTAGGCTTGTTATTCCGAATTACATGGCAAGGATTTTTCCCAAGTTAGATTGAATTCTATATTACGAACTAGATTCATAACCTAATTCCGGATTACGTTTTAAAATCATTCCAAATTAGATATAAATGCTTGTTTTCCGAATTAGGTTTTAAATGTTTTTCCGAATTACAAATGTTTTTATTCCGAATTAATATAAAACTCGATTCCGAATTATGTTTTGTTCTTTGATTCCGAGTTATATTTTTTGTAATGGTTTTCTGAATTAGGTTTTGCTTTTTGTTCCGAATTGTTTTCATACATTGTTTTCCAAATTGTTTTCAAATTCTTTTTCCCTCCATTTTTGTTAAGCTTTACTTTAAATTGTTTTGTTTTATTTTATTTTCAATTTTACTTTGAATCAAGTTTTAAATTTGTTAAATCTCTTTATATTTGTCATTTGTTTTAGTTCATTTTTAGTTTAAAATAGATAATCAATCTTTCTTTTTTATCCACCAAGAACAACTGAGTCACACTTTAAACCTTTGTCAATTCGAATCGAGTCGTGAGAGAAACGAACTTTATAAAATTTCAGTTATTAAAATGGCGCCGCTGCCGGCTCTTTTCGTAAAGATTAACGGATTTTTGTGTGAGACGCGTTGTATTTTGGGATCTGTTCACTCGTGAACATTATTTTTCTTGCAAAAATTTCAAAATATCCAAAAAATCAAAAATTTCAAAAATCCAAAAACATTTTAAAAAATCATAAAAAGCATTTATTTTTAAAAGTTTTGCACCAAAAATATTTTCTTTTCACGTTAACTTTATTTCTTCTTCTATTTCTTTGCTATATATTTCTTTTGTAGGTGTATGCGTACCCGTTCGCGCAAGAGGAAATCCATTCAGTCCGTTATCGTCGAGCCTCCTGTTGTTAACACAATGGATAACCGCCCAATGATCGAGCTTTTGCAATCACACGTTGAAGGCAATGACGATGCGATTGTGGTGTCGGCTATTGACGCCAACAATTTCGAGCTCAAAACCGGTTTTATTCAAATGGTTTCCGCAACACCTTTCTTGGGCCGCACTCTTGATGATCCTCACGATCATATCAAAAGGTTTGTCCACTTAACTAATACCGTGAAATACAATGGGATCTCACAAGAGGCAATTAGTTTTCTCATCTTTCCTTTTACTCTCGAGGGACAAGCCCGGACTTGGCTTTATAAGGAACCACCCCAAAGTATTACCACATGGGCGGACTTAGAGATAAAATTCATAAATTACTTCTTTCCTCCCTCACGTACTACCACTTTGCGGAATGATATCATTAACTTTGAACAAAAGTACGGTGAGACATTTAGTGAATCTTGGGATTGTTGGGAATAAAATATAGCCAGTACACTTGGACGCTGACAAGAGCAATCGGGACGTTGATAAGAAGAAAACAAGCGTTGACAGAACAAGAGTTGTCAAGAAGATGTCAAGCGTTGATAGGATGAAGTCAAGCACTGATAGAAGACTTGGTCTACACGTATTATGTTTCTAGTTTGTTTCTAGTAAAGATATGATCGACAATGTATTTTCTATGTTTATCTTTACCTAAAATAGCTGATACGTAGACTCTTGTACAAGGCTCCTTATGTCTATAAAAGGAGGCCTTTAGGTTTATGTTATATATACGTTTTAACACTTTCATTGTACGCAAGTTTTTTTTATCAATCAAGTGAATGTTTGATTTACATTGTTTGTGTGTTCTTGTTTGAGTATTAATTCCGCATAATACTTAAATTGTTTTATACACAACAAAGTTTCTCTACATGTTTAACTTGATTTAATCTCGTTTACACAAGCTAAATCGATCTAAGTTTGGGATCAACAAGTGATATCAGAGCTTTTTGAAAAACTTTGTAACACCCCTAATTTCGGTCATAACAACGGAAGGGTCATTGGGTGTTACTATCATGGTTCAATCTCATAATCATAGAAAACGGCTCAAAACGAGTCGTTTTAATAAACATCCATTCAATTTCATTTAATCAAGATAAAATTTCATACACGGTCCCAGATGATTCAAAATTTTACAAACTATTATAAATGATAAAAATTATTTGAATGGATATGTTTTAGAAAAGCGGGCCAAAACATTTCAAATATGCAAGCTTCACGAAACCGCCTTCCTCGAGTGCCTTCTATATGGACCTGAGATAAAACATGCTTAAAAAGTCAGCAAAATTTGTCGAGTGAATCTATAGAATTGAATTTAAATAAAGAGAACACGAGTATTCAAAATAACCTTCCATGGTTAATAATTTACCGAAATACCATTATGTTGTACGGACATAATTATCGGTTTCATTACATAAGCCTCGTGACATTGAACATTAACATATATTATTTCAGCCCAACACACCTAGCCAAGTGCGTATATTTCTCTTATACAATGCATCCGATGTTTCATTACTAGTGCATCACAACACCACGCGAGAGCTAATCGCAACCGAACTGGGCGTCACCCCGATAGATCTATCCATAGTACTAGCGTTATCTCGATTAACAATTCACGATTCATGGGTCTTTTAAGGCTAAACAAACTTATGTAATAACTTTCATCTAAACATACAATTAAGTTCCTTGTGTTCAATTTTTAAAACAAAGAGGGTTTACCACAACTTCTCGTTGTACCCTTCATTTATAATAATTACTTTTCAAATAATAAGGGTTTCCACAACTTCTCGTTGCACCCATACTTTTCCAATAAGTAGAGTTTCCACAACTTATCGTTGTACCCTTTTATTTTAATAAAACAAGCATGTTATCCCCCTCGGGGTTTTATAAAACAACTAAACATGTTAAAAGCGAGGCTATAGACTCACCTTAGCCAATAGTGGTAATGAGACGATCGCCGACGATTAGTGATGCCCGTTTAAACACGAAAACCGCAACCTACCAAATAAGGCGCGTTCGTTAAAAATCGACTTAAGTATAAATCATACTTAAATTGTTAGCCATATATTTTATATAGTCGAACAAGAATGTAATAGGTCATCTTAGTCGTTAAAAGGTCTTGTATTGTAATAGGTTAGTCGGAAAAACCGGGCTTGAACTTTAAGCTAATATTGTATAAGTTAGGGGCGTAAGCCCAAAGCAAAGCCAAGCCCGGCCCAAGGAAACAAAGCCCACGGCCCAAAAGGCCAAGGGTATATAACCCTCTTTCACATGTGAAAGAGGGTGTTGGTTCATTTCATTAAACACATAGTTTTAGTGTAAACCTTCCACTTCTCTCTCTACTTTCTCTTTCTACTTCTCTTCTCTTTCTCTCTCTAAGAATCCTGTGTTATGGATTAAAAAGGAACAACATTTGGTATCAAGAGCCTATAGTGGATAGGTGATTGAAGATTTGTGTGTTGTGTTCTTGATTTTTCGTGCTACTTTGATCCATATCATCACGTCCCAAAAATATTTTTGTGTTTTTATGGTTTATTCTTGATACAAATCATCTACATACTTTTGGTAGTGATTTGGTATTGTTACTTTGGTTAAAAACACAAAATTTTTGGGTGTTTGGATCATTTTTAGGCTCAAAATCTCGAATTTGTGGTGTACTTTCCGAAAAAAAGTGGTACTTTTTGTCTCCATATTGCGATCGTGTCCATCGCAAAGTTTGAGGGTTTTATATTGCGATACTTATTGCGACAGGTTCCATCTGAAAAGGTTTTGATCGCAATAACCCTAGGGTTTTACTTTGCGATCAACATTGCGATAGCCATATTGCGATAGATATTGCGATACAACATTGCGATAGATATTGCGATAGCCATATTGCGATAGATATTGCGACAGCCACATTGCGACAGTGCATTGCGATAGGACATTCCGATCTGAACATTCCGATAGAACATTCCGATCTGAACATTCCGATGGACATTCCGATGGATATTTTGTTTGAGTAATTTTTAGACTTCGCCACTATCTAGACTAGTTTCGGAACATAGTTTACACGAAGATTAAAAAAAAAAAAAAAAAAAAAAAAAAAAAAAAAGAGTTTTTTGGCGGGAAAACTCAAGAAAAATTTATTTTTTCCTAGACCATTTTTAGGCCATTTAAGCTTCAATTTCAAATTTTGGCGAAGCGAAAAAATTTTCGACCAAAAATTCGAATTTTCGGACCAAAATTCAAATTTTTAGGCCAATTTTAGGTTTTATTTTTGTCAAAATTTTTCTCTTTTCAAATTTTTTTTCCCTTCTAGTTTTTGGCTATTTCTAACCCGATTTCAAAATTTGGTGATTCAAAATTTTTTCGACTTACCGTTTTGTCGGACTGAGGAATTTATTGTCGGACTGAAAAAATTTGGAATTTTCGTAATTTCAACCACAATCAAATCACAACACATCCACTAAGATCCGTAATCCATACACATCATATCTTCTTCGAGACATCTGTTCAATGGACATCTTCGTGGATTCAACACCAACAATGTCCATGACTGAGATGAATAAAGAGAAGATGCAGAATCCAGAGGTTCAGACAAATACTGAGACTCCAATCAGTAAACCTTCTAACAAGGATTCTACCACCAAAACCGTTCATGCAATCAAATACAAGATGTCGAAAGCAAAAGAAAGATGCATGGAACACATAACGTTGCTTCAGTCAAACCTTCAGGTTCTGTCAAGAGAAGACCTAAAAGGCACTCGTCTTGAAATTGGATTCAAACGGGTATTCTTTTTACTATTTGATAAAGATGTTGAGACATTCATCAGAACGATGCTACTTAATGTGGACCATCTTCAACAAGAACTTGACAGAGACGATTTTCACGAAGATATATCCACGGAGGTCCTTTTAGCTCTCAACAATCAGTTCCAGCAATTCATTGACTCAAGTGGCTTATCCAAAAACGATCGAGAGTTCACAAGCACATACTTTACCAAATATACTCTCGTAGATCTTCAAGCGTTCAAAGAGACACTTCTTCAACATATGAGCAACATAAAGAAGTCAATTGCTGAAAGAACACGCCATCAAAGGCACTTTCAAAGAAGGGTGAATCAGATACTGATGCAGACGAAAGAGAGCACTGTCGATATAGATCAAGCATTGGATGCTTCTTCGGTTGATACAGAAAGCAGCAAGTCAGAATCAGAAACTCATCATACCAGCACAAGCTCGGGGAACGATACGGAAGCCGCTGTTACAGCTATCGGACCCAAAGGTGACAAAGAGCCAATGGCTGAGGTACCATTAAATACTGATTCTAATACTCTCGAGCTCGAAACTCTATTAGCTCAAACGACAAAAGATTTTGAGGATGCCAAACTCGAATTTTCTAAGAAAAGTGACAAATTTGAAGCTTATTTTCAAAAACTTGAAAAAGCAAATGTTGTTCTTGAACAAAAACTGGATCGTAAAATTCAAGATTTCAACGCGGAAAAAGAACATTTTGTGAAACAAATAAATTTGTTAGAATCAAAATTGGCGTCTCAAAATCCAAGTCTTCCGCCTGCTTCATTAAGTGACATATCTGTGCAACCTATCGACACTGTAGATAGTAATGACGCGAATGCTGATAATGCCATATTTGACAATATGAACATTAAGTTAGAACAACGTGTCGCCCAATTACTTCTAAAAAATGAGAAATTAAAAGCTCAGCTTCAGGAAAAGGTTTTTGCACTTACAGCTGTGAAAAATGAATTAAGGAAGCTAAAAGGAAATAGTGTGGATACTAAGTTTGCCAAACAGTCTGTCTTGGGGAAACCTCCTTCTCAACAAATCAGACCACGCTCAGTTGCTAGACAACCGAATGCGTTTAAGTCTGAACGACCTAAAACGTCAAACCCGAGGTTTGCCTCCCAAGCTGACACGCGTAGCAATTTGCCAAAACCAGTCACTCCACAATCTAGACCTTCCTTCGGTAAATCTGTATCTGCAAAACCCGATCACATGAATGCTTCAAGCAACTCTAGATCTAGCTCCAAGAACATGCCTAGGCGTAGTTCATATGACACGGGTCATAAAAGCTATCTAGAGGATGCTAAGAAAAAGACACAAGCACGAGATAGGACCAAACCACAACCTAGGAGCGATAATCACACATCTAGGAATTCTAGACCCTTCTATGATGTGCCCAAATCTGCCAACCCTAGGAAATCTAGAGCCTTCTCAGATGCTAAGCACTTTGTTTGCACGAAATGTAACAAATGCGTGTTTAATGCCATTCATGATGATTGTATCACTAAAGTCCTGAACAAGGTGAACCAAAAAGCCAGAGCACCTCAAAGACGGAACCCTAAAGGAAATAGGTTTTCTCCAACTAAGTCTTCCGCTGTGCATGAGAAAACTATGTCTCCTCGACCTTGTCTTAGGTGGATACCAACGGGTAGAACCTTCAAAACAATAGGTCTTAGGTGGGTTCCTACTGGAAAGATATTTCCCTCTAGCTCGACAAAGGTTCAAGGTGAACCCCCACATGGTTCTCATCAAGATATCGCTAACCCACATGCAAGCATACAAACTACTGATGAAAGTGCAGGTAATAAAGTAAAGGTTCAACAAGAAAACAAAGGTTTTCCATATTCATACCGCTCAACAAAAGACACTCTCAGAGTTTGGTTGCTGAAGAAGCAGATATCAGAGAAACAAGCGTCTCAGGGGCTTCAAAACTAAGCTTCTACGATGACTTACAGTCACATTTCAGGCTGTAACTCGAACGTCAAAGAAAGGGAACTTTATCTCTTCAACGATAAGTTACCCTCAAAACGAGAAATTCATATTTCTCGATCACAAGCTTATAGTAAAACTATTCAAAAGTTTTATGCTCGTGTACAAGGCTTATAGTCAAATTACAAACTGTAACCCGGGCTCACAAGATAGGAAAGTTCATCCCGAGTATGACTTATCCTCAAAACGAGAAATTCGAGTTTTCTCGGACACGAGCTTACATTCAAACTATTCGAAAGTTTTAAGCTCGTGTATATGACTTCTAGGCGCATCACAGCTTAGAACTCGGACCTAAACTAAGGAAAGTTTATCTCGGACGATAACTTATCCTTCTCAACGAGAAATTCATATTTCTCGGTCATGAGCTTCTCATAAAAACATTCAAAGTTTTTAAGTTCATGAAAAACGATTTCTAAGTAAATGTCAGCTTAGAACTCGAACTTCAACTTAAGGAAAGTTTATCACGGATGATAACTTATCCTTCACAACGGGAAATTTATTTTTCTCGGTCATGAGCTAGTCACAAAACAATCAAAGTTTTGAGCTCATGAAAAACGGACCCGAAAGGGGAGTGTACGTTTCAGTGTGCTTTCCCTAATCAATAGAAGAGAAGTCTTCTATCCTGATTATTTTAAAACCGTTGAACACAATTTTTCAAGAATTTCTCAAAAGGTTTTTCTAAATCTTTCAAAATTGTGTGTTCAACACTCCCTTCCTCATAAGTGGTTTTTATATCTCAAAATTGTCATATGTTATTTTGATCAATTTTTGAGGGGGAGCGTTTTAAAATCAAGCCTTTTAATGTTGTTGGGTACATCTCTAAAATTGTCATATTTTATGTATCCAACACATTCCGAAAATGATATGAAATTGTCAAATGTAATATATTATATCGGAAAAGGCATCTCAACTCCGTACCTCAACATATTTTGTGGTGTCGTTTTTCTAAAATTTTGTCAAATTTTGTCTCAAGACACACATATATTGTTGAGGGGGAGCGACCCGACTGAAAATGTTCCATGATTCATGCGTGCACACATGTTTCTCTCCCAAAGATTTTTCGGAAAATGTCATATTTTAATCAATTGGTATCTCTAATATTATATTTTTATATTAGAGATAGGGGGAGAAAATGTGATTAAAATGTAATATATCGCAACATGTGATCTTAAAGACTCAAGTGCAACTCTTTCCTTCACATGCCAAACTATTTCGTATATCGATGCATGTGTGTAGGGGGAGCTTTTCGGAAATGTAAAACTTTCAAGTGTTAAAAGTTTTGATTTTTATCAAGCACTTTGAATGGTTTTCAATGGTTTTATGGTTACGATCTTTACCCAAAACAACCTACTATCCATGACGGAACGATGGAGTCAAAAGGTGGTTTAGGATAGGAAACTAAGTCCTATGATCCAACCAGAACCGGAGGGATCTACCCAAGGACATTCCATAGCTAGAAATAGTTGTCCTTAGGAAAGATGGAGTGGAATGAAGCTGAATGCGGACCAAGTACTTAAGTTAGCACTGGAACAATCACAACAAGGTGCTAATGATGACGTATTGGTAAGCATTGAAGGAGTTGAATATTTTATGCAACTTAGGTAGAAACCGGGTTAACACATCTTTTGAAGACAAGTGTCATGGACCCAGTGATGCAATGCACAACCCTTCCCAGCCATTCGAGTTTCTCTCAAAAGAAACTTGTCTCATTGTCACGGAGATCAACACGTATCTATTGACTTTCTCACTCCGAGTCAGTTAATATTGAAAAGGTGGCAGTCTGCTCCAGCCTCCGATTACCAAAATGCACTTATTGAGTCTAGAGCCAAACGAGATCAATTTATCATCTCATTAGGACACAATCGAGTCCTACGCATTATCCTTGTGATATTGCCAGAACATCTGAGTGATACGATTCACAATGAAGATGGAAATCCTGCTTGAGCCAGCATTAAACAAGCTCATGGTAGGTAACTTGTGCGATTCTACACGAATCAAACTTGTGAGAACTGGAAAGCAACTAAGTTTCGATTCTTAATTGATTCAAACTTGATTCCAGGTTTCTTCGCAAAATCCATGTGATCTTGCCAGAACATTCAGAGTGACACTCATTAGTGTTCACAGTGACGAATGGAAATCCTTCCAGTGTCAACATCAAACAGCACTGCGGTAGGTAACTCGCAAGATTCTCTATGAATCAAGCTTGTGACAAACTGGAAAGCAACAATGGTGCGATTCTTTTAGAATCAAACTTGTTCCAGGAAATCTGAATTGACGACTCTAATCAGACGGATAATTTATCCTTATGATTCACTCTTTACGTTCGCAGTCTGCTTTGAGACGGTCGAGTAAAGAGAACTGGCTACTACCGCCGGGAAACCCTGTCAAGGAGGTTCTTAATCGAATCTACCTGATCACAGGTACGGTATTTTAATACCGTTTAACGGTCTTCACCGACCGGAGGTAAAACGCTACCGAGTTAGGATGAAATGTTCAAAGCCATTTTATCCGTGTCTATATATGTTGCTGCATATCAAGAAGGTGGCGTAGCTGTGCAACCGATGTCGATTCAGAAGTCACAAGAGCACAAGATGGCGATAATCAAGATACCTAAGAATGTAAGAATGTAATAGGGCATCTTAGTCACAAGGAGTACAGATGAAGATCTCAAGCACTCAAAGTCAAATGACAAAGGCTCAAGATAAAGATCACGAAAGCATGAAGGAACAAAGTTGTTACAAACAAGATCAAGACCAAGATACAAGACTAAAGCAGGAAGATCTCCTCTACAAGAATGTATTCACTCAATCATCTTATGCTTTTTAAGCTTTTTAAGATGACTAATACATTGGGGGAGATTGTTAGCCCTATATTTTATATAGTCGAACAAGAATGTAATAGGTCATCTTAGTCGTTAAAAGGTCTTGTATTGTAATAGGTTAGTCGGAAAAACCGGGCTTGAACTTTAAGCTAATATTGTATAAGTTAGGGGCGTAAGCCCAAAGCAAAGCCAAGCCCGGCCCAAGGAAACAAAGCCCACGGCCCAAAAGGCCAAGGGTATATAACCCTCTTTCACATGTGAAAGAGGGTGTTGGTTCATTTCATTAAACACATAGTTTTAGTGTAAACCTTCCACTTCTCTCTCTACTTTCTCTTTCTACTTCTCTTCTCTTTCTCTCTCTAAGAATCTTGTGTTATGGATTAAAAAGGAACAACATAAATAATATAAAAATCAAAATTACAAAACCAAGACAATCCCGGAAAATTTAATAATACAAGTGTTATTACTATATCCTTTTATTCAATACAATTCTTTTAAACACTTGCACTCTCGATATTGACCCGTCTTAAGACGCCAAGTCAACGCAAGTCAAACTATCATTTTACTTCCCTCGGACCAGTAGCTAAGTCATTTACATAATGACTTAACACTTGAGCAACTCACCATGTCCAATGGCGAATACTCAACTCACGCCACATAATTATTGAACTACGTGTCCAAAATACCAATCAGCATGTACACTCCAAATGTACACACCAATCTACCCTATCTACACTTGTCCGATTTCGACGAAACTTGGTCACAAACTCACTTATAATATGAATAAGACTCAGTTCAAATTTCATTCAAAAATATTACTTCTAAGACCTTCTGTCCGACACATCTTCGTGTTATAAAAACCGGAAAGATTTACGTCTTTTACTTGTAAAACCATTTTGACATATCTAAACAACTCCATTTATAAAACCGACACTCGGGTTTGAAAATAGACTCATGACCTGAGGTTTAGCAACTTACATCAGTCCTTGAACATTTTTAAAACTCATTCTATAGTCCCCGAGATTCGATCCAAATATCGACAACAATTTTCGGATTGTGCCGATACTCGTCTCCCGGTACACAAATACTAAAAGTAGCATAACTTTTCGCTCGTAATGAGTTAGAAGCTCATTCAAGCGGCAAAACGAGCGTCTTGAAGATTACTACTATAATATCAAATAATATAAGCTTATCTCAGAACTTAAACCCACGAAATAATCTGTTGTAAGCTGCTGTCCCAAAATACATTTTAAGAAATCATGTCAAATCAATATTTTGACCCATTTTAACATTTTATATACTCCCAATATCATCTATCAATCATTTACAACAAATCATCTAACCTCTAACACCCTTGAATTAAATCTAATAAAAATCAAGTATAAAAATTTATACATGCAACAACACCCCACTCAAATATAATAATAATAACACTTATATACAACATAAAAATAGATCAAACACTACTAGTTCATCAAGAAAAATAAAATTTTGAAAAAGTTAATGCATGTGGAAGAAATTTATACCAAAATGATCCTTGTTGAATTTGTAAGATGGGACTTGTTTTAGTTTCTCTTGATTCAAGCTAAATTTGGAAAATCAATTGGGTTTTGGTGGTGGTTTTATGCCGTGGGTTAGAGAGAGAGAGAGAGGGGAGGATGATCAATTTTTTTTATTAAAAATGGAGTGTGTGTGTTAGTGGGGAGTTTTTATATAGTGGGGTGAGGGTAGTTTTTGCCAATTTGTGATAGTTTTGGTCCAAAATGAAATTAAATAGTTGTAAGGGTAGAAAATGTAAATATTAAATTTTGAAAATATTTACGGGACTCGGGTTTCGTAAAAATACTTTTTAAAAGTTAAAACGCTTCTTAAAAATAATAATATCACTTCGACACGACTTAAAACGTAATTAAATCGGAAACGTCGAAAATATAAAATATCGAGACAATCGATAACAAAACATAAATTTTTGGGCATCCGTCGGTATCGCGATCATTAGTAGTTCTCGTCATTCGTTAAAACGTAAAACACGAGAAATAAAGATAAATACAATATATACAATAAATACAATAAAAATCATTCACATGATAAATTGAGAATATAATATCGATACTTAATATATTTCTTGTCAGTTTTCTTCGAAACGACATTCTTACGTTAAGTTTCAAGTCATAACCTTCTCGGTTAGTCGATAATTTAAAATTCTCATTAGATAAACACGTAATACGTAATAGTCGAGATTAAAATAACGACCTGAAATTGACGGATTGTCACATTATCCCCACCAAATTGGGATCTTCGTCCCGAAGATAAACTTGCGTTCTTCCTCGATCGCTCGTTGAAATCAAAGAGTTAAATGTATTTTGGTCCTCGTCTTGAGTTCCATCACACATAACAATAGAAATTCGACTTCGTTTCTGTTGCCTAACTTCCTTATCGATAATATCAACAAGTACTTTGATGAAATGCAACTTACCGTCGATTCATACTTCATCAAGAGAGATAATAAGATCTTCGTCAGGAAGAAATTTCTTTAGGTTCGACATATGAAAAGTATTGTGAATTCCTTGTAGCACTCGAGGTAATTTAAGTTTTCATGCCGTCAGACCTACCATCGATATCAGTTCGAATGGTCCAAACTAACGGGGGACTTAACTTCCCACGTTTTCCAGAATATATATAACACCTTTTTCATGGTGATAACTTTGGCATAACTTTTCCACCTACCTCGATTTCCAAAGTTTTTCGCTTCACATCGTCATAACTTTTAGGTCTACTACGAGTAGTTAACATACGATTCTTAACTAGCACGATCGGTTTATTTAACAAAATAAAATAAGCAGAGTCAATCAATCAACATTGACAGAAATCGAGTCATATTCAAACTGAGTTTTCAAGAGCTTAACAATGAATCCATTATAATTTGCTCCTACCTCACGAATGATAACGAATAACACAATCGTAATCACTTAAAGGCTTAGTTACCTCTTTTATTCCAGAATACATTGCAGGCTCTTACTATCGGTGGATACCGTACCTTAGTGCCATACAATTAATGTCTCAATAGACGAAGAGTAAAATCACCGCACCAATTACAAGTCATGGGTTGTGTAGTTTCCTCATTCTTCCTAGGCTTCCTACAAGCATATACAAATCAAAACAACCCCAAATCATAAAGGAGATGTATCACGATCAACAACAAAATCTTCACTTCCTTCGAGTAATGATAAGATCGGCGTGTCGCAGAGTTTTCTTTTCATAGTCTGAAAAGCTTTATCTTCATCATCGCCACACACAAACGGTTCATTCTTTTTAGTTAGCTTGGTTAATGGTTTTGATATCAAAGAGGATCTTTCAATAACCCTTCAGTAATAACCATCCAAACCTAGAATTTGTCGTACTCCAGTTGAAATAGTTGGAACATTCAAATTTTCGAGGGCTTCGATTCTCGCAGAATCAACATGTATGCCAATTTTGTCAATCACATGACAGAGAAGTTGTACAGAACCAAGCCTAAAATCACACTTTAAGAATTTTGGGTACATCTTTTCGTTCTTTAACAAGTTCAAGATAATCCCTAAGTGTTCGGCATGTTCTTTCTCGCTCTTCGAGCAGACTAGAATTTCATCAAAGAAAACGATTACGAATTTATCAAGATACGACTTACACCTACAATTCATTAAGTCAATGAATACATCAGGTGTACTGGTCAAACCAGAAGGCATAACACTAAACACATAATGATCATCATAAGTTCTAAACGTCGTAATAGGAATATCTTCCTCGCGTATGCGAAGTTGATGATAAGCAAAACAAAGATCAATCTTGGTGAAAACACGAGAGTTTTGAAGTTGATCAAATAGATCATCAATTCTTAGAAGCGGGTAATGATTCTTGATCGTTATCTTATCCAGCTCTCGGTAATCGATACGCATACGAAACGAATCATCTTCCTTCTTAACGAATAGAATAGGAGTTCTACAAACTGACGAGCCCGGTCGAATAAAACATCTATCAGATAGTTCTTAAAACTGCACAAATAACTACTTCAGCTCAGATGGTGCTAAATAATGTGGCTCATGTGCCACAGTTGCAGCACCATAGATTTGATCAATTAGGAATTTTGTTTGCCTTGGAGGCGGAAGCCTTGGAAAATCTTCAAGAAACACTTCGGGATAGTCACGAATGACTACAATATCTCTACTCACTTTCTTTACGATTCCTTCTACGATACCTAAGCCATGAATAATCCACAACCTTTTTCGATAATCTTACGGGCTCTAATGCACGAAAAGAATTTTCAATTTGGAATTATTTTTCCCTTTAGTGACCTTGTCAGCCTTGCATTGAATTATGATGTCCCATGAGCTAATCAGCCGTGCAGACAACTTCACAAATAGTAAATGGCTTAGAAGAAGTCACATCACCGCATATATTCCTGGTCAGCCGTAAATATACTGCTTGACCTTGACGGTTCGGGTTCCATAATTCTTGGACATAAAGGAGTCAACTTATGAAAACACTTGATATATCTACCAATGTTAGTTCCCTTCAATTTCAGATTGTACAACACTTGCTCCATACTTTGGGAATGCTTCGAGGACAAGCTCCTCAGTTAACCATTTCCTCACCTTAGTCTATGGTGTCCCATAAGTAACGATACCTATGGAAGCAAGTCTTCCATTCCACCAAGTTAATGCACGACCTTGGAGAGTAGCGATTTCAAACTGCACCTTATCCTCTTGATTAGGGTCACAGATTCGAAAGACTGACGCCAGCTTTTCAACAACTGACACAATCCTCCATCATCTTTAGTCCCCTTAAGAGTCTACGGTTTGCACTTAATGAATGAAGTGTAGTTATAGCCTCTAATTTCAGGTACATTTGTTCCATCCATACCACGAACATTATCGGCTCCAGCTTCATCTCTACCGGTTCCAGTTCCACCAGTTTTGGCTTCAGCTCCAATTCCAGATCCATCATTCATGTTGGCCATGAATTTAACTAAAGATACATCAACTTATTCACTAATAACTTGGCGCATTCGTGCTTCAGTCATAGCTTTCATTTACTGCATGAGTCTTTTGTAGCACAAATCAAATCATAATGAGTATTCATTCAGTGATTGCGTTATACCACATGAATTTACAAAAGAAAAGCAAAGAAAGATAATAATAGAACGATGTAGAATTAGGAATCAAAAGATAGTCATTCCAATGATCACAAACTAGTACAAGTCGTATTGTCAACATTATGGATAATCATCGTCTAATGCCATACAACTTAAAAGACTAGTCCTACTAACTGTTGTCACAGTTTAGTTAGGGATTAATAAGAAGATACTACAATTGATAAACTAATCTACTAAGAGTTACTAGGTATTTCACATGGCTAAGAAAGCTCCTCGGTCCCAAAAGAAGAAGATTTCTTCAATGTCTTTCAGAGACGCTTGATATCCTCCTCAATTGGTGCTTTTGGAACAGCCCCAATACAACCATTTCACGATTAAGGAATTAAAGGAATAAAATAAAAGAATGAATCGAGCAAATGAATTATGAGTCAATAAGAGTTTAATCACGCAGATGCTATATGCTTAAGCCCACAACTTTATGAATCATTATTCCATGGATTGATCAAGTCCTTCCGAATAAGATTCAGAAATTTGTAGTTCAACAATTTATAATTTCCTTGTTCAAATAAATGGCCAGTTTATTTCAACGATTATAAATCACTTTATTCAAGCATCGCCAGCTCAACGCAAAAGATCCAGATCGAAACAAATGAGAAACTGATTTAACAGAAAATGATCAGTGATATGATATGGAATCCTGGTTGGCATGTGAATACCATACAAATCAATCTCAATTCCTAACAATCAACAGTACCTTCTCGGACAACTTGTTTTTATCAAAACAGTATAATGTCGAAGATTAATGAAAATGCAAATTAAATTTGCTAAACGAAATGAACGGATCGATAAATCAAGAATAAGAACCAAGGAAATCAAAATCCTTGTAACCAAAAGAATATCAGCAGAATATTAACCGTTTCGTTAGGATCATGTATATCCACAACTTAGTTAATCTCGAGAAAAACAGGATTCATTTCAGGAATAGCTTTGGCGCTAGCATTAAAATGACTAGAGTGGCTTCGTGATAATCGACGTCGTATAAATATCTCGTATAAATATAAAATTATCATTTATAATTAAATAAATGAAAACATACCTTGTAATTCACAAGTTCAAATAATCGATAAAGATTACAACATATATATAATCACATATATATAAATACTTTCATTCTCGTCCATTGGCAACTCGGCTGCAACAGTTATAGTTAAAAGATTTCAAAAATTCATTTTTGGAAAATCTTTTCGTTCTCTATAACTTGAGCTCTGATGCCAATCTGTAACACCCCCGATTTTGGTCATAACAGCGGAAGGGTCATTGGGTGTTACTATCATGGTTCAATCTCATAATCATAGAAAACGGCTCAAAACGAGTCGTTTTAATAAACATCCATTCAATTTCATTTAATCAAGATAGAATTTCATACACGGTCCCAGATGATTCAAAAGTTTATAAACTATTATAAATGATAAAAATTATTTGAATGGATATGTTTTAGAAAAGCGGGCCAAAACATTTCAAACATGCAAGCTTCACGAAACCGCCTTCCTCGAGTGCCTTCTATATGGACCTGAGATAAAACATGTTTAAAAAGTCAGCAAAAATTACCGAGTGAATCTATAGAATTGAATTTAAATAAAGAGATCACAAGTATTCAAAATAACATTCCATGGTTAATAATTTACCGAAATACCATTATGTTGTACGGACATAATTATCGGTTTCATTACATAGGCCTCGTGAAATTGAACGTTAACATATATTATTTCAGCCCAACACACCTAGCCAAGTGCGTATATTTCTCTTATACAATGCATCCGTTGTTTCATTACTAGTGCATCACAACACCACGCGAGAGATAATCGCGACCGGACTGGGCGTCACCCCGATAGATCTATCCATAGTACTAGCGTTATCTCGATTAACAATTCACGATTCATGGGTCTTTTAAGGCTAAACAAACTTATGTAATAACTTTCATCTAAACATACAATTAAGTTCCTTGTGTTCAATTTTTAAAACAAAGAGGGTTTACCACAACTTCGCGTTGTACCCTTCATTTATAATAATTACTTTTCAAATAATAAGGGTTTCCACAACTTCTCGTTGCACCCATACTTTTCCAATAAGTAGAGTTTCCACAACTTATCGTTGTACCCTTTTATTTTAATAAAACAAGCATGTTATCCCCCTCGCGGGTTTGATAAAACAAGTAAACATGTTAAAAGCGAGGCTATAGACTCACCTTAGCCAATAGTGGTAATGAGACGATCGCCGACGATTAGTGATGTCCGTTTAAACACGAAAACCGCAACCTACCAAATAAGGCGTGTTCGTTAAAAATCGACTTAAGTATAAATCATACTTAAATAATATAAAAATCAAAATTACAAAACAAAGACAATCCCGAAAAATTTAATAATACAAGTGTTATTACTATATCCTTTTATTCAATACAATTCTTTTAAACACTTGCACTCTCGATATTGACCCGTCTTAAGACGCCAAGTCAACGCAAGTCAAAATATCATTTTACTTTCCTCGGACCAGTAGCTAAGTCATTTACATAATGACTTAACACTTGAGCAAATCACCATGTTCAATGGCGAATACTCAACTCACGCCACATAATTATTGAACTACGTGTCCAAAATACCAATCAGCATGTACACTCCAAATGTACACACCAATCTACCCTATCTACACTTGTCCGATTTCGACGAAACTTGGTCACAAACTCACTTATAATATGAATAAGACTCAGTTAAAATTTCATTCAAAAATATTACTTCTAAGACCTTCTGCCCGACACATCTTCGTGTTATAAAAACCGGACAGATTTACGTCTTTTACTTGTAAAACCATTTTGACATATCTAAACAACTCCATTTATAAAACCGACACTCGGGTTTGAAAATAGACTCATGACCTGAGGTTAGCAACTTACATCAGTCCTTGAACATTTTTAAAACTCATTCTATAGTCCCCGAGATTCGATCCAAATATCGACAACAATTTTCGGATTGTGCCGATACTCGTCTCCCGGTACACAAATACTAAAAGTAGCATAACTTTTCGCTCGTAATGAGTTAGAAGCTCATTCAAGCGGCAAAACGAGCGTCTTGAAGATTACTACTATAATATCAAATAATATAAGCCTATCTCAGAACTTAAACCCACGAAATAATCTGTTGTAAGCTGCTGTCCCAAAATACATTTTTAGAAATCATGTCAAATCAATATTTTGACCCATTTTAACATTTTATATACTCCCAATATCATCTATCAATCATTTACAACAAATCATCTAACCTCTAACACCCTTGAATTAAATCTAATAAAAATCAAGTATAAAAATTTATACATGCAACAACATCCCACTCAAATATAATGATAATAACACTTATATACAACATAAAAATAGATCAAACATTACTAGTTCACCAAGAAAAATAAAATTTTGAAAAAGTTAATGCATGTGGGAGAAATTTATACCAGAATGATCCTTGTTAAATTTGCAAGATGGGACTTGTTTTAGTTTCTCTTGATTCAAGCTAAATTTGGAAAATCAATTGGGTTTTGGTGGTGGTTTTATGCCATGGGTTAGAGAGAGAGAGAGGGGAGGATGATCAATTTTTTTATTAAAAATGGAGTGTGTGTTAGTGAGGAGTTTTTATATAGTGGGGTGAGGGTAGTTTTTGTCAATTTGTGATAGTTTTGGTCCAAAATGAAATTAAATAGTTGTAAGGGTAGAAAATGTAAATATTAAATTTTGAAAATATTTACGGGACTCGGGTTTCGTAAAAATACTTTCTAAAAATTAAAACGCTTCTTAAAAATAATAATATCACTTCGACACGACTTAAAACGTAATTAAATCGGAAACGTCGAAAATATAAAATATCGAGACAATCGCTAATAAAACATAAATTTTTGGGCATCCGTCGGTATCGCGATCATTAGTAGTTCTCGTCATTCGTTAAAACGTAAAACACGAGAAATAAAGATAAATACAATAAATACAATAAATACAATAAATACAATAAAAATCATTCACATGATAAATTGAGAATATAATATCGATACTTAATATATTTCTTGTCAGTTTTCTTCGAAACGACATTCTTACGTTAAGTTTCAAGTCATAACCTTCTCGGTTAGTCGATAATTTAAAATTCTCATTAGATAAACACGTAATACGTAATAGTCGAGATTAAAATAACGACCTGAAATTGACGGATTGTCACAAACTTTGATCTAAAGAACACAAGAACCCTAAATCGCCAAAAACCCTAATTTTCAAGAAACCCTAAAAACATCATGTCTACCCCTGAAGTAAACTCCTCCTCCTCCTCAACCCCCAACATCAAGATTCCTATGCTAGACCCAGACAATTTTGAGCTGTGGAAGTTTAACTTTGAACAGTATCTACAAATCCATGACTACACCCTATGGGAAATTATTGAATATTGAAACACATTCAATAAAGCTCAAAAGATTGCAGGTGCCATCTTACAAAGAACAAATGTTCAAGGATCTACTGAAGAGGATCGAAAAGAAAAACCTGAAGATGGTAGAGCTGTCTCAACTGAGGACATAGCAAAGAGACGGAATGACATGAAAACCATAAGCATTCTCAAACTCTCTTTGGGACAAGAAAATCAGCACAAATATAGAAGCTATGAGTCTACAAAAGATCTTTGGGCAGCCCTTGAAGTTGCTTATGGTGGTAATGCTGATACTGTACAAGAGAAAAAGAAGCAACTCTTGCATGAGTATGTTGTTTTTAAAGCTCAACCCAGTGAGAAGCTATGTGGAGTGAGAAGCAGACTTCTTGACATTACAAGCAAGTTGTCCTTCATGGGGACAGTGCTTGGTGATGTTGATATTATCACCACTTTTCTTAAAAGTCTTGGTGACGCATGGGAGATTGAAGCAAGGTCTATAATTGCCAATAACACTCACAAAAGTTCTACTTTTGATGATGTTTACAATAAACTAAGGCTGGTAGAGAATGAAACTCTTTTGGATCATGGAAGCAAGTCTACCAATGGAAATATGGCCTTCTTCTCACATAGTGAAGGTCAATTTGATCAAAAGGAGTCATAGATGCACCCTGTTATTGGGTCAACCTGTGTCAACGCTGGATCAAGCCGTGTCAACGCCTCACATTCAAACGCTGACACATACAAAGTTGACTCACCAAGAGTTAAGCCTGCTGGTATTGATCTAGATACTGTTTGTGCATACATTGCTTCATTGCCCAATGGTTCAGTGATTACATATGAGGACCTTGAGCAAATTAGTGATGAGCATTTGGAGGAGATGGACATAAAGTGGAATATGGCCCTTGCAAGTATAAGGGCAAATAGATGGAATAGAAGATTCAAGAAGAAGATGACTTTTAATGCTAAGGATACTGCTGGATTTGATAAATCCAAGGTTGAGTGTTATAATTGTCATCAAATGGGACACTTTATGAGAGAATGCAGATCTCCAAGAAGATCTGGTGCTGGAAAACCCTCATGCCAAATCATCAAGGCTCAGGATTCCAAAGCTATGGTTGCCATGCAAGACATTGATGGTGTTGGCTGGGATTGGAGCTACTTGGCCAAGGATGAGGAAGAGAACAAAGCTTTGGTTGAAGAAAAGGAAGAAGAAGAGCATGTTCACTATGCTCTCATGGCACACTCCTCATCTTCATCAGACAATGAGGTATTTGATGATGCATTTTGTAGTAAGGGTTGTCCTTAATAAAGAAGTTTTAAAATTGACAACATATGTGGTTAATGAAAGATGCAAGTTATCTAACTATCAACTTGCCCTTACTCAAAATGAAAAAACTGTAGCTAAGTATAAGAAAATGGAGCTTGACCTAAAAGATCAAATAAATATTTTAAATCATGATTTAAATGCTAGTATTGAGATTAGAAACATCATGGAGAGAGTCAATGCTACTTTACAGGCTAAGTTAGATGAGGCTATAGAAAATAAGGATAATGTAGATCTTAAAATTCAGAGATTTGATAAACCCTCACAAACCCTAGAAAAATGTGTTAGTGAACAAAGGGATTCTAGGGATATGACTGGGATTGGGATGAAAGAGTATGCTGGTGTTCCACCACCTGGTGGGAACTTCTATGGTGTCCTTTGAAAGGACTTGTCTTGGACTGGTTTACCAGAACTCCAAGAAGAGGAATTTATTCCTCCACCAAGAGTTCTTACCCCAGTGGAGGAATACAGGCAGAAGTTGACTAATTTGGACCAATGGAAGAAAGCCAACCCTACCTTGTTTGTTAAGGGTGGCATGCTTAGTGATAGCCCAAATGAGTCTACACCCATCAAAGTGATAAACCCAACCATTGGCAAGACTGTTGACCTTGGCTTAAACGTTGATAGAAAACCTAGTATTAAATATGCAGAAATGTATAGAAAACCTAGGTTACCAAAAAGCCAAATTTGTGATAATGGAACAGGTTTCTTTTCTTCTAGACCTAGAGTTATGTATAGAAAAGCATGTTATACTTGTGGAAGTTTTTCACATTTAGACTACAAGTGTGTCAATGCTACAAAGGTCAACGCTGACAAAAAGTCAAACACTGTCAAACCCAAATATTTTGTCCAGCAAAGTCCACAAGTTGTTAGACCAGCCCCATTCTTTACTAAAGGGTCTAATACTTATGGACAAAGACCTTTTCAAAAGACCAATACATGGTCTAATAGACAATGGGTTCCTGTAGCAAACCCTAGGTTCAACGCTGATAAGGGTAATTTCAGCGTTGACAAGACCAAATTAAACGTTGATAGAAACGTTGTCAGACCAAATAATGGTAAATATTTGCAACCAAAGGGAAAGGGGTCTAAAGCTTCTTCTAGTTTGACATGGAGACCTAAGCAATACCAAAACCCTAATTCAGATGGGATTTCTATGACCTGTAACAGATTTCATTATATTTTAAAGGTCATAATAAAACTAATTGGGGTTAACTAGGTGTTTAATCCAAAAAGGGATGAACAAAGGGTTGTCATAAGGACTAAGTCTGTTCTTGTTGAACAACCAAATGAATCCAAGTTTTCTCAGGCTTGGGTTCCCAAAGAAAACTAATTTGTTTTCTTTATGTACAGGGCATTCAAAAGTAGGTTAACGATTATGGCTATTGGGATAGTTGATGCTCTAGGCACATGACTGGGAAGGAAGATTACCTTACAAACTTCACTCCCATTAAGGATGGTGATAAAGTTTACTTTGGAGGCGGATATGGAACTATCACAGGCAAAGGAACTCTTCTCACCAACAATTTGCGTTTTGAAAACGTGTTTCTGGTAAAAGAACTTGACTATAATCTGTTTAGTGTACACAAGTTTGTGATAACAAAAATAAGGTTCTTTTTACTGATACTGAATGCTTGGTGTTGAGAAAAGATTTTAAAATACCAAATGAGAAATTCATTGAGTATAGAACACCTAGGCATAAGGACATTTATAATGTGAATCTTAATGGAATTAAGATGAATAATAATTTGTCATGTCTATATATTAAGGCTTCAGTTGATGAGAGTAATCTTTGGCACAGGAGATTAGGGCACATTAATTATAAAAATATAAACAGACTTGTGAGACATGGTTTAGTTGATGGTTTTCCTGAAAAGGCTTTCCACAATGACCACTCTTGTGTTGCATGTCTTAAAGGCAAACATAACAAGGTCTCATTTAAGTCTAAACAAGTTCACTCTAGTTCTAAACCACTTCACTTGCTGCATATGGACTTATTTGGTCCAACTAATATAGAAAGCTTAAATGGTAAATCTTACTGTTTTGTCATCACTGATGATTTTCTAGATTTACTTAGACTTTCTTTTTAGCTTTGAAAAGTGACAGTGCTGATACTTTGATTTACTTTATTACCCAGATAGAAAAGAAGTCTGGTAATGAGGTTAAGATACTTAGAAGTGACAATGGTGGTGAGTTTAGAAATAAGTTGTTAGATGATTTTTGTGCAAAGAAAGGGATTACTAGACAGTTTAGGGTAGCTAGAACCTCACAACAAAATGGGTAGCTGAGAGAAAGAATAGAACCCTCATAGAAGCAGCCAAGACTATGTTGGCTGATGCTCACTTTCCCATTGCTTTTTGGGCTGAGGCTGTGAATACAGCTTGTTATGTTCAGAATAGGGCATTAGTCAACAAGATTCATAACAAAACACCTTATGAGTTACTATGGGGAAGGAAACCTAATATTGGTTTTCTTAAACCTTTTGGATGTCATGTAGTTGTGCTAGACACTAGTGATGCCTTAGGTAAGTTTAGTGCTAAAGGTGATGAAGGCTACTTCATGGGTTATTCTGTGCAGAGTAGAGGATATAGAGTTTACCTTAAGAAAGAAAAACGTATATTGAAAAGTACATGTTAGGTTTTTAGAAAGTAAACCTAGTGATCCTGAAAGTGGTCCAAATTCGTTATTTGACGTGGAACCACTATCTAGGACTTTGAATTATATGCCTGTTACTAATCCAAACATTGTGAAGGTAACTTCAAATGTTGTGGAAGAACCAGTTGTTGATGTTTCAGGTAAACAGGTTAATGAAGAGGTTGGATCACAAGCAGACAAATCAGCACCCATACTTGAGTATGTTACCATTCCAATATGGACAGATGCATTTGTTGCTTCTGCTGCTGCTGGAAAGGAAAAGGTGGTCCCCAAGTATCACCAGTTGACAACATGCATGATATTTCAGGCGCTGGCAAAGGAAATTCTGGCGCTGACAAGACAAATTCGGGCATTGATGGCTCAAACGTTGACAGCCTTGGTCCAGGCGTTGACAGATATTTTGACCATATTTTCTCTTCAAATAATTTTGAACAAGGTGAACCTTCAAACAGAAATGGAGAGGTTCATTCAAATAATGATGGAAGAGAGTCTGAAGAGGATATTGGTAATATGGAAGATGAGATTCAGGACAACACACTTATTGAGGGAGGAGTGCTTACTTCTACAATAAAAAATCACCCTCCTTCTCTAATTATTGGTGATGTGATGACTCATGTGCAAACTAGAAGATCTCATCAAAATCTTGGTGGATTTATTGCCAATATTCACAAGAAGGTTGATACCCCTCTTGTTCAAGCATGTTCGTTTGCCTGTTTTCTGTCACAACAGGAACCCAAGAAGATTTTTGATGCTCTCAAAGAACCAAGTTGGGTGGAAGCAATGCAAGATGAGCTTCACCAATTTTCTATCCAGGATGTTTGGGAGTTGGTTGATTGTCCCAGACATGTCAGACCTATTGGGACAAGATGGGTTCTTAGAAACAAAAAGGATGAAAGAGGCATTGTGGTCAGAAACAAGGCACGTTTAGTGGCTCAAGGATATACACAAGATGAAGGGATAGACTATGAGGAGGTCTTTGCACCAATTGCAAGGATTGAGGCTATAAGGATTTTTCTAGCCTATGCTTCCTGCATGGGCTTTACAGTCTATCAAATGGATGTGAAGAGTGCTTTTCTTTATGTCACAATTGCAGAGGAGGTTTATGTTATGCAGCCTCCTGGTTTTGAAGATTCAAAACATCCAGACAAGGTGGATAGAGTGAAGAAAGCTATGTATGGACTTCATCAAGATCCAAGATCATGGTATGGCACATTGTCCACCTATCTGGTGGAAAATGGATTTAAAAGGGGCACCATAGACCATACCTTATTTACAAAGAAGACTGGTAAGGATTTCTTACTTGTTCAGGTCTATGTTGATGATATCATCTTTGGCTCTTCTAGTCCAAAGATGAGTGAAGACTTTTCCAAGCTTATGACAGACAAGTTCAAGATGAGTGTAATGGGGGGGGGTGAACTTCTTTCTAGGATTACAAGTTCAGTAGAAAGAAGATGGTATCTTCATCTCTCAAGATAAATATGTAGCAGAAATCTTGAAGAAGTTTGGCTTTTCTCCACATGAGAAAAGGGCTAGCACACCTATGAATAGGGAACACCCTTGGGGAAAAGTTGTATATGGAAAAGAAGTGGATGTCAGGCACTATAGGTCAATGATTGGTTCATTGATGTATCTCACAGCTTCAAGACCTGACATTATGTTTGCTGTGTGTGCATGTGCACGTCATCAAGTGACTCCCAAAGAATGTCATCTTCATGCTGTCAAGAGGATCTTTAGATACATTAGATGTTATCCAGACCTGGGATTATGGTATCCAAAAGATTCACCATTGGAGCTTATTGCATATTCAGACAGTGATTATAGTGGTGACAAATTTGATAGAAAATCCACAACTGGTGGATGCCAGTTTCTTGGGAGTAGATTGATATCTTGGATGTAACACCCCCGAATTTATACAACTCAGTACAGCGGAAGACTAGTTGGTGTTACGGGATAGCACATTACTCACATCATAGACAACGCATAAAAATCGCGTCGTTTATTTATAAATCATTTCCATTCATAATTATCAAAGTTACATCGGTCCCAAGTCATTATATTTCGTACAAAGTTTTACAAAGTATTTGAATGGAAAATAATGTTTAAGTGCGGGCCATGAATTCTTGTCGTCTTCCCGAGAATTACCTTCAAGTACCTGAGATAAAACATTGTTAAAAGAAAAGGTCAGCGATAACGCCGAGTGAATTCATAGAGTTTAATAAATTCCATCAATTTAACTTTGGTATAAAATTAGTACCAAAAATCAATTCGTACAAATCATTGTAGTAGGCCGTAAAATAGCCAAAATCATTTTATACAAATCTTTGTAATAGGTCATAAAATGGCCAAAGTCATTTTATACAAATCCTTATAGAAAATCATAATATAGGCATTTGCCTCAAAAATTATCATACGAGTCAATGTCGTAAAAACATCATACAATACGTCTTATGACGTTGTATAAAATCAAATAAAAACCGTTATATGAATATGGTTATGAAAACCAAAACACGAATATAATATCAATAGTATGACCCAGTATTGCTAGTCAGGCAATACATCGTAATTCAGAGCGTCCAGTAATATTTTGGTGATTTGGATTATTATAAGCCGCATGACATTGTTACCTTACTAAACCAAAACGGGTAGCTAACCCGATACCAATTTTGCCCATCTAAAGTAGCGTGTCGTCACAAAGGTCACGCTATTGGAAATCTTCTCATACATAAATTCGCTTACCAATCAATGTGGCACGACGGGGATCAACCGTCAAGGCGCGAACTGGGGTGATCGTCCCCAAATAGTACTATTAAATGCATAAGCGTCTACCAACTCCCGGTAGTTCACAATTCATGCTAATGGGACTTTTAGTGACATAACCTAACTTTAATAATCCATTTAATTTCATCTATCGGGTCCATTAATCATTTATCGGGTCATACAATCGGGTCATTCAATCATTCGGGTCCAAAATCAATAAACAAACAATCGGGACAAATGGTGTCCAAACTTTTATCAAAACTAACATGTTATCTCCCTCGCGGGTTTATAAAGCATTTATAAAACATTTAAAAGAGTGCGAGGCTATGAACTCACGTTGATGTGGGAAGGCGGGTTATCGGCAATTCGGACGTACGGTACGTGCTTCAATCACGGAAACCTAGACAAATAATAATCGGTCTTAGACGTTTGTCCAATGAATTTATAAAAATATCAATTATGTATACATATGATGATTATATATATATGATGATCAAGTGGGTTTACATATCCTCATTTACTCATTCTAGTGTTATATGTCGATAACTTTTATACTAGTTTACTAGTTTTACTTATTTACACGTTTTAAGTCCAATAAACTTACTATAAGTTATTTAACTTGTTTTAATCCATTTTGTACTTACATTATCAGTATTTAAACTTTCCATGTTGGGCCCAAATGGATTAAGCCCACTAAGTTTATAAGTGTTCTAGTCCGTTTTTGTTGTATTATTAGTCCAATAACGTTAATTTAGTCCGTTAACGTCCGTATTTCTTATAGTTCGGGTTTTATCGGTTTTTACTTGTATTAGTTACCTATACATCAGTATATGAATTTTATAAATTTTACATTAGACGGGTTTGGTCGTCTAAGTTTTATTTGGCGAAAAACGTTAATTTTACGGCAATAGCCGAAAAAGTCGTAAAAATCATGTTTATAGTTTTTATTACTTATAAATATTATTTTACCACCATTTATATAATTTACCCATTTAATTAACCTTTTATACATTTATATAAATAATTTTTATAAGTTAGTGGGTTTATATTTTCACATTTTATATATTAAAATGTGAGTGCTTATATAATAGTATTATTCTTTAATTTCCAAAAATCTGATTTTTAACTTCATCTTCACCAAAACTGCCATATCTTGAGTTCTATATGGAGATAGAAGCTCAAAGTTTTATCACATAAACTACATGATATGTGCTACATTTAACTCTTCTATAGATACTGTTGAATCATCTTCTAAATATTTTCTAAAAATCGTCCAAAATAGTAACTTCAGATTTATACCCTAAACTTGTTTTGATCATATCTCACTCATTATTTTGATTCCATTGCATAGCCAACTCTCACATGTGTATAACATCATCCACTTACTGTAAATAGATCAAACCATGCAATTTTATCAGTTCATCATTTAGTTATCTACTGTTTTTATACAGCCAACTAATTAGTCATGATTTTAGCTTCATTTCTTATGGTTATCATCATTTTTAAGCATGTTTATCAACACTTGATCCCCACACAACATTTTTATCATCATATATACATCATATACATATACAAAATGAAAGAAAATACATTTGTTCTTTACAAAATAATAAGAGAAAAATGTAGAGGATGATCTTCTTTACCAATCCAAGTGGATTTCTTGTTTTAGGAAGGCAAGAACTTGATGAACACAACAAGTATCTCCAAGACCATCAAATATCAAGATCATATGTTGGAAAATCAGCCCTAGGACACAAGCAAATCACCTCCAAAGTTGGTTATATGGCCACCAAATGATCAAGGCTTCAAGGAAACACCTTAATAGGACTAGTAAACATGTGGTTTGTAGTTAGAAAAGATCAATGAGGGTGTTTGTTGCTTGATTTGGGACGGCACAAGGGTGGAGTAGAGAGAGTTTTGAGAGTGAATCGCATGGATAGAAATGGTAGAAGTGAAAGGAGTTGCTAGTTTTGTGAAGTTGGTAAATGAGTTAGCTTAACAAGTAAGCACAAGCTTACACTTGTGTAAACAAGTTATAACTTGATGCCACCTATGTGTGGTGGTGTCTTCTTGCCGTCCCATATAAGCTAGTGGGATGGGACAAAGTTTTTTGTCCCATCTCACTAGTTTACGGGTATTTCTCGATTCTAGTTTTCTCGATTTGCGTGCCCTCGGGTCGTTTTACGAAAAACGTTTTTATAAATTATGAATCACCGTCACAAAACGAATCCAATAAAAATTGTCTCATCAAAAACGGAGTTCAAAAACGTAAATACGTAATCCTAAGGTTTCCGGTTTAGTCGTAAAAGAACGTAAAAATAAAATCGTAAGTCCTAATCTCTTCTCGTAAATTTGTGAGTTTATGAACCAACACAAATTTAAAACTCCAAAATAATATTCTCAGATAAATTTATTTTCTGAAATGTCGGACTGTCACCAAAGACGGTGTATGTAAACGTAAGCACGTAACGTAGAATCCTCCGGTTTAAACGTAGTCGACGCTACTCCAAGACGTAAATCCAAATTTCTTCCCAAAAATATGTGAGTTCATATTGTAAATTGTTTTTAAATAATATTGAGAATAAAATATCAACCATAAATTGACGGATTGTCACATTGGAAATGCAAGAAACAAACAGTGGTGGCCAATTCTACAACTGAAGCAGAGTATGTTGCAGCAGCTGCTTGTTGTGGACAAGTCTTATGGATTCAGAACCAGTTGCTGGATTATGGGTATAATTTCATGCATACCAAGATTTTTGTAGACAATAACAGCACTTTATGCATTATTAAAAATCCTGTACATCATTCTAAAACAAAACACATAGAAATTAGACATCATTTTATAAGAGATTGTTTTGAAAAAGGTTTAATACAACCAGATAGGGTTGACATAGAAGAGAATGTGTCTGATTTATTGACTAAACCTTTTGATACTGGAAGATTTCAATACTTGGTAACAAGTATTGGAATGATCAATCTTACTTAAAATGTGTTTTGGGAACTTATTGTAAAAGTATGTACATGATATGCATTGTTATTGGTCTTTATGTGAAATTAGATTTTCCACTTTATTTGTCTAACGCTGACAAAGGTTATCTTAACGCTGATAAGTGTTATCGTGACGTTGTCAGCAACATGTTAGTTTTGTGGTTTTTGATCTAATTGTGCAGGCATTGTTAGCATTGTACCATTGGATGTAGTGTTGCTTATGGATTCTTGGAGCATTATTGGCGCATGTTTCAATTTATGGATGATGGTTGGAATATTTATATTCCTATCTTGACATAAATTTTTATTTACATGCATATTATTTCGAAAGTTATGTATCATTGTTTAAGGGGATGTTTAGGAACCTTTTAGGACTTTTTGGGTATTCTTATAATACTCTTATCACGATTCTAGATTGTGTCCACTGGTGAGTATGATTTAGTATACTATCTCATGAGGCACTGTAACATGCAAAGTTGATATACTATGCATGCTGCCAAGACCTTTGTGGCCTAGAATTGGTTGTGGTCTGTTGGGAGACTTGTGTATGATTTATATTGGGCTTACCTGGGAAGTTACAAAGGATTTTATGAGATAACTTAACTGTTAAGAATTTTGGTTAGCAAGGGACACTAGAGGACTGTTATGTCTATCTTGCATAAGAAAGTGTGCATGATTGGACAGTTCTTGCCACCCTATAGTAATTTTCAGTTTATAGGTTATCTTCACTAGGATAAATTACTTTGTTAAGGTCCTTTTTCATTTTTTTCATTTTTATTTTTGGACGTTGACAGATATATTTCCAAACGTTGTTATGACCAATTTAGACGTTGATATGGATTTTTCCAACGTTGACAAGAATATAGCCGTTGGGCGTTGATGGGTTATTTTTTACCGTTGACACTCATTGGGTCCTACCCAGTTGTTATTTTTGACGAAAATTGGGGCCGTAATTTTGGGAGTTGATAACTTTTAATTAATGCACAAGATAACTTATTTTCTTTTCAATATTTTCATCATTATATTTTGAAAATACTTGCCTCATTTTTGGCCAATCACATGTGCCTATCCCTCCTATAAATTTGGCTCCTTCTTTTTAAACAGGGTACTCTCATATTCTTGTCTAACAATTTTTCTCCTATAATTCATCTTTTATAATCTTTCACAAACAGCTTTCTACATCAATGACGCCTAAAATTAAACCAAGTGACTTGGTATTGGGATTCAGAAGTCAGCATAATATGATTGCTTATTTGGAGGCTGATGATGCTCTATTTCCTTAATACACCCAGATGGTGGCGTATTTAAATGCATCTCCATTACGGTATGCTCTTTCTCATGCTCCTCTCATCCCTGTCACTCATATTAAACAGTTTTGGAACACTGTTAGTTCCTCAACACTTAATAATGTGACTACATTATCAACTATTCTCCATGGGCGTTCATGGGTGGTTACTGAAACCTTGGTTTGCCAGGCTTTGCATCTTAATGATGCAGATGGTATAACCACTCTACCCATTGGTGAGATAGAACAAGGACTCCAAGCTTTGGGTTATCCTTTCCCTGAAGAGGGAACTTTAAATAAATGTAACAAACAGGAATTTCCCTCAGCTTGGAAGTATTGAATACATGTCATCCTTCAATGTTTGAGTCCCAAATGTACTGCACATAATGAAATTAACAGATCTATTGCTAGTGCAATTGTGTGTATTACAAATGGGAAAAAGTATAATTTTTCTAAACTGATTTTTGATGGCATGTGTAAAAACAAGGGTAATAAGATGACTTTGGCTTACCCAAGATTTTTACAAACGGTTTTTGATGAGCAAAGGTATTGCACCAGGGATCATGATGATTTTTATGCGATCCCTGTGGAAAAGAAAGCTATTTTTAATAAGATGAATTCACCCCCTCACAGAGACATACCCCTTACCCAAGCCATGCTTTATGTTATTGCAGCAACACAACCTCAACCTGACCCACAACCTTTGCCTGAACCATCACCTTCACCTCAACATATGGAACTTGAGCAAGATCCCTTCAACGCTGACACCTTAAATGTTGGCGTTGACACTTCAAATCCAGACGTTGACACCTTTCTACAACAAACCCAAACACCCCTTAACCTTCAAACTACCACCCAATCCACATCATCTTCTACACCCCCTGATTTTAGGTTGGTAAAACGCCCAAGGACTACTGTAGTTCTCCTCTAGTGGTCCTAGCCATGTTGTAGAGAGAACCACCACCACAAGTGTGGTTGGTGATATGGATGAGGCTGGGACTATTGGTACTCGCTTAGATGCAGGCCAAGCCAGTCCTAACATCTTTAAGACCTCATCCATGGCCCATGACTCTACTTTGGGAGGTCAAATGCCCATTCTAGAGGAGGGCAGATTGGAACCATACACAAGGTTGGAATTGACGGCTGTTTGCATTCGCATGCAAAAGCAAAATGCAGACCTGGTACAAACAGTCAGTGCACAAGGCCTTGAACTCAAGCAATTGAGGGAGAGGATTGTTCTTTTGGAAGATGCTAACAATAGGCGTGGAATGGAGGATTCTTCCAAAGGGGAGGATGAGTAGATACATGTGAGTGACAAAGGCTCACATGATGGAGAATCTTTGGGTGTGGCTGAAGCTCTTACTGAATTGAAGAAGCAACCAGGATTTGATGTATCTTTGGTTACTCCTACAAATTTGAACTTATCCTTTACAGCAATGATGGAGCATTTCACAAGAAGCGCTAACAGGAGTAAGGTGAGCGTTGACAAGCAGATTTTGGACGCTGACACACCAAGCGCTGACAAGAGTAAGTTTGGCGTTGACACAAAGGATTTGCACGTTGATAGACCTGCAGATATGGTTGATGTATTCCAGTCATCAGCTATTATCAAGGAAGTGTCTTCACAGGTACCATCATCATCTTTACCCATCATTGATCCATTAGATAAGGGTAAAGGAATCATGGTAGAAGCAGAGGTTCCCAAGGATGCAGCTCAAGTAGAGTTTGATTCAAAGTTGGCTGCACAACTTATGGAACAAGAGAAGAAGAAGGTTGGTGAGTCACCATTTGTGGTTACTTCTGAGGAGCAAGAAGGAAGTAATGATGAAAGTTCAGATTCAAGTGTTATGATAATTGAAGAACCCGAAAGACTTGAATATGGTGATGAGTTGGCAAGGGAGAAACTTGTAGAGTTAAAAATGCAGGTAGATTATGATATACCAGAAGTTGCTCAGATGTACCATGTTTTGGAGTATAAGGCTTATCCTATTTGGGCAAGAGTGCAAGAAATGAACACTATCAGACTTCTTTCAGATGAAAGGAAAGAAGAACTTGCAGAAGAGATGGAGATTCAAAAGCCTATGATTGTTCCAAGGCCATTGAAGAAGGGAGTTCCACTTGAGTTCCCTAAAGATTTGAATAAAGTGAATCCCAGTGAAGCTGTTATTAGAAGGAGCATTAAGCTCTCACCCATGGAAGCTTCAGATATGATACAAGGGTTACCTCTTGATGCCAGAAACCCTATCATTAGCTATGAAGAAGATGCAAGTGGGTTTTGGATGATTGGCAGATATGGGAAATAGGTACACATCTTTACTACTCTTATGTCTCTATTGGCAAGTATGGATAGGGAAGACTTGGCACACCTTTGGAGGTTCTTTCTGGCCAAGTATGAGACTGAAGCACCTACTTCAGTCAATGGAATAAAGCTTTGGTCAACATTCAAGAGAATGTGTGCACCAGAGGAAGAAGATCCTGTTTGGAAGGATCTTGAGGATGATATCAGTGGACTTCAATGGCGTTTGTATTCAGCAGCTGGTGTGTATCATTTGAGTTATACAAAGTTTTTTGAGTATCTTCTTGTGGATGCTGAGTATCCCATATCCAAAGAAGTTTTGGAAAAGATACAGACAACACAGCTGGAGATTGACTACTCAAGTGACGTGGCCAAAGATTTGATTAGATATGTTTATTACCAATTTGATAAGATTTGTAAGAATCCTCCTAGTACTTAGTTTTTATTCAGAAACTTGATTACTAGAGTAGATATCAAGTTTAGGGGAGGATTGTTCGGAATAAAATATAGCCAGTACACTTGGACGCTGACAAGAGCAATCGGGACGTTGATAAGAAGAAAACAAGCGTTGACAGAACAAGCGTTGTCAGGAAGATGTCAAGCGTTGATAGGATGAAGTCAAGCACTGATAGAAGACTTGGTCTACACGTATTATGTTTCTAGTTTGTTTCTAGTAAAGATATGATCGACAATGTATTTTCTATGTTTATCTTTACCTAAAATAGCTGATACGTAGACTCTTGTACAAGGCTCCTTATGTCTATAAAATGAGGCCTTTAGGTTTATGTTATATATACGTTTTAACACTTTCATTGTACGCAAGTTTGTTTTATCAATCAAGTGAAAGTTTGATTTACATTGTTTGTGTGTTCTTGTTTGAGTATTAATTCCGCATAATACTTAAATTGTTTTATACACAACAAAGTTTCTCTACGTGTTTAACTTGATTTAATCTCGTTTACACAAGCTAAATCGATCTAAGTTTGGGATCAACAGGGATCGTTTTAAGTAACTTTTAAGAAAGTGTCCACAACTAAAGTGCATCAAATTAATACTTTTTATAACTGATTAAGTTTGAATGACCAAGATTCACTAAATAGTGCTTCGGGGGATAATATTCTTGTGAAATCCATGAACGATGCTTGGGAAATTATTGAAAACAAAGCCAAAGTGCAAACTAAAAGTGTAAGGGCTACTATGGCTAGTACTAGTGATAGTGAGACCAACAACCAAATTCAAGCACTTACATCAATAGTGACTAAACTTGCCTTACATGTTCAAAACACTCCTAGTCAACATGTCAATGCTCTTAATGTGACTTTTGAAACATGTGGTGGGCCACGCTCTTATGCTAATTGTAATAAGGCTTATGATCAATCTCATGGGGAAGTGTATGCTTACGACAACACTGAGAGGTTCATTTCAAGCCGAATGTCGATGTTAATCATTTGTCCTATACTGCGACTAATTACTTGGCTCCACCCGGTTTTCAACAAAGACCACACCCACCCACCCAAAGCAACCAAGGGCCAACACGAGCTAATTTTCAACCAAATGCAACTGTGAGGGGTTATAATGCTAATCAAGGAAATTATCAAAAGCAAAATCAAGGCTATCCAAACCAAGGTTTCAATCCTCAAGGTTTTTCACCATTCAACCAATACCCAAATCAAGGTTTTCAACAACAAGGGTTCAATTTACCTAATCTGCAAATGGACTTAGTTCTTCAAAAGATTTCGGAACAAGATAAGAAATTAAAAGAAATGCAAGAGTCCACGGATAAGAAATTCGTTCAAATGTTTCAAGCCCTTCGTCCCCAAGGTGCTCTTCTTGCAACAACCGAAACAACCCCTAGAGCTAATGTGAGTGATATTACTACACGCATCGGAGAAACTTTAGTAGGACCTTCTATCCCTCCCCCAGTTACTCCAACTACACCTCCTCCACCCCCATTTATCCCTCCTATTACCACGCCTAGTACTAGTCCTCCATTACCGTCTCCACCTCTTACTACAGAAGTACCCAAGAAAAACCCTTCACCCTCTCAACCTTCAACCTCTCAACCTTCACCTTCTACACCTACACCTCCTAAGCCTAATATTTCTTATCCTTCTCGGTTAGACAAATGAAAATTGCTCACTACGGAGGATTCTCAAATTACTTCCTTTTTGAAGATGATCACACAAATGAATTTTAACATTAGCCTTGTTGAAGCACTTGTCAAAATGCCGAAATTTGTTAAAACATTCATGGAGTTGCTTAGTAAGAAGGAGAAGATGGATGAATTTGTTAATACTCGCTTAAATGAAAATTGTTCTGCAGTCCTTCTCAAAGAACTTCCGGAGAAACTTGGAGATCCCGGTCGTTTTGTGTTACCTTGTTCATTTTCTCAAATCAAGGAATGTACTGCCTTAGCCGATATCGGGGCAATTATCAATTTAATGCCATTAAGTGTTTGGAAGAAGTTATCAGTACCCGATCTTATACCAACCCGTATGAACCTTGAGCGAGCAAATCGAACTCTCGCTTACCCCGTTGGTATTGCCGAAGATGTTTTTGTTATAGTTGGTAGCTTCACTTTTCCGGTTGATTTTGTTGTTGTTGATTATGAGATGCATCCTCGTATTTCGTTAATACTTGGACGACCATTCTTGCGAACCGGAAAAGATTTAGTCGAGGTTGTCGAAGGTGAACTAATTCTTAGGGTCGGGAATGATCCAATGGAAAAGAATCCAATGGAAAGTACAAAGCTTCAAGACGATTCTTAGGGTCGGGAATGATCAACAAGATTGATGTGCTTCAAGACGAGCTTGTTACAACTCCTTTGGAAAGTACAAAGCTTGATGACTTTGTGCTACACAACAATCCTCTTTTCGAGACTTTCTATGATAATCCACTTTTTCAAGAACATGTGGACGATTCTGATGATCCTCTTTTCAATTTGGACACTCCACCAATCTATGATGAATATGATGATTATACTTCCGATTTGGATGCTCCACCAATTTTTGATGAATATGATGATTCCACTTTCGAGTATGAAGACATGCCGATTTATGATGACTTTGATGATGTTGAAACTATTTCGAGTGATTCTTCAAGTGTTTTGTCTTCTAATGATGATTCTGCTCCTATTTTTGATGAGGATCCTCCACCAACAACGCTTGATACTACTTTAGAGGATTACTCTTTTGAGGAAGATTTCGCCACCTTTCTCAATACTTACTTTCCTAATGAGCATGATTCTCCTCCTTTGGATTTTGATTATGGCCTCTACCCTCCTTCGGATGTTAAGAAACCCGTTTCAAAGGAGAAGAAACTGGATGACACCAACATTCACAGTACTTATGTTTTGACACCTCTATTTCCACCTTGTTCGGATGAGATTGTGCGGTATATGGGCGAATCTTCTTCAAGATCTACTGAGCGTCATTCTTATTTTCCCCTAAAGGAAAAGGTGTTCGATTCGGGTATCACCGTTTTTAAGCCATCTCAGTATCCATCTGATGAAATAAAAGGAAAGACTTTTGGAAAATACGGAGCTATGCTTTCTTCTTACAACACCTTCTATCACCGTGCTCAACTTTTTCTTAAGGGAACCTCGCCTACTCTTCTTTGGCTTGTGTTGTTCACCTTAGGCTTATGCTACTTGTTGGATGAGGACCGTTTATTTGACCCCGACAGATTTTCTTCAAGGTCTTCTATGAGCTTTTCACCATAGTATTCGAGGTCGAGTCAGGCTCGTGACTCGGTGACCAAAAACAAGCGCTTCTCGGGAGGCAACCCGATGATCTATCCTTTTTATCCGTTTTCATAATAAGTGTAGGGGACCCTAGTAGGTGTTTTGTTGTTTTCTTTATTATGATGTGCAGGGATTAGAGCTTACAAAGATCCACTTTTGATGACTTTTGATGACCCGTGATTCCGTGTACCCGTCTTCCCGGTTCTATCTTAAACTCTTTTGATTCCATATTTTATTTCCATATATGTTGAAATAGGAATCATTTTATTTGTCTCTTCCTTAGCAAGATTTAAACAACGTGCACAATGTCCTAAGTGTAGGGGAGTTTACTTACACATGCTTAAACATTGAGGACAATGTTTATATTAAGTGTAGGGGGACTTCTATCGAAGTTAAGTAGGCTTTTCCATGAATATGGCCTCATTTTAACCGGAAAATTGATTTTTTGACATTTTTCAAAATTTTTGATCTATTTTGGCCTATTAGTATTTTCCTTTCTTATCATTGTTTTCTTTCATCGTATGTATTTATTTCATTTCTAGAATAAAGTTAAATAAAATGGTTTTAACAAGTTTAGACGTCTTTGATATAATAGGCCCGTCGTGAATATTTTGACTCAACCCGAGTTTACTTATTTGAGTTTTCTCTAGCTAGTATCCTTAACCATATGGACCTTAATTGGTTTATTAGGCTAAGTATCCACGAGTCTCATTCCTTGAGATTTTAAATTATAGAGAACGAGAGATGATAGAGTCAATTATAAGTTTTGTATTCTTTCATGAATTTATGAGAGTTAATTATTAGCTTTTTCTCCCATCACATGTAAAAAAATGCAATAAATAAGGTCGTACGATTTGAAAAGTTACTTAGCTTCTAGCCCAAGATCGTTTACAAGTTGCTCGGGATTAATTAGAGTTCAGAGCCAAGGCATAACTTATTGAACTGGGATGCGAAGATTGGCAAGTCTATTAAAACCCTAACAAGGCATGAGGGCTACATTTTGTTGCTAAAGATCCAAAGTGATGTGAAGAATCATTTATTAAAAATCAATATGAAGGATCGAGAAACATGACGAGAAGCAATTACTCCCATAAAGATCATGGAGAAGTCTATCCGAAAAGACCCTAACAAGTATGAGGATAAATAGATCCAAGTCCGAAAAGGAGGCTGATCGTTGTATATCAAAATCCCAAATAAAGATTGGAGAAAAATGAAGAAGTCGTGGTCGAAGCTTGAAGAATCTCTCAAAAACTTTAAGTGAAGAAATTCCTATTATGAAGAGAAGACCATTATTTCAAGAACGTCTCTCAAGATTCGAAGTCTAAAGTCAATGCGAAATATCGGTCCGAGAAAGGTCTCAAATCGTGAAACGAGTTATGCCAAGATATGAACTTTATGAGGTTTCGAGAAGCAGTTTTAAGAGATTTTGTCCTTTAGCTAACTATTTACTAAATCGTCCTACTTTATTTTTGGCCAAAATAAATTATCGAAATAAGTTAACAATGCATCCTCGTGATCATTCAAGACAAGAATAAAATATAAGAGATACACCTAGGAATAAGGGGGTCTAAGTGAATAATTAAGCCACATGAGTAAGTGTTAGCTTTACTAACTTATAATAATAATAATCTCGTTTTTAAGCTTGGTATGGGGAACGTGAAACTTGAGGGTGATTAAACATTCATGACACCAAAGCCCTAATGTAAGTCTTTGATTTCTTTACAAGTTTCTTCCTTCAAACATCTTGAAATTTTCTATCTTTTTAGTTTCCATAGTATTGTAGTATTTAATAAAGGCCAAGGTAGGTTAATTATGAGGAAAATGTAAATCTTGCTTTGAAATTAATACATTGCATGAGGGCATTGCAATGGTCAAGTGTAGGGGATTTAACAAGTGTGAAAACACTTATCCTTTTACCACTTAAAACAAATAAAAACGAGACCAAAACGTGTATTTAATGTAGTAAAAGTCGGAATTATGCGTGGTTTGTGTTTTTGTTGTGTTTTAGGACCAAAATATGAAAAAGGAAGAAAACACGCGCTTTCACGGGCTTTTATCGAAGAAAAAGACAAAAAAACAAAGTCAAAATATAAAAAGTGCAAAAAGAATGGAAGTCAAAGGCCTATTTTGAAGATTTATCGAAGAAAAATACCAAAGACGGAAGTTTAACGAAGTCGAAGAACCAAATCTAATAAAAGAAGAAAATTAGAAGACGAGTTCATATTATCATTCGACAAATCCCAGGACAAAGTCGAGAAAGACGAATTAATTAAAAAAGACGAGAAGACAAAGAGAAAGAAGAAAGCAACACACCAACTACTCCTCCACTATAAATATGATTCATATCTTTCATTTGTAGTGAGTCTTTTATAATTAGATTAGATTAGTTTAGGAGTAGGAGTAGGTGTAATTACTTTCTCTCTCTAGCTTTCTTTCAAGTTTTTCAAACTTTTCATCTTTTGTCTTAATCTTTTGAATCTTAATCTTAATCTTTAATTCAAGCTTTTCAATTAATCACATTCTTCCTTTCTTGTTTTAATCTTGTGTTTGATATGTTTGATCATGTAGTTTATTTGATCTTTATGCTTATTTGATTGAAGTGCTTATTTCATTGTTCTTATTGTTTTGATGTGGTTGATGGTATAGCTTATTGTGCTTTTTGATTTTTTGTGTTTAGCTTATTTTTAATTTAGTGGATTTGGTAAATTAATATTTTTTAAAGTTGATTTTATGTATTTTGCTTATTTGGTATTTTTAGAGTTTTTGATTTGTGTCTTATTAGCTTTTTCTAAAAATTAGTTTGACTTAATTTTTGGTTATTTGTTATTTAGTTTTTAGCTTATTTGAAATCTTTTCCCGAATTAGCAAAACCCTCTTTTCCCGAATAGTTAACATTGCATTTTCCCGAATTATAAACATTTAACAGATATTCTGAATTAGTTATTTGTTTCACTTTCCGAATTATATAAATTTTTATATTCCGAATTAGTTACAAATCGTTCTTTCCGAATTAGCTTTAGCTAACATATTCCGAATTAGATTAGGATTGTTATTCCGAATTACATGGCAAGGATTTTACCCGAATTAGATTCAATTCTATATTCCGAACTAGATTCATAACCTAATTCCGGATTACATTTTAAAATCATTCCGAATTAGATACAAATGCTTGTTTTCCGAATTAGGTTTTAAATGTTTTTCCGAATTACAAATGTTTTTATTCCGAATTAATATAAAAATCGATTCCGAATTATGGTTTGTTTTTTGATTCCGAATTATGTTTCTTGTAATGGTTTTCCGAATTAGGTTTTGCTTTTTATTCCGAATTGCTTTCATACATTGTTTTCCAAATTCTCTTCAAATTTTATTTTCCCTCCATTTTTGTTAAGCTTTACTTTAAATTGTTTTGTTTTATTTTATTTCTAATTTTACTTTGAATCAAGTTTTAAATTTGTTTAATTTCTTTATATTTGTCATTTTTTAGTTCATTTTTAGTTTAAAATAGATAAGCAATCTTTCTTTTTTATCCACCAAGAACAACTGATTCACACTTTAAACCTCTGTCAATTCGGATCGAGTCGTGAGAGAAACGAAATTTATAAAATTTCAGTTATTAGTAATTGGATTTTACCCCTTGGTTTAAGTGAGGTAAAATCTGGGGATGATAGGTGAATTATGGTAAGTTTTGATCCGAAAAAGGTGGGTGTTTGTTGTTTGGCGCGTGTTATGGATATTTGAATGTTTTAGTTGACAATAGTAGTCCTTGTTCTTTGGAAAAATATGCAAACAAAGTATTTTTTATACTCAAACCGTTTTCCTTTGTTATAGAAGTTTGGTTTTTTATACTTTGGCCACAAAACTTTATAACAAGGATGATAAGGACTTGTTTTAAACTTTTCTTGATATTACAAGGGCTGATCTTGTACATTATTAAACTTTGAAGGTCTTCTATGTATGTTTGACATTGAGGAGGACCATCTTTTACAAATCTTCAATCTTGATGGACTAAACTTGTCAATTCTTCAAAGTTGAGGGACCTTTTTGTAATTTTGACAAACTTAAGGGACCAAACTTGTAATTACGAATATACAAGGGTATTAAGTGTCATTTCTTTTTGATGAGGGATCATTCTTGAACATCTTCAATACTTCAAGGTCTTTTCTTTGGAAAATCATAACTAGGGCACGGTTCAATGTGCGGCTTCGTTTCTCGAGTTCCTTTTTCCTTGTTTCTTGTGATATTTTATCTTTTCCCGATATCCATACCTAAAATACACAAGTAACAAACACAAGCATAATATATGGTATATTTATGACATTTTACGCATTTAAAGCCCGAAAAGAACGATTAGATCATGTATAAATGCCATCTCATCACTCCCCATACTAAACCATTGGCGTGCCCTGACGCAATGCTAGAATAAAGTATCTAAGTATCTCATAAGTTCAATTTTATTATCCTTTATTGAAAAGTAAACTTGCTACACTACTACTACGGTGTGTTAAAGACATAATGTATGATTTTCATCACGAATGTGACTTTTAGGGTCAATGAATAAAAACAAGTGAATGTATCATAGAGTAAAGTTCGTCATCCTTGATTTTCATACATTCCATGTTAATGCAAAAACGAGATCATTGTTGGTACAAGTCACAATGCTAACACTACTCATACGTCCAAATTGTGTATTTTTCTCCCCGCAATCCTAGTTATTATGAAAAGAAAAGGTATCTAGAATTTTTTAAATATTTGTCATGGATCACAAGTGATTCATATTGACTTATTTGAGTATTTATTAGTCCGAAAATAAAGTAGCACGATTTAATCGATAGTTAGCTAAAGGAAAATATCTTTTAAAACGGCTTCTCGTAATCTCCTTAAGTTCATATCTTGGCATAACTCGTTTCACGATTTGAGACCTTTCTCGGACCGATATTTGGCATGTACTTCATACTTCGAATCTTCGGAAGACGTTCTTAAAATAATGGTCTTCTCTTCATATTTTGGAATTTATTCACTTGAAGGTTTTTGAGTGTAACACCCCCACAAATGCTATGCGCAGCGGAACTACAACATTGGGTGCTACACAGTTATCATTGCACACAAGATATATCAAACGACGCTAAAAAGACGTCAACTTAAAACTTGAATTAAAAATTGTTAGATGATACATGTCCACGGTTTTTCCAACCCCACTTGGAACAACAGAGTTTAGCGTTTTCGGTCCCCATGAATCTCGACCCAAGAATTTCAGTTTCACAACAACATAACATTAAAATTAAAAATGTTTAAGTAGAAAAGGGAGGAAAAACAAGCAGACTCCAAGCCATACACACAACATCCATCCCATGCACGCTCCATGCTACACTTCAGCGGTTACCTGAAACACATGCCAAAATTTGGTCAACGAAAACGTTGAGTGGAATTCATAGGTTTTACAATTCATTTTGAACGTATATAAAATAAAAACCATTCGTGATCATCCATAGACTTGTCGATCAAACAATCTATATTCAGGATACTGACAATTGTGTTTAAGCTCATGACACTAATCCGTTAACTCAATCACCCGCGTAATAATTACCGGCGTGATTCAGATGAAACCAGTGCCCCTTCTAAAGGCATCAGTTGCAATTATACCTTATCTCTCATACAAGATAATCTACCGCAGAACTTACTCAACGTACAGCTTCTCGGCTAGCATTGGGTCGTTAGCCCCGTAGTACTACAAATTGTATAAGCGGCTATTTCCCCCTACTCGAGGGCAGGACAATAGTTAATAGTTCATGAAATTAGGGTCTTTTGCAACTAGGTACTCAACACAATTTCTAAGGCAACATTCGGGTCTAACAATCATTCATGACATACGTTCCTTTTAAAAACTAGCATGCATTTCCCTCGCGGGTAAAACAGTTTGAAATAAATATAAGCGAGGCTATAAATTCACACCTTATATATTAAGTAGTCGGTAGTTCGAGAGATGATCACTGACGACGATACAGATGCCCGGGTAAATCAACACCTATCAATAAATAACGCGTAATGAGTAATCTCATTTTTAAATACCTTACGGTACTGTATAGAATACATAGATACTAGTCACTTAGGACAATTATAACTCACGCCAAAACAAAACAACAAGCATCACTCATTTTACACCATTCGTTCTTATTATTTACGTCATCCATTTTTATCCATTTTCGCCGGTACTTACCGAAAGTACGGGCTGTTTTACTATATTTAACCATTCTTATAAAATTTGACAAAATTCTCAAAAATACTATAAGACCTGTAGATAACACATTTTTAATCCCAATAAAAGTTTTTACTTCTACGACCCATTACTCAACGCTTTTCCAAAACTACATTTTCCGGGCTGAAATTGTACTTCGACCAACTTGGACCTCTTTGACCTATTTGAAATGCACCTTTGACTTCTTCGACTCCTAAGTCCAATTATATACTCAATTACACAGGTTTGTGACCAAAATTTGACCCTTGACCATTTACCAATTCATACTTGTGGTCCTCGGGATTTGACTAAAACTATACATAAATTCGGATTATGAAAGTTCTCGTCTCCCGGTACTCGATCTTTAAAACCTCATAACTTTTAGCTCGTTTTGAGTCACGGGCTCTACCTTATACCAAATCAAAGCTAAGAAGACCCTCTATGACTACATTTAGTTATCTAGACCTGTAGGAAAAATTATTTTTATGAAAAGGTCCTAAACTTTCTGCCTAAATTTGACCATACCAAAATCACACTTAAGCTCGATTCCAAACCTATTAATCATTACTAGGCTTCATCCTAAGCATTCCCAATCATAACCAAACACAAATTTTCAGTCCCTAACCCCTATTGATCAACAACCTCATAATCTAAAAATCTAAAAACAACATGCAACCACTAATACCCATCTAAAACACCAATAAACACAATGCTAAACATAAAACCAATGTTCAAAATCATCAACCACCATGGCTCCCCAAACACCCCCTTGTGCCGTGGGGTTTGGGTGACCAAATCACCACAACCAAATTAATTTTGGTGGGTTTGATTAGTGATTATACTCACACTATACATGAATTTAACATGCATCAATCCAATTAACCTCAAAAACGAGTTTGAATGATCTTGAAAATTTTTGGAAAAATTTTGTTAATGCATGTTTAATTTAACCATGGATTAACACTCACCAATGGATTTTAGAAGGTGGTCTAAGGTTAGTTTTTGTCAAAACTCAAAAAAAATGGTGGATGGTGGTGGTTTTGGTGGTGTAGCCGTCGGCTAGAGGGAGAGAAAGAGAGTGTTTGATTTATTTTTTTTTGTGAAATGTTTCTATGTGTTTGTGTTTGTGTCCCTTTTTGTGAGATGGGAGGACTAAAGTGCAATTAAAGGTTTCTTTTGGCCTTAAACAAAAACGTCATTAAAACTTTGCGGGATTGACTCACTAGTCAATTTAGAAAATTTTACGGGAGTCGGAAATCATCCCGAACACTCTAAAATACTTTTGGGATACTTTAAATGTACTCGGAAGGCTATAAAACTCACCCGACTCAACTTAACACGAACCGTAAGTAAAATTCTCGAAAAATTACATTATCGATAAATCGTCAATAATTATAGAAATTTGGGCATCCATCGGGATCGTAATCGTCATCGTCCTTCTTGAATCGTCAATCGTAAAAATTATAACCTCGAACATCGGCTTTAACCAATATACTTATAAATATTTAAAATTTATTAAAAATTTCAAAAATTAGCGTAATTTAGGGTAACGTTAATGACCTCGGTTCTAGGGTGTCACATCCACCCCTCCTTAAAGAGAGCGACGTCCCGGCGCTCGCCTCTTCTTGTACTCACATTTCGTTCTGCTGGAACAGATGAGGATACCTTTCCTTGAAAAAGTCCTGACGTTCCCAAGTGTATTCCGGTCCACGCTTAGAATTCCATCGAACCTTCACAATAGGAATTCTACTACGCTTCAGCCTCTTGACCTCTCGGTCCATAATTTCCACAGGTTCTTCCACAAAATGCATTTTGTCGTCCAGTCGAATCTCGTCCAAAGGAATCACCAATTCCTTATCCGCCAAACTCTTCTTCAGGTTCGATACGTGAAACGTGTCGTGAATAGCACTAAGCTCGCTCGGCAATTCTAATTTGTACGCTACTGGTCCAATTCGTTCAACGATCTTAAATGGTCCAATATACCTCGGACTCAACTTTCCTTTCTTCCCAAAACGAATTACATCCTTCCACGGCGATACCTTGAGCATAACAATATCTCCAACTTCAAACTCCAACGGTTTCCTTCTGTTATCGGCATAACTCTTCTGTCGGCTTCTCGCAGCAAGTAGTCGGTTCTTGATTTGCACAATCTTCTCTGTCGTTTCTAAAACCATTTCGGGTCCAGTCAATTGACTTTCTCCTACTTCACTCCAACACACAGGCGATCTACACTTCCTTCCATACAATGCTTCGAACGGTGCTGCCTTGATACTCGCATGATAACTATTATTATACGAAAACTCCACCAGAGGCAAGTGGCGTTCCCAACTTCCTCCAAAATCAATCACGCATGCTCGGAGCATGTCCTCCATCGTCTGAATAGTTCGTTCACTCTGGCCGTCAGTTTCCGGATGATAAGCCGTACTTAAACTCAATTCAGTGCCCATCGCACGTTGAAGCGATTTCCAAAATTCCGAAGTAAATCTACTATCGCGATCCGAAATGATCGATAACGGCACTCCATGTCTGCAGACGATCTCTTTCACGTACACACTGGCTAGCTTTTCCATGCTGTCCGTCTTCTTCATAGGTAAGAAATGAGCAGATTTCGTTAATCTATCCACTATTACCCATATCATATCACATCCACTAGGAGTTCTAGGTAAACCCGTCACGAAATCCATAGCGATTTTCTCCCATTTCCATTCTGGGATCTCTGGTTGTACCAACAATCCAGATGGTTTCTTATGTTCTGCTTGAACCTTCGCGCAAGTCAAACACTTACTAACGTAACGAGCAATATCCGCCTTCATATTCGGCCACCAATAAACTTTCTTCAGGTCGTGATACATTTTATCCGATCCAGGATGTATCGAATACTTCGACTTATGCGACTCGTTCATAACCAATTCTCGAACTCCAGGCTTTCCTTCCTCAGATGAACACAATGGTAACCAAATCCGATTCTCAAAATATCTCAGTCCGTCCGACCTAATCACGAAAAGAGGTTTCAACATTCGTCCCAAGTTCTCAGCTTCAACATTCCCTTTCATTAGTCCCCTCTCTTGAGCCTTCAGTATAGTTTCGGTTAAGTCAACGCTCTCAGTCATCACCAAAGTTCTGACCCTCAAAGGTTTCTCCCGTTCCTTCCTACTCAGTGCATCCGCTACAACATTCGCCTTGCCAGGGTGGTAGCGAATTTCGCAATCGTAATCACTCAGTAGTTCAACCCATCGTCTCTGTCGCATATTCAACTCCTTTTGATCTAAAATGTGTTGCAAACTCTTGTGGTCAGTGAATACAACACACTTTGTCCCATACAAATAGTGTCTCCACAACTTCAATGCAAAAACTACAGCTCCTAATTCCAAATCGTGCGTCGTGTAGTTCTCCTCATTCTTCCTCAGTTGCCTCGACGCGTAAGCTATCACCTTTTCACGTTGCATCAACACCGCTCCATAACCCTTACGAGATGCATCACAATACACTACAAAGTCTTCGGTTCCTTCAGGCAATGACAATATCGGTGCGGAACATAACTTGTCCTTGAGCGTTGTGAAAGCAAGTTCTTCCTCAATTCCCCCTTCATACACCCTATTCTTTTCGGTAAGCCTTGTCAATGGTTTTGCAATCAACGAAAATCCTTCAATGAACCTTCGATAATACCCAGCTAAACCAAGGAATTGTCGAACTTCAGTCGGCGTTGTCGGTGCCGACCATTCCCTGATCGCTTCGACCTTGGCAGGATCCACACGAACTCCCTTGCTATCAATCACGTGACCTAGGAACTGCACGGATTCTAACCAAAACTCACACTTCGAGAATTTCGCATACAGCTTCTCCTTCTTTAACAACTCCAAAATCTTCCTTAGGTGCTTCTCGTGCTCCTCCTTACTTTTAGAGTAAATAAGTATATCATCGATGAAAACAATAACAAACTTATCTAGATACGGCTTGCACACGCGATTCATGAGGTCCATGAATACAGCAGGCGCGTTCGTCAACCCAAACGGCATCACTCGAAATTCAAAGTGTCCATACCGTGTACGAAAGGCAGTTACAGGAATATCCTCCTCTCTTACACGCAGTTGATGATACCCAGATCTTAAATCGATCTTTGAGTATACACTGGAACCTTGCAATTGATCAAACAAATCGTCAATCCTCGGCAATGGGTACCGATTCTTAACCGTCAGCTTATTGAGTTCCCTATAGTCAATACACATCCGAAACGAACCATCTTTCTTCTTCACAAACAACACTGGCGCTCCCCAAGGTGATGAGCTCGGCCTAATAAATCCTTTGTCCATCAATTCCTTCAATTGATCCGATAACTCCTTTAACTCGGATGGTGCTAAGCGATAAGGTGCACGCACAACCGGCGCAGCTCCTGGCACCAAATCAATTCGAAACTCGACCTCACGGGTGGGTGGTAAACCCGGCAACTCGTCTGGAAAAACTTCCGGATAATCGCAGATAACAGGTACCTCTTCAATCCTCGCCTCTAAATCACCATCACTCGAAACTTGTGCCAAAAACACATCGCATCCGTTCTCTACATACTTCATCATTCTCAAACAGGAAATCACTTTCAAACGAGAAGTGCATTCATCTCCCTTTACCGTCAAGACTTTATTCCTCAACGGAATCAGAACTAATCTCTCGCCACAGACGATCATAGCACTGTGCGCCATTAGCCAATCCATTCCCACAATCACGTCAAACGATCCTAGCTCTATAGGCATCAAGTCGATTTTAAAAGCGTAATTTCCTAACTTCAAGGTACACCCTTTCAGTATAGAATTCGTACTAACAATTTTTCCATCGGCTAACTCAACGTTATAACTAGTCGCTAACAACACCGGTTTTCTATCGATATGACGACTAAATTTAACATCTACAAAACTCTTGTCGGAGCCAGAATCAAACAAAATACTAGCATAACAAGCGTCTAGCAAAAACGTACCGGTAACCATGTTAGGACCCTGTGGTTTATCAGCCGTCCCTACTTGATATACAGCAGCAGCATTGTTACCTCCCCGCTTGTTTCCTGCCTTCGGCCAATTCACTTGCACATGGCCTCTCTCTCCACATCCAAAACATCCCCTCATTCTGATAGCATTCGCCCCAGTGGCTACAACTCCCGCTCGGCAACCAGATGTCCTGTGACCTGCTTTTCCACATTTGCCGCATGCAGGCGGGCAATTCCCGACATGGTACAAATTGCACCTACCACAATGGGGATTCACTTTTACTCCTCTGGGGTTCGTCACAGCCCTCATCCCTTCATTCCTTCGCTGGTTAAACTGCTGATTGCGGTTCGGACCATGGTTGCTTCGATTTCCACCTCGGTTCTGGCCCTGGGATTGATTGCTTTGTGCCGCTTCCCATTTCCTCTTGTTGCCTTCAGCAATGAAGTTCTGCTTGTCCTGGAGCTTGACGTCCATCAATGCGTGAGCCATCTGGACCGCTTCATCAAACGACCCAGGTTTTGACGAAGTCGTCTCACCTTTGATATTGCTGGATAAACCCTTAATGTACTGTTTCATCTTCTTGGCATCATTGGCAAAAACATCTGGACACAAAAGGCTTAATTCATTAAACCTCCTGGTGTAAGCAGCGATATCATTGTTCTTCAAGGTCAGATGCCTCAACTCATCTTCCAATTGACCCAATTCCTCTTCCGGGCAAAACTTCTTAGTCAACAGAGCTTTTGTCACAGTCCACGTCCTTGCATTCGCTACAGCCAATCCAACAGTGGCTACTTGGGTGTTCCACCAACTTAACGCATCATCAAGAAACGTAGCAGCCGCAAACTTCACTTTGTCCGCTTCTGCACAACCGCTGATTTCGAAAGTACTTTCAACCTTTTCCAACCATCGTCTAAGTTCTAGAGCTCCACCAGTTCCACGAAATTGCGTGGGACCGCATTTCATAAAACTAGAATAGGTACACACTCTCGGGGCTTGCTGTCTCCCCGCGTTTCTACCCTGATCCTGATTTCTCCCAGCTCGGTCTGCTTCTAGCGCATTGGCTATAGCTTCCTGAATCATTGTGTTTACACGATCGGCGGTTAACTTTGGAGGCATGGTGTTATCGAATATCTCTTTCTGCAAGACAGGGAAAATAGAAAAACAATGTAAGTATACACATCAAGATTAAGATGTATTTCTCTTTCAAGACATAATATACATACAACGACACATCACTACAGAGTTACTAATATTCATCAATTCACATCACAAAAGATCAAATTTAAGACATATCACAGATCATGAAAGGTAACATGGATTGTATTGATAATTAACCAAAATCGTGACAAGTATTGCCACTACAATCGTTCACCATAAAACTTAAGTCCTCAAGTTTTTCGTCATAATGCCATCATACAAAAGTCTAAAACAGTTCTATTACAATGATCAAAGAAAATACAAGACAAGTAACTAGGCATGTGGTGATCCACACGGCCTCTTGGATGGCGGTTCGTCATCATCTTCCTCGGGTTCCTCATCACTATCGTCCTCGTCCACATCATCCATTTTTCTCTTTCCTTTGTCATTCGGCCCACATTCCGTCTCCTTTTTCGTCCCTGACGTAGACCCACATTCAATCGCTACCTGACTTCCCACAGTAATACAAGCACCTCTAGTAGGTGGCTGAATCATGAAGTCATTAGCCTCCATCTCCAAATCATCCACGAATCTCCAATCTGGGGGCAATGATGCTCTCACTCGATGCTCCCAACTCTGCATCCTTGACAACCTCACTTGATCTTCCCTAACACGGTCAAGACTAGCGCTCAAATTTGCAACCATCGATCTTAGACTGTTGATGTCGCTTTTGTTTACATTTCCATCATACTCAACTCTTGCAGTCCTTTCCAACAGTCTTTGGTCTGCCCTTTCATTCTCGTCGAATCTACTGATCACCCTTGATTCCACTACGTACCGCATGCACATTGATTCGTCCAAACCTCTCACAACCCGCCGTACGTCATGAATAAATCTCGGTCCGGGGCAGCAAATTCTTGAGATGCCTTGATGAAGAGAATTTGCGCTCACTGCACCTTCGGATCTTCTGGGGATACCTGGTGCACCAACCAGATGGGAAGTACGCATAGGCCTGGGGCAAGTAGTTCTCCTTTGGTCGGGGTCCTGGGCTTGTACATCGTTCGTCTCAGCTTGTCCTTCAGCTGCTGTTCCAACACTTCCCCCTTCGCGACCTACGACGTAATCGTTTCCATTATCATTAGGCGGTACCTCGGCCATTCCTGCAATAACAGCGAATTTCGGAGGGTACATAAGTAATTATACAATATTTATAAATACATGCATGCAAATGCAATGCAAAGGTGGTACATATGCCCGAAATGTAATAATATGATGCTCATGCATGATTAATACAAAAATTACGATGTCGGATATTCCACGTATAATTTCAACGTCTACATATAGTAATTTCCATACTTACGTAATAATTACCCACATATATACTTCAACTCAAAAGTATACGTCAAATGCCATGAATACAAAAATAAATCTTACCGGAGCCATGCAGGATAGTTGTGTGTGCTTGGACCATTTCTTACAACACCAAAAGTTATAGTTTAGGATTTTCAAAAACGACCTAGTTCTCTATAACTCATGGCTCTGATTACCAATCTGTAACACCCCCACAAATGCTATGCGCAGCGGAACTACAACATTGGGTGCTACACAGTTATCATTGCACACAAGATATATCAAACGACGCTAAAAAGACGTCAACTTAAAACTTGAATTAAAAATTGTTAGATGATACATGTCCACGGTTTTTCCAACCCCACTTGGAACAACAGAGTTTAGCGTTTTCGGTCCCCATGAATCTCGACCCAAGAATTTCAGTTTCACAACAACATAACATTAAAATTAAAAATGTTTAAGTAGAAAAGGGAGGAAAAACAAGCAGACTCCAAGCCATACACACAACATCCATCCCATGCACGCTCCATGCTACACTTCAGCGGTTACCTGAAACACATGCCAAAATTTGGTCAACGAAAACGTTGAGTGGAATTCATAGGTTTTACAATTCATTTTGAACGTATATAAAATAAAAACCATTCGTGATCATCCATAGACTTGTCGATCAAACAATCTATATTCAGGATACTGACAATTGTGTTTAAGCTCATGACACTAATCCGTTAACTCAATCACCCGCGTAATAATTACCGGCGTGATTCAGATGAAACCAGTGCCCCTTCTAAAGGCATCAGTTGCAATTATACCTTATCTCTCATACAAGATAATCTACCGCAGAACTTACTCAACGTACAGCTTCTCGGCTAGCATTGGGTCGTTAGCCCCGTAGTACTACAAATTGTATAAGCGGCTATTTCCCCCTACTCGAGGGCAGGACAATAGTTAATAGTTCATGAAATTAGGGTCTTTTGCAACTAGGTACTCAACACAATTTCTAAGGCAACATTCGGGTCTAACAATCATTCATGACATACGTTCCTTTTAAAAACTAGTATGCATTTCCCTCACGGGTAAAACAGTTTGAAATAAATATAAGCGAGGCTATAAATTCACACCTTATATATTAAGTAGTCGGTAGTTCGAGAGATGATCACTGACGACGATACGGATGCCCGGGTAAATCAACACCTATCAACAAATAACGCGTAATGAGTAATCTCATTTTTAAATACCTTACGGTACTGTATAAAATACATAGATACTAGTCACTTAGGACAATTATAACTCACGCCAAAACAAAACAACAAGCATCACTCATTTTACACCATTCGTTCTTATTATTTACGTCATCCATTTTTATCCATTTTCGCCGGTACTTACCGAAAGTACGGGCTGTTTTACTATATTTAACCATTCTTATAAAATTTGACAAAATTCTCAAAAATACTATAAGACCTGTAGATAACACATTTTTAATCCCAATAAAAGTTTTTACTTCTACGACCCATTACTCAACGCTTTTCCAAAACTACATTTTCCGGGCTGAAATTGTACTTCGACCAACTTGGACCTCTTTGACCTATTTGAAATGCACCTTTGACTTCTTCGACTCCTAAGTCCAATTATATACTCAATTACACAGGTTTGTGACCAAAATTTGACCCTTGACCATTTACCAATTCATACTTGTGGTCCTCGGGATTTGACTAAAACTATACATAAATTCAGATTATGAAAGTTCTCGTCTCCCGGTACTCGATCTTTAAAACCTCATAACTTTTAGCTCGTTTTGAGTCACGGGCTCTACCTTATACCAAATCAAAGCTAAGAAGACCCTCTATGACTACATTTAGTTATCTAGACCTGTAGGAAAAATTATTTTTATGAAAAGGTCCTAAACTTTCTGCCTAAATTTGACCATACCAAAATCACACTTAAGCTCGATTCCAAACCTATTAATCATTACTAGGCTTCATCCTAAGCATTCCCAATCATAACCAAACACAAATTTTCAGTCCCTAACCCCTATTGATCAACAACCTCATAATCTAAAAATCTAAAAACAACATGCAACCACTAATACCCATCTAAAACACCAATAAACACAATGCTAAACATAAAACCAATGTTCAAAATCATCAACCACCATGGCTCCCCAAACACCCCCTTGTGCCGTGGGGTTTGGGTGACCAAATCACCACAACCAAATTAATTTTGGTGGGTTTGATTAGTGATTATACTCACACTATACATGAATTTAACATGCATCAATCCAATTAACCTCAAAAACGAGTTTGAATGATCTTGAAAATTTTTGGAAAAATTTTGTTAATGCATGTTTAATTTAACCATGGATTAACACTCACCAATGGATTTTAGAAGGTGGTCTAAGGTTAGTTTTTGTCAAAACTCAAAAAAATGGTGGATGGTGGTGGTTTTGGTGGTGTAGCCGTCGGCTAGAGGGAGAGAAAGAGAGTGTTTGATTTATTTTTTTTTGTGAAATGTTTCTATGTGTTTGTGTTTGTGTCCCTTTTTGTGAGATGGGAGGACTAAAGTGCAATTAAAGGTTTCTTTTGGCCTTAAACAAAAACGTCATTAAAACTTTGCGGGATTGACTCACTAGTCAATTTAGAAAATTTTACGGGAGTCGGAAATCATCCCGAACACTCTAAAATACTTTTGGGATACTTTAAATGTACTCGGAAGGCTATAAAACTCACCCGACTCAACTTAACACGAACCGTAAGTAAAATTCTCGAAAAATTACATTATCGATAAATCGTCAATAATTATAGAAATTTGGGCATCCATCGGGATCGTAATCGTCATCGTCCTTCTTGAATCGTCAATCGTAAATATTATAACCTCGAACATCGGCTTTAACCAATATACTTATAAATATTTAAAATTTATTAAAAATTTCAAAAATTAGCGTAATTTAGGGTACGTTAATGACCTCGGTTCTAGGGTGTCACATTTTTGAGAGATTCTTCATTCTTGGACCACTACATCATCATTTTTCTTCAATCTGTATTTTGGATTTTGATATACAACGATCCGCCTCCTTTTCGGACCTGGATATATTTATCCTCATACATTGTTAGGGTCTTTTTGGATAGACTTTCTCCATGATCTTTACGGGAGTAATTGCTTTTCGTCGTGTGTCTCGATCCTTCATATTGATTTTGGTATAATGATTCTTCACATCATCTTGGATATTTAGCAACAAAATAGACTCCTCATGCCTTGTTACGACATTTTTGGAACTTCGCCAATCTTCGCATCTCTCTTCAATAAGTTATGCCTTGGCTTTGAACTCTATTCAACCACTAACAACTTTTAAACGATCTTGGGCTAGAAGCTAAGTAACCTTTTTAAATCATACGACCTTACTTATTGCAGTTTATTTATTCCTAATGCATTGATCTTATGGGAGAAAAAGCCACAATTAAAAACATATGAGTTTTTGAAAGAACATTTTCATGTTCTATGTTTAGCATGATCACTTGTCTAACTCTATCACTTCTCGTTCTTCACTATTTAAAGACCTCTAATTAAAGAGACTCGTGAATACTTAGCCATGCAAGTCAAAATTAAGCAAAATTTGGATTAGCTTCATTAAGACTATATTAAATCGATGTTTTGGGTTTTTAAGTCACCTATAGGATCTTGCACTTCCGTGGACCTTTTCAAGTTTAGAGAATGCATTTTAAAGTTCCCTTGATAAGTGACTTTCTAGTATCAATTATAGAAACTTGTGAAAAGTTCTTGTTCTTAACCTGTATGAGCTAAGACTTTCGCGTTTTAAAGTTCCCTATATAAAAGTCTAGCAAAACTTGATTCAAGCGGGTTAAGGAATGTAAAGGGCTCCAAATGCCCATCAAGTCAAAATTTAACTCTTATTCTACCCATCGGAAAATATACGTTTGTGTCATAAAAACACTTATTAAAAGTAAGAAAAATTTAAAAATTTGGCCATTTTTAGCCTTATTTGCAACAAAACAAAACAAAAAAATGAAAATTGGAAAACGTGAGGGCGTAGCAAGGCAAGTATCTATTCACCCCCATACTAAAATTAAACATTGTCCGCAATGTTTAGAGTCTAAAGGTGGAGTACCCCCATACTAGAGACGAAGAGTCGAATGCTTAGGATCTAGCATGGAAAGGGTGATCAACAATATATCTAAAGCCATTTATGAATTATGCTAAAAGATAATTGTTAGAACAATAAAGGATATGTCATGGATTCGTGAAAAACTCTTCAAGAAAACGATCGAGGCTCACGTAAACGAACACGAGAGTCTTCAATCGTGGCGATAATGATCTAGATAACACATTCACAAACAACTACGAGACAACGAGTTGGAAGGTCCCAAATCCCCTCACATTAAGTATATTAGAAAGCGATAATATATACATGGATAAGCATGGGATCTACGCCATGAGGTACCTCATTTTTGATTACCGAGTCATGAGCTCGACTCGATCCCCTCAATGTTAATTATCATTAGGGAAGGTGACTTGGTCGAGGTCGTCCAAAGAAGGGACTTCCCTACCGAAGTAGTGCTTAAGCATATGTCCATTCACCTTGAAATTAGGACCATCATTTTGAGCTAGCTCGATGGTCCTATAAGGAAACACTTGTGTTATGGTGAACGGACCCGACCAACGAGATTTCAATTTCCCAGAAAATATCTTCAAACGAGAGTTAAAAAGTAACACTTGATCACCAATGTTAAAAACCCGGTTTTTAATCTTTGAATCATAAAACTTTTTAGTCTTTTCCTTAAAAATTAATGAATTTTCATAAGCATTATCTCAAAATTCATTCAATTCATTAAGTTGTATTTTCCGGTGATCTCGCGCGGTCTTTAAGTCATAATTGGCATGCTTTAAGGCCCAATATGCCTTGTGTTCCAATTCAATAGGCAAATGGCAATTCTTTCCATAAACCAAATTATAAGGAGTACAACTGATAAGTGTCTTATAAGCGGTACGAAAGACCCATAAAGCGTCATCGAGTTTGTCGGACCATGAAGCACGGTTTTCTCCAATCGACTTTTCCAAAATCCTCTTCAAAGCTCGGTTTGAAACCTCGACTTGCCCACTCGTTTGCGGGTGATAAGTCATAGAAAGACGATGTGTAACCCCATATTTCTTTAGAACCTTTTCGAATTGGTCATTACAAAAATGGGTTCCACGACCGCTTATAATAGCACGAGGGGTTCCAAACCGGGAGAATAGTTGCTTTAAAAACTTCACTACCACACGAGCATCATTCGTAGGCAAACCCTTAGCTTCCACCCACTTAGATAGGTAGTCGACGGCGACGAGGATATACTTGTTACCATGAGACGATGAGAACAGTCCCATAAAGTCAATGCCCCAAACGTCAAAAATCTCGCACACTTGAATTATATTTTGCGGCATTTCATCATTTTGAGAGGATTTTTTTGACTTTTGGCAAGAATCACACGACTTTACTGTTAATCCCATTCTAATCCATAACACACAATAAAGATGATATTTAGAGAGAGAAAGATGTGGAGTCCATTGATCGTTAGACTCAATGGTTAAGAACCATTATATCTAGGTTGATCATCGTTCATATGATAACATAGCGGAAAAGAACAATGATCATGAACAAGGTGTTTAGGCACAAGACACATGAATTAAAAACAAATGGGTTGCTCATTATATTAATAACAAACAACCACTAGACATGTATACATTGAATCCCACGTCTAGTGCGACACACACTTTAGGTTTACATTGTGAATGAATAATATATGAATAAAACCTAAGACTCTTATTCCTTTTATAGTGGAAGGAACAGAATCTACAAGAGATAATATCAAATAAACATCTAAATCTTCTATTTAGATAAACTATATATTGTGTATATCATAAATAATATACTCAATATATTCCCTAAATAGAATTCTCCATCAAATCTTCAATATCCATCAGCGTTTGACTTTTTGGCTGCGTTTGACTTTTGTTGACTTTCTGTCAACGCCTGAATTACTCTTGTCAACGCCCAGATTGCTCTTGTCAACGCCTGAACAAATATCTTGATGTTTTCTTTGTTTTTGAGTTTCTGCCACATCAACTTTTTGACCCAACAATCTTCCCCTAGTTGATAGTGGCAAAACTCTATATGTATCTCTTGTAAGTTGTACATGATCTTCAGATTGTTTCCCCTCAAGTGTAGCACGTATTTTCTTCCCCTTTTTGTCACATCAACAAGGAAGTAAACAATGTATGCAATCTTTGAAGATTCTCCAAAAGTAGGCTCTATGTAATGATCTTGAAGAAAAATAAGTACAATAATTTTGATGTAGAAGCAGAATAACCCAAACTTTGTATTTCTTTCACCCAATTGCTCACTAGTTGATAAACTCTTCCCCTAGTTGTCGAAACGACTAGAGAAAAATGCAACTCTTTCACTGCAAAAGGAGGCTCAGTTTATTGGTACGAACGGGAACTGAAACCAACAAAAACCGCACAACTATAAGCCAGTTGTTAGCTATAACAATATATTTAGATCCAATGATAAAGGTGTATTGCTCACCCATCAGTTTTTATTACATGGGTACTGGTAACCTTCACGACTATGAGCCAATCGTATGCTATAACAATATATTTAGTCCAATGACAAGGTGTATTGCTCACCACAGTTTTTGTTACATGGGAACTGGTAACCTTCACGACTATGAGCCAGTCGTACGCTGTAACAATATATTTAGTACAGAGACAAGGTGTATTGCTCACCTAAATAAGAAAAACAAATTTGTGAAAACTAACTTCAACATCAAACTTACCATAAGAACTCTTCCCCTTAATCATATACGACTTTATAAAAAATATCCGAGCCATAAATATCAATTTGATATTCTGTATAGAAACGGAGATCCCATGTACCTTCGTGTGTAAATACCTCCTTTTTGTGTGCTCAAAACGTACCTATTTTCTCAAACAGCAGCAAACCTTGTGTTGTCCAATATCTCTTCTGCCCAATATCTTTGGCAGATGTATTATCCAATATCAGACAATACCTATCAGCGTTGAAGTTTATATATCAGACGACACTGTCAACCTATCAGTGTTGACTTATTCTGTCAGCGTCAAAATTCTCTTTGTCAGCGCCTCAATTACAAACGTCAGCGCCAACCTTAAATCCTGTCAGCGTCTAATTAAGAAACAGCAACGTCAAGATAATCCATCAATTAGAAAACTATCTTTTTAATATCTTCACGTCACTATCACAAATACTTCCATAAAAATAGCAACTTTCTTGGACCATATCACGTGAAGAATACTATTCCTTTCAAATCAGTATTTGAATTCCATGTGAACATAGGATATTCGTCCAAACCATGTGTATCCACATCTTTTTAAAAACAAATCTTCTCCTCCAATAGGAATTAAGTAACCGTGTGAATGCAAAGTAAGGCACTTGCTTAATCCTTCGTGTGAACACAATATGAATAACCAATCAGAATCACATGATTTGTATCATGACTTATCCTCACGTGAACAAACATAGACCAGCATGTAGAGGATCAAAATTTATATAAAAATATTTAGGGTTTATCATATGGCCGTGTGAACACAGACATATCATCCAAACAGAATTCGCATACCATGTGAACGCAATTGTTTGTCTCTAGCTGCCCTTGGACGTACAACATTCGTAGTAATAAACAATGCATATGTTGTCAACGTCAGATCATAGAAAACAAACTTTAGGACCATTCAATAGCAGCTCACGTTCACAGACGTAAACTTTCTTCACGTCCCATCACATCAGCAATGATTATTCTAGGGTTTATATAAAACCCTAAAATCGAATCTTAGATCTAGGGTTTTGGATGAAACCCTAATATTTTATCACCTCCAATTCGTCATAAAACATCAGATCTTCTGTTATATGCAATGATCTAAGGTTTTCAGAAACCCTAAATCATGATTTCATGTGAGTATAAAAATCTGAAAATCACCTCTGCTGCCAACTTCGACGCTTAATAACTTTTGCCTGGGGATAAAACTCGACAATCCCTCTGGTGGATATTTAGATCTATGTATGTAGAACACACATATAAAATTTCGTGACGATCCAACGGTTCAATCAAAAGTTATGACCTTCTGAATACTGCTGCGCACACAAAAACGTCCAGAAAAATTCAATACGAATTTTTCTTCTTCACGATACACGAACACCTCGTCGGACCTAGATATCATGAGCCTTAGGATCTGATACCAATTGTGGAGTCCATTGATCGTTAGACTCAATGGTTAAGAACCATTATATCTAGGTTGATCATCGTTCATATGATAACATAGCGGAAAAGAACAATGATCATGAACAAGGTGTTTAGGCACAAGACACATGAATTAAAAACAAATGGGTTGCTCATTATATTAATAACAAACAACCACTAGACGTGTATACATTGAATCCCACGTCTAGTGCGACACACACTTTAGGTTTACATTGTGAATGAATAATATATGAATAAAACCTAAGACTCTTGTTCCTTTTATAGTGGAAGGAACAGAATCTACAAGAGATAATATCAAATAAACATCTAAATCTTCTATTTAGATAAACTATATATTGTGTATATCATAAATAATATACTCAATATATTCCCTAAATAGAATTCTCCATCAAATCTTCAATATCCATCAGCGTTTGACTTTTTGGCTGCGTTTGACTTTTGTTGACTTTCTGTCAACGCCTGAATTACTCTTGTCAACGCCTAGATTTCTCTTGTCAACGCCTGAACAAATATCTTGATGTTTTCTTTGTTTTTGAGTTTCTGCCACATCAACTTTTTGACCCAACAAAAGAGATGAAGGTAGAGAGAGAAAGTAGAGAGAATGGAAGGTTAAACTTTTACTAGAGAGAGAAAGTAAATGGTAACCGACACCCTCTTCCACACATGGAAGAGGGTATATATACCCCACACCTTAAAGGCTTTAGTGGGCTTATTCATGGGCCGGCTTGGTTCTTTGGGCTTAGAGCCCCTAACTTATACAATATTAGCTTAAATACCAAGCCCCCTTAACCCGACTAACCTATTACAATACAAGACTAATAACGACTAAGATGACCTATTACATTCTTGTTCGACTATATAAAATATAGAGATAACAATCTCCCCCAATGTATCGGTCATCTTTAAATGCATAAGATGATTGAGTGAATACATTCTTGCGGAGGTGATCTTCCTTCTTTGGTCTTGTATCTTGGTCTTGATCTTGTTTGCAACGGCTTTGTTCCTTCATGCTTTTGTGATCTTTATCTTGGGCCTTTGTCATTTGACTTTGAGTGTTTGAGATCTTCATCTAGTGCTCCTTGTGACTAAGATGACCTATTACATTCTTACATTCTTAGGTATCTTGATTGTCGCCATCTTGTGCTCTTGTGACTTCTGAATCGACATTTGTTAGTACACAGCTACGCCACCTTCTTGATATGCAGCAACATATATAGACACAGATAAAATGGCTTTGAACATATCATCCAAACTCGGTAGCGTTTTACCTCTAGTCGGTGAAGACCGTTAGACGGTATCAGATACCGTACCTGTGATCGGGTAGATTCGATTAAGAACCTCCTTGACAGGGTTTCCCGGTGGTAGGAGCCAGTTCTTTTTACTCGACCATCTCAAAGCAGACTGGGAACGTAAGGAGTGAATCATAAGGATAAATTATCCGTCTGATTAGAGTCGTCAATTTAGAATTCCTGGAACAAGTTTGATTCTATAAGAATCACATCATTGTTGCTTTCCATTTTGTCACAATGTTGATTCATAGAGAATCTTGCGAGTCACCTACCGCAACGCTGTTTAATGTTGACACTGGAAGGATTTCCATTCGTCAATGTGAGCACTAAAGAGTGTCACTCTGAATGTTCTAGCAAGATCACATGGATTTTACGAAGAAACCTGGAATCAAGTTTTAATCATTTAAGAATAAAAACTTAGTTGCTTTCTAGTTCTCACAAGTTTTTTTCTTGAAGAATCGCATAAGTTACCTACCATGAGCTTGTTTGATGCTGGCTCAAGCAGGATTTCCATCTTCATTGTGAATCGTATCACTCAGATGTTCTGGCAATATCACAAGGATAATGTGTAGGACTCGATTGTGTCCTAATGAGATGATAGATTGATATCTTTTGGATCTAGACTCGATAAGTGCATTTTGGTAACCGGAGGCTGGAGCAGACTGCCACCTTTTCAATATTAACTAACTCGGAGTGAGAAAGTCAATAGATACGTGTTGATCTCCGTGACAATAAGACAAGTTTCTTTTGAGAGAAACTCGAATGGCTGAGGAAGGGTTGTGCATCGCATCACTGGATCTATGACACTTGTCTTTAAAAGATGTGTTAACCCGGTTTCTACCTAAGTTGCATAGAATATTCAACTCCTTCAATGCTTACCAATACGTCATCACTAGCACCTTGTTGTGATTGTTCCAGTGCTAACTAAAGTAATTGGTCCACATTCAGATTCATTCAACTCCATCTTTCCTAAGGACAACTATTTCTAGCTATGGAATGTCCTTAGGTAGATCCCTCCGGTTCTGGTTGGATCATCGGACTTAGTTTCCTATCCTAAACCACCTTTTGAATCCAACGTTCCGTCGTGGATAGTAGGTTGTTTTGGGTATAGATCGTAACCATAAACCATTGAAAACCATTCAAAGTGCTTGATAAAAATCAAAACTTTTAACACTTTAAAAGTTTTATATTTCCGAAAAGCTCCCCCTACACACATGCATCGATATACGAAATAGTTTAGCATGTAAGGAAAGAGTTGCACTGAGTCTTTAAGATCACATGTTGTGATATATTACATTTTAATCACATCTTCTCCCCCTATCTATAATATAAAAATATAATATTAGAGATACCAATTGATTAAAATATGACAATTTTCTAAAAATCAACGGGAGAGAAAAATGTGTGCACGCATGAATCATGGAACATTTGTAGTCGGGTCGCTCCCTCTCAACAATATATGTGTGTCTTGAGACAAAAATTTGACAAAATTTTGGAAAAACGACACCATAAAATATGTTGAGGTACAGAGATAAGATGCCTTTTCCGATATAATATATTATATTTGACAATTTTATATCATTTTCGGAATGTGTTGGATACATAAAATATGACAACTTTGAGATGTACCCAACATCATTAAAGGCTTGATTTTAAAACGCTCCCCCTCAAAAATTGATCAAAATAACATATGACATTTTTGAGATATAAAAAACCATATTATGAGGAAGGGAGTGTTGAACACACAATTTTGAAAGATTTAGAAAAATCTTTTGAGAAATTCTTGAAAAATATGTTCAACGGTTTAAATAGTCATGATAGAAGACTTCTATTCTATTGCTTTCGGAAAGCGCACTTAAACGTACACTTCCCTTGCGTGTCCGTTTTTCATGAGCTTAAAACTTTGATGGTTTTGTGACTAGCTCAGACCGAGAAACATAAATTTCCCGTTGTGAATGATAAGTTATCATCCATGATAAATTTTCCTTAAGTTTAAGTTCGAGTTCTAAGCTGACATTTACTTAGAAATCGTTTTCATGAACTTAAAAAACTTTGAATGTTTTTATGAGAAGCTCATGACCGAGAAATATGAATTTCTCGTTGAGAAGGATAAGTTATCGTTCTTGATAAACTTTCCTTATTTGAGGTCCGAGTCCTAAGCTGTGACGCGCTTAGAAGTCATTATGAGAGAATATCAAGCAGCTTCATTTGCCAAAATCTCCAAGTCTTCTGGAGTCATATACTTAATACCAAGACGGCCAACGAGATACTGAAACCTATTTTGGGATAAAGCTTTAGTAAACAAGTCTGCTATCTGGTACTCAGTTTTGACAAAGTATAATCCCATGATACCACGTTCCACTTGTTCCTTGATGAAGTGATATCTGACTGCAATGTGCTTGGTACGGGAGTGTTGAACCGGATTGCAAGAGATGGCTATGGCTGACTTTAAGTCACAATACATAGGTATTTTATCAAAATGGAATCCATAATCCGTGAGTTGAGTTCTCATCCAGAGGACTTGATTACAACACGCGGATAGAGCCACATATTCTGCTTCAGCTGATGAGAGCGAAGTGTAATCCTGCTTCTTTGACGACCAGCTCACAAGTTTGTCTTCCCCTAGAAATTGTACGCTACCAGAAGTGCTTTTTCGACTATCAAGGCAACCTGCGTGATCAGAATCTGAAAAGATGATAGATGAAAACCAGTTTCCCTCGGATACTGGAGTCCCATGTAAATGGTATTCTTAAGGTACCGAAAGATCCGTTTAACCTCTTTGAGGTGCTTTTAAGTAGGTCTGGCTTGATATCTTGCACAATAACATGTGGCATGATGAATATCAGGCCTTCTGGCTGTAAGGTACATAAGAGACCCGATCATACTGCGATATTGCGTTTGATCTACGGGATATGAGTATAAGTCAGCGTCTAGGGATGTGGTCGACAATGGTGTACCAACGCGAGCACATGATTTCATACCATGCTTTTAAGTATCTCTTGAGCATACTTAGCTTGGTTAATAAAGATACCACGTAGGGATTGATGAATCTAGAGACCTAAAAAGAATTTTAGCTCCCCCATCATTGACATTTCAAACTTGTTGTGCATTAAATTTTCAAAACGTTTTGAAAGTTTTGTGTTCGTAGAACCAAAAATGATGTCATCAAAATAAACTTGCACAAGCAATATGTCATCCCCATATTTATTAATACAGAGAGTAGGATCAATGGAACCTTTGGAGAATCCTTTGGATACCAAGAAGTTTGATAATTCATCGTACCACGCCCTTGGAGCTTGTTTGAGTCTAGATACTGCCTTCTTGAGACGACAGACTTTGTCAGGATGATGAGGATCAATGAACCCTTCTGGCTGATTCACATATACTTCTTCCTTCAAATGACCATTGAGAAAGGCAGTTTTAACGTCCATCTGATAAACCGTAAAGCCTTTATGTGCAGCATAAGCAAGGAATATCCTGACAGCTTCCAAACGAGCAACCGGAGCAAATGATTCATCGAAATATATCCTCTCTTGTTGACGATATCCCTTAACCACAAGACGAGATTTGTTTTTGATGATGGTTTGTTCTTCATCCAGTTTGTTTTTCTAGATCCATTTGAAATCTAAAAGCGAGATTCCATAGGGTCTGTCAACAAGTTCCCAAACATTTAGGCATTCAAACTAATGAATTTCATCTTGCATTGATTCAATCCACGCATGATCAGTCATGGCTTGCTTAATGTTTGTAGGTACAGTTGAACTCACGGTGAGTGCATACATACACACATCGCCATCGGTGTCGAGTTGTCTGCCTGTTCTAACCGGTTGTCAAGGATTTCCAATGACATGCTCCAATGGATGATCACGTGTCCAATGGTGAGTGGATGGATATCGTTGGTAAAATGTATGCATGTTGGACGGATCAACATGTTGAGTAGAAGACTCTACGACTTCAAGTACCGAACGTGTTGATAAATTCTTCTTCGACAGGTTGTGCATCGACTGCTTGATTGTTATTTCCTCCTTCAGCATTGATGGTTGGTGATGTTGGTTGTAGGGCAGTTTCTTGAGTTTGTTGAGTATCCAATGGAATTGTCTCTTGAGCAACGGTTGCTGAAGTAGATGCAGTTGTGTCTTGTTGACTTTGTTCGGGTGCATCAGCAGTATTGAGAGCGGAATACTTTGACACAACTTGGTTGTTTCCATAGTAATATTCATCAAACATTGGATCATATAAATCAACCAACTCATTCATTTGTGACGTATCCATCGAGTCTGCTGTAGAAGTACTTTCTTGACGTTCTTGCACGGGACGTACACTGTTTTGTGTAGGTGCCATAGCTAGACATTGAGGATCGGGACTTGAGTTGTTGTGTTCAAGTACCATTTGTGGAAATTCGTCAAAGTTCACGTGAATTGTTTCGACAATGATCTTTGTTCGCTTGTTGTTAACTCGATATCCTTTCGATAATGTAGCATACCCCACAAAAATACATGCATCACCTTTTTCTTTCATTTTTTTGAGATTTTCATTGTCTTTAAGAATGTAGCATAAAGATCCAAATACATGAAAGAATTTAACAGTAGGTTTCCTCCCATTGATTATGTGGTAAGGTGTCTTTTCATGTCTAGGGATTACGAGAGAACAATTCTGAGTATAACAGGCAGTTGCAATAGCTTCAGCCCAGAAGAATAGTGGTAATTTTGAAGCAGAAAGCATTGTTCGAGATGACTCAACCAAAGTGCAGTTCCATCTTTCAACAACGCCATTTTGTTCAGGAGTTCGAGCAATAGACGTTTGATGTTCGATGCCTTCTTCTTGAAAGTAAGATTGCAAAGTCTTGTTCAAAAATTCAGTACCCCTATCCATTCTTACGGTTAAGACTTAAGCTTGAATATTGCGTTGTATCATCTTGAGAAAGTTTTTGAGAACCTCTGGTGTTTCATCTTTGGACCTTAAGAAGAAATTCCATGTGTATCTAGAGTAATCATCAACAATGACGAGAATATAATTTTTCCCGTTAATACTCTCTACACGCATGGGACCACATAAATCCATGTGTAGAAGTTCCAATCGTCCTTTTGAGCTTGGGATAGTCTTTGTTTTGAAAGACTTCCGTTTCGCTTTCCCCAACTCACAAGAAGAACAAAGATGGTATTTGACGAATTTTAACTTAGGAAGACCGGTTACAATATCATTCTTCGAAAGCAAGTTGATGGTGTCAAAGTTGAGATGTGACAATCGTTGATGCCATAACCATGCTTGAGAGGATGAAGCTTTCGCCATTAAGCAAATTGGATTTGATGAAGATGTTTCTTGAAGAGTTACTGTGTAGAGATCAGAACCACGAGAACCTGTAAGAAGGTCATTCCCATCGTAATCTCTAACATAGCAAGTAGTTTTTCGAAAAGCCACTTCCAAATCCGCATCACAAAATTGACCAAGCGAGAATAAATTGTGATTCAGTCCCTCGATGTAATAAACCCGTTTAATAGTGATATTCCCTTGAACCAAATCGCCATACCCGAGTATCGGTGCAAATTGATCATTTCCAAACCGTACCGTACGCAGAAACTTCTCCACGAAGTTAATTAGAAGCTTGAGATTGCCCATCACGTGCTTTGTGGACCCATAGTCCATCATGAAGAGAATGATCTCGACGAGCTGCATAAGAATTAGAAGACAATTTAGAGTTTGACAAATGGGAGCCCTTGATAGAAGTGGGTTCCAAAATATTTGTAGGCCTAGATTCTAAAGGCAAGTTAACATTCATAGACCCAATTAGAATAGTGGTTGTCGTAGGTACCCATTTGTATCCGGGTGGTGTAAATCTTGAGTACCACCGTTTACATGTCCTACTCATGTTCTCATAAAGCTTCTTTAACATGTTTTGTTTACGTAGAGTAGTGGATTCTAACGCACTTAGTTTCTTAAGTGGTTGAGCAGTGGATTGGTTCAAAGTTCTTGTGGGTTTTCTATTATTAGTGGGCACAAGAATAGGCTTCCTAGTTCTAGCATTCACTCCATTATGATTAAAAGCACAAGCATCATGATTGAAAGAACGAACACATCTTCCACATTTAACACAAAAAAATTCAACGTTTGAAGTCTTAACATTCAAATTGTCATTACATGCAGTTACAGACGTTTTATTCTTAGAAAACTTAAAATTCCTACGGTGGTCTTCTACTTCCATCTTCTTCCCTTGGCTATTGTTAGGCATGACTCTATCTTTAATACTAGTGCTCTTAAGCTGTGGTCCGCTAACACTAGTAGTAGGAGTTACTCCTGTAGAAGAAGACACAGGTTGATTAATTTTCCTAGTATTCTAAGGTAACCGCGATGTTCCAGTTTGAGTGGACCTAGTGTTCATCTTATACATTCCAGGTGCTATCACATTTGTGCTCTTATCAGTTCCTAGCTTAGGCAAAGTCTGTGGGGGTTTGCCCAAAATAGATGATTTAGGGCATTTAACCGCATTTGGTTGACGAACGGCGGATGGTTTACCCAATTCAGACTTTCCTTTCACTTTCTTAATGAGTTTTTGTAGCTCACTGATGGCTATGTCCCTTTCTTGTAGCTGAGCTTTCAAATCATTTATTTCGAATTCTTTTTCATTTAATTGTCGGGCCGAAGAATCTACCATTTCCTGACACTTTTTATGATTATGATATTTTTCACCTTTTTGTAAAGCAAGTTCAAGAGAAATGGAGTGTTTCTCAAGTTGGGAAAAACTTTTCAAAAGTTTGTTATATGACTGAATTTGTTTCGAAAGCTCTATGAAGATTGTGACATTTCTCGTCCGTTTCTGACACTATACATGCTACATGACAATATTGATCAAGATCGGTATACACACCAAGTATAGAATTCATATGGTCCACATAAAAGTATTCCTTAGAAAGTCGATCAATTTCGTTAGAAAGTTGGTGTTCTTGTGTCTTTAATTTAATTTGAAGAAAATCAACTTCATCTTCAAGAGATTTAACATATCTTAAATCAGTTTTCATTTCCTCAGTGAGAGCTTTATAAAATATTTCCACATTATTTGATAGATTATCGATGGTTGAAACAATACATTGTTGAATGACGACTTCTACTTGTGGGTTAGCTTTAATATTCCAAACGGTATCTCTAGAAACCTTTTCATAATCGACGACACCTTTGTACAAATTTAAAACCCCTTGTTTTATAAATTCAAATTGTTGAACACTTTTACTTTTCTCATCCCATTTTCTTTTTTCATCCGAAATTTGTTTTTCTAACAAAATTGATTGCCTTTTGAAACTCCTTTGTAAAGAAAATTTCTTTTGAGGTTCATCACTTGGTGGTGGAATACTATTATACATCTTTTGTTCTTTGGAAAGTTATTTTTGAGGAACAAACTTAATATAATGATCAGAATCAAAAAGGTTTATTAAATCACTTAAGTTCGATCGACTTTCTTCTTGATCACGAATGATTTCATCGCAGTCAGGGGAAAGCATAAGAGAAAGATTATCAACATAACAAACCATATCATAAAGAGCAGGCTTGGTACTTTGAACTTTCTTGAGATATTCAGGCTTGACAAAACTCGTTTTCATATTTCTATTGAGCATATTCATGGTTTGAATAGACTGACCCATTTTGTGAACAATGTTGTTTAACGTTTCGACTCTCTTTTCCAAATCAAGAATTTTTTCAATATCCTTTTCTTCACGAGTTTTATAAAGCTTAGTTTGTTCTTTGTTAACCGACTCTAACTCAGTAATCTAGAGTTTATGTAGCAACAGTTGTTCTTCAAGTCCCGATATCTTTTGTTTTGACATATGAATTTCGTGTGTTACTTCAGAACAATATTGTTCGTTGAGCAGCTTACGTTCATATACCAAACCATTAGCTATTGCAACTCTTCGATCAGCTTCTTTTACATAATCACACTCTTTAAGCCTGTCTATCTCCTCGGCTAAGGATGTGTTTGCTTTCTTCAAAGGTTTATTAGCCTCTTTTTTTTTCCTCAATTTCATGTTTTAATGAATCAATAATAGACGCAAGCAAATCACGGTCCTCATCCAAGACAGTATCCTGAGCATCATTATCGTCATCATTACACATATGCTGTGAATCCATAGAGATATTGCTATCCTCTGTGTCCATTACATATGTGTCATTGATGCTTTCGGGTTGCTTAGGATGTCGTCGTTCATTAGCAAACACACTATAGTTATCATATGATGATACCTTTTCAATTGGCTAATTATCAAAGATAGGTCCAGAAGTATCAGCAGTCTTTGGAATCACTTCTTGAATCTTTTCCATGTACACATAATGTGCCTCCAACTTCATCTGCTATGAGTGGAATTCCTGCTTCTTATTTCTTACACGGCAACATCTTTTCCTTGTGATATCCCGAATCCTTAACCCGTTTTGGCTTCTTACATTCCCTAGTCATGTGCCCAAATCCCCTGCAGTTGAAGCATTGAATCCTAGTCTTCTGCACAACCGGAGTACCTACAGTATCTCTAGCCCCAACTTGATTCGGCATCCTTTGATTATCATACCTAGCATCACGATCATACCTAGGTGCATCATCAACTTCCTTATATCTAGCATTGGATGATGATCTGAGGTTGTTGTTGGTAGGTTTGTAGATCTTCTTATAAGTTGTGGTGAGTGAAGACATGAGTTCTTCAATCTTCTTGTCCCTTGAAGTTTGTTCATCATTACTATCTCCATCTGACTCGGTGTCATACTTTGGAGGTAGAGTGGGGACAATTGATTTTGCTTTGTTTCTAGTAGTGGCTAGAGGTTTGGTGGATGAGCTAGATGACCTTGAGGAATGTGTAGGTGGTTGTTGATGGGGAACGGGTTTTGTTGAAGTAGCAGCCACAAAAGCAATAGAATTAGCAGACCGTTCTGCTTTTTCAGCCCTTAGTTCATTCACTTCATTCTGATGTTGTTTCAAGATATCATAAAGTTTGTGATAAGAGATAGTCTTGATATCTTCCTTTTGTTTAACCAAGGTCATAAGCCTTTGCCATTCCAGTTTGAGTTGACGTAGAAACTAAACATTGCCATGATGATTGGAGATGGTGCACTGATTTCTGATAAGCTCATTCATAATTTTGTAGAATCTCGAGTAATATGAGTCAATGGATTCACCATCTTCGGATGTGAATTTTCCAAACTCCCAAAGTAAATTAGTCTCGAGATCTTGAACATTGATCGACTCACCTTGCTTCAAATGATGAATTGCATTCCACATTTCCATAGCATTAGGACATGCTTCAACCGTGGAATAGATATCGTTATCAATCCCAGTGAGTATGTAGTTAACGGCATCAGCTTCAGCTTGGAGGAGTTTCTTATTCTCAGCAAGACATGTATCGAAATTCTCTATAGCTCTTGTAGTTGATGAAGTACCATCCTCTGCTTGTGTGGTAATGGGTCTGAATTCAAACACTGGAGGTGGATTCTCAAGACAGTGACGAAGAGCAGTTCGGTTCTCTTTTCCGTCGAGAAATCTAAGAAAACGAGATCTCCATTGAATGTAGCAAGCAGTAGTGAGCACTGTTGGATTACCATTGCCACCTTGTTCTAAACGAATTTGATTCGCAGTTGCATTGCTGATGTTGTTGTTAGACATGGTAATTCGTGTTAGTGGATTACAGATCTTAGTGGATGTGTTGTGATGAGGTGTGGTTGAAATTTCGTAGTGATACGAGAATCTTCAGTCCGACAATAAATTCCTCAGTCCGACAAAACGGTAAGCCGAAAAATTTTGTATCGCCAAATTTTGAAATTGAGTTAGAAATAGACAAAAACTAGTGTGAAAAAAAATTGATTTTACTTGACCTAAAACTTTTAACTCTTTTTTTTGGTAAACTATGATCCGGGACTAGTCTAGAGGGTGGCTAAGTCTAAAAACACTTTAAACGAAAAATTGGTTCAATTCGGAATACCTCTTGGAACACAAGTCGGAATACTCAAATCAGTACACAAGTCGGAATAAATGAACTTGATATAATCCGGAATAAGAAGAACCCAACCTAATTCGGAATAGCAAAACCAAACCCTATCCGGAATACTAAGAACCAACCTAATTCCGAATACCAAAGTATCTAATCCGAAATACTGAAAATTTGACCTAAGTCGGAATAATGAGTATAACCTTGTTCGGAAAAAGTAAAATTGCACCTAATCCGGAATCCACTTCTACACTCAATCCGGAATCCAGTTTCTACACTCAATTCGGAATCCAGTTTCTACACTCAATCCGGAATCCAGTTTCTACACTCAATCCAGAATACAGTTTCTACACTCAATCCGGAATCCAGTTTCTACACTCAATCTGGAATACAGTTTCTAAACTGAATCCGGAATCCAAAATGAACTTATCTGGAATAACCGATAATAGTTCAGAATCCAGACTTTTCACCTAATCCTGAATGTGAGTTCCCAACCTAATCCGGAATTTGAGTTCCCAACCTAATCCTGAATGTGGAGATCAAAACACAGTTCGGAATATCTAAAACCCTTATATTCCGAACAACAAAACCTATATATTCCGAATATGATACTTGCCAAAAACTTGATTTTTCAAACTTTTTGCCCAAAAATCAAACCAAAACTACCAATTTTTCCGAAAAGATCACCAAAAAGAAGAACACAAATTCCTACCACACCTTTGTAAGCAATTTGTATGAAGATTTTGAGCTCGAAAACACAAAAAAAAAAGTTTTGAGACGAGATGATTTGCTATAAAATCACACCAATCAAAAAGCAATAACCATAATTCTTCAATCCCCTATCCACTATAGGCTCTGATACCATATGTTAATCCCATTCTAATCCATAACACACAATAAAGATGATATTTAGGGAGAGAAAGAGATGAAGGTAGAGAGAGAAAGTAGAGAGAATGGAAGGTTAAACTTTTACTAGAGAGAGAGAGTAAATGATAACCAACACCCTCTTCCACACATGGAAGAGGGTATATATACCCCACACCTTAAAGGCTTTAGTGGGCTTGTTCATGGGTCGGGCTTGGTTCTTTGGGCTTAGAGCCCGTAACTTATACCATATTAGCTTAAATACCAAGCCCGCTTAACCCGACTAACCTATTGCAATACAAGACCAATAACGACTAAGATGACCTATTACATTCTTGTTCGGCTATATAAAATATAGAGCTAACATTCACAAGTGCGTGTGCATCATGATAGATCATAAGCCAAAAAAGCCGGCATCAAACACTTTCTTAGTCGTGAATTTAGCACCGTGGTGACCACCCGTGGGTCCCTCGTGACAAGCTCTAAGGATGTTAGAAGCTTCAGCACCAAAGACACAACGTCGAATGAGTTGATCCGCATAAACCCAGAACAGATACAGGTCGTCCCAAAAATAGAACTTGGCGTCACGAAAGAATTTTCGCTTTTGTTATGTCGTCATACCCTTGATTATGAAGTTGCCCGCATGGTAATTTGCAATGTCGGCAAACCATGGGGTGTCGTCCTTAGAATTCACTACACCGAGAGTCTCGAGAGGAAATGTTTCGGTAATTTCCTTGTTCTCGAACTCATTCTTGTGAGGATCTTCTAAACGAGAGAGATGATCGGCCGCTAGATTATCGGCTCCTTTTTTGTCAAGTATGGTGACATCAAATTCTTGTAGGAGGAGAATCCAACGGAGCAATCTCGGCTTAGAATCAAGCTTAGAGAAGAGGTACTTGATAGCCGAATGATCCGTATACATGATGCTTTTCGTCATGATGAGATAAGGTCGGAATTTCTCAAAAGCATACACCACGGCAAGTACTTCTTTTTCCGTTGTAGTGTATTTCATTTCAGACTCGTTCATTGTGACACCCTAGAACCGAGGTCATTAACGTTACCCTAAATTACGCTAATTTTTGAAATTTTTAATAAATTTTAATTTCTATATATATATAAGTATATTGGTTAAAGCCGATGTTCGAGGTTATAATTTTTACGATTGACGATTCAAGAAGGACGATGACGATTACGATCCCGATGGATGCCCAAATTTCTATAATTATTGACGATTTATCGATAATGTAATTTTTCGAGAATTTTACTTACGGTTCGTGTTAAGTTGAGTCGGGTGAGTTTTATAGCCTTCCGAGTACATTTAAAGTATCCCAAAAGTATTTTGGAGTGTTCGGGATGATTTTCGACTCCCGTAAAATTTTCTAAATTGACTAGTAAGTCAATCCCGCAAAGTTTTAATGACGTTTTTACTTGAGGCCAAAAGAAACCTTTAATTGCACTTTAGTCCTCCCAATTCCACAAAAAGGGACACAACACAAACACATACAAACATTTCACAAAAAAAAAAAGACAAACACTCTCCCTCTCTCCCTCTAGCCGACGGCTACACCCCAAAACCACCACAATCCACCATTTTTTTTTGAGTTTTGACAAAATCTAACCTTAGACCACCTTCTAAAATCCATTGGTGAGTGTTAATCCATGGTTATTTCAAACATGCATTAACAAAATTTTTCCAAAAATTTTCAAGATCATTCAAACTCGTTTTTGAGGTCAATTGGATTAATGCATGTTAAATTCATGCTAAATGAGAGCATAATCACTAATAAAACCCACCAAAATTGATTTGGTTGTGGTGATTTGGTCACCCAAACCCCACGGCAAAAGGGGGTGTTTGGGGAGCCATGGTGATTGATGATTTTGAGCATTGGTTTTGTGTTTAGCCTTGTGTTTATTGATGTATTAAATGGGTATAAGTGTTTGCATGTTTGTTTTTAGATTTTTAGATTATGAGGTTGATGATCAATAGGGTTTAGGGACTGAAATTAGTGTTTGGTTATGATTGGGAATGCTTAGGATGAAGCCTAGTAATGATTAATAGGTTTGGAATCGAGCTTAAGTGTGATTTTGGTATGGTTGAAATTAGGCAGAAAGTTTAAGACCTTTTCATAAAAATAATTTTTCCTACAGGCCTAGATAGCTAAATGTAGTCATAGAGGGTCTTCTTAGATTTAATTTGGTATAAGGTAGAGCTCGTGACTCAAAACGAGCTAAAAGTTATGAGGTTTTAAAGATCGTGTACCGGGAGACGAGAACTTTCATAATCCGAATTTATGTATAGTTTTAGTCAAATCCCGAGGACCACAAGTATGAATTGGTAAAAGGTCAAGGGTCAAATTTTGGTCACAAACCTGTGTAATTGAGTCTATAAGTGGACTTAGGAGTCAAAGAAGTCAAAGGTACATTTCAAATAGGTCAAAGAGGTCCAAGTTGGTCGAAGTACAATTTCAGCCCGGAAAATGTAGTTTTTGGAAAAGCGTTGAGTAACGGGTCGTAGAAGTAAAAACTCTTATTGGGATTAAAAATGTGTTATCTACAGGTCTTATAGTATTTTTGAGAATTTTGTCAAATTTTATAAGAATGGTTAAATATAGTAAAACAGCCCGTACTTTCGGTAAGTACCGGCGAAAATGAATAAAAATGGATAACGTAAATAATAAGAACGAATGGTGTAAAATGAGTGATGCTTGTTGTTTTGTTTTGGCGTGAGTTATAATTGTCCTAAGTGACTAGTATCTATGTATTTTATACAGTACCGTAAGGTATTTAAAATGAGATTACTCATTACGCGTTACTTGTTGATAGGTGTTGATTTACCCGGGCATCCGTATCGTCGTCAGTGATCATCTCTCGAACTACCGACTACTTAATATATAAGGTGTGAATTTATAGCCTCGCTTATATTTATTTCAAACTGTTTTACCCGCGAGGGAAATGCATGCTAGTTTTTAAAAGGAACGTATGTCATGAATGATTGTTAGACCCGAATGTTGCCTTAGAAATTGTGTTGAGTACCTAGTTGCCAAAGACCCTAATTTCATGAACTATTAACTATTGTCCTGCCCTCGAGAAGGGGGAAATAGCTGCTTATACAAAGTGATAGTACTATGGGGTTGACTACCCTATCCGAGACGAGGGCTAGTACATTGATACCCCCTGCGGACGGATAATTTGTGATAAGAGAAAAGGTATAATTGCAACTGATGCCTTATTAGGGGCCATGGTTTCATCTGAGTCACGCCGGTAATTATTACGCGGGTGATTGAGTTAACGGTTTAGTGTCATGAGCTTAAACACAATTGTCAGTATCCTGAATATAGATTGTTTGATCGACAAGTCTATGGATGATCACGAATGTTTTTATTTTATATACGTTCAAAATGAATTGTAAAACCTATGAATTCACTCAACGTTTTCGTTGACCAAATTTTGGCATGTGTTTCAGGTAACCGCTGAAGTGTAGCATGGAGCGTGCATGGGATGGATGTTGTGTGTATGGCTTGGAGTCTGCTTGTTTTTCCTCCCTTTCCTACTTAAACATTTTTAAGTTTTAATGTTATGTTGTTGTGAAACTGAAATTCTTGGGTCGAGATTCATGGGGACCGTAAACGCTAAACTATGTTGTACCAAGTGGGGTTGGAAAAACCGTGGACATGTATCATCTAACAATTTTTAATTCAAGTTTTAAGTTGACGTCTTTTTAGAGTCGTTTGATATATCTTGTGTGCAATGATAACTGTGTAGCACCCAATGTTGTAGTTCCGCTGCGCATAGCATTTTGTGGGGGTGTTACATTCATCGTCTTACTAGCATAATGGATACGTTGAAAGTGATTTTCATGACGTTGCCCTAAAACGGACCAAATTGCATAATCACTTGCATCGCACATGATTTCAAAGGGTAATTCCTAATTAGGAGCAACAAGAAAGGGAGCTTTGGTAAGTTTCATATTAAGAGTTTCGAAAGCTCGAACACAATCCTCATTGAAGTTAAACGGAGAATCTTTCTCAAGAAGGTGTGTCATAGGTCGAGTAATTTTCGTAAAGTCTTTGATGAAACGACGATAAAAGCCCGCGTGGCCTAGGAAACTCCTAACTCCCTTAACGGTTTTGGGATGAGGTAATTTGGCGATGACGTCTATCTTAGCTTTATCTACCTCAATCCCCGCATTTGAAACCTTGTGCCCTAAGACGATTCCTTGTTTACACATAAAATGACATTTTCCCAATTAAGCACAAGGTTGGTTTCTTCACAACGTTTTAACATTTTCTCAAGATTGGATAAACACGACGTGAATGAATCACCAAACACCGAAAATTCATCCATGAACACTTCCATCGACTTCTCGATCATATCATGAAAAATAGCCATCATACATTGTTGAAACGTTCCTGGAGCATTGCAAAGTCCGAATGGCATTCTACGATAAGCAAACGTTCCATATGGACACGTAAACGTAGTTTTATATTGCTCACGAGGGTCGATAGGGATTTGAAAGTAACCGGAAAAACCATCTAAAAAGCAATAGAAGTCATTTCTCGCAAGTCGCTCCAACATTTGATCCATGAAGGGCAAGTGTGACAACCGTGGTTTTGAGGTTCGTCACTTAATTTTATTTTGTGCTAGTTACGTGTCTTTACGTGTTTATGTGCTTATTGGTGTGTATAGATTGTGGTTTGGATATCGTTTCCGGTATGGGGTACCTTGTGAGTGAAACGATGTGTGATGATTTCATGTTCATGAGCTCACATGGTAGTGACTATGAAGTGAAATGGTGTTATTTAGTGGTTTTACGTATACGTATATGTATTATAGAAAATCGTATTTTTATGATTTACGGTTTAGCATTTTGAGGTCTCGGAAGAGGTATTTAGTCACGGGAATATTTTTCGGGATGGTTTTAAGTCATTTAGGACTTAGTTATAAAGTTTATTTCAAAATTTGATATTTTATTTTAAAAGTGTATATTTTACGACTTTTACGGTAAAACGCGTAAAAATTGACTAGTTTTACGGTCTTGAGGTTTTGGAGGTTTTAGGAGCTGAAATAAATTAAGGTAAATTAAGGTATTGTTAATAACATAATATTAAACAATAAAAAGAAAAAAAAACGAAATTTAATGGATATGGAAAGGGTATAGACGGTTGGAAAAGAGAAAAAAAAGGAAAAAAAGGAAAAAAGGAAAAAAGGAGAAAAAGGAAACATTGTATTGGGATAGGATTAGTATGGTAATTATATAAAGACTTTTATTAACTAAAAACACATCATAATCTCCTGGAGATCAAGCTTAGGTCGAATTTAATGGATAATATTAGGGTTCTTCATAAAATTTTGGGGTTTTCATAAATCAAAGGTAAATATTCAAATCCCTTTTTAATTTAATTGTTTTTATGTTTTGTTTAATCATCTTATGATGGAATTAGGTTAGGGTTTAATTTAAAAACAGTAAATTAATGTTATAATAATGAGGTTATAATGATTACATAAGTTAGGGTTTGTAATTAGTGGGGTTAGGGTTAATTAATTAGTTTAATTTGATTAAACCCGTTTTTAAAAACTGGGCAGAATTTTGAGTCAATTGTTTTGATCATATTGGGGGTTCTACAAACTCTTATTTTGCGATCCAAGTATCCCTGAAAAGGTAATTGAAGTGTCTTTCCAATGCAAGAAACGATAACTAAATTGGAGGTCGGGAAGTGGGTCAAAAACAGGTTACAACAGTCGGAGGTCAAAACACTTTGAAGTCAGCCTGTTTTCTTTTTATGTTTTGGGTTGTTTGGGGTACTTAGGGTTGCATTGGGATCTTCTAACGAACATGAGAGATGGTTTATATATTATAGTAACTATCTGCACTTGGGCTAAGGTTGTGGTTTAGGGTAAGACCCCCTAATCCAAACAAACTTTTTGTAAGTTTAAAATCAGTAAATCTGGAGTGACAAAAGTATATATATATATATATATATATATATATATATATATATATATATATATATATATATATATATATCGGGGCCTTAACAGTAGATTTAAGGTTAGGGAAAGTGGGATATGTTAGCTAACATATGTAAGGGCATAAATATTCCCTTTACAGAGATCATGGGTGTGTTTAGGTGGGTGTTTGGCTTATAGTTTGGAGACCTAAAACTGGGACTGTTTTTGATAAAATGTTAACGGGATGTGTTATGAAGCAAACGAGTTAAGGGCTTTATAGAGGGGTGTATTGAGATTCTTAGAGCATATATATGAGGTATATATATGGGAGAAGGTTAGATGTCCATCATAGGTTCATGAGCCATTTTAGTGTTTGGTTCATGTTTTGATTATGTGTTTTTGGTTGTTAGCTTTTTGCTAGTGCGCGGATGTTTGGGGAAGCTCAATCATGTGAGTTTCATAGTCCCATGTTTACTATTGATTTTGACTTCCAGATGGGATGGAAGAGACACTGTGTTGAGTTATTTTCTTAATTGATGTTGTGAATGTGTTTGTGATTTGAGATGGACTTGTGTGTACATTATGTGATTAACTGTTATGTGATTTTTGATTGTGTATGATTTGGATCGGGGGACACGTGCCGTCTCAGTTATCATGGTTTGACAAGGTAGTGGCCTTGTGGTTTGACAAGGTAGTGGCCTTGTGGTTTTACAAGGTAGTGGCCTTGTGGTTTGACAAGGTAGTGACCTTGTGGTTTGACAAGGTAGTGGCCTTGTGGTTTGAAAAGGTAGTGGCCTTGGGATATGTACATAGTGTGATCATCTATGATACCATGTTGTTTGGCAAGGTAGGAGCCTTGGATTTTGGTTTGGAATGATTGATATTGAATGCTAGTTGTTAATACATAATTGTAGCACATTGTCCATATGTTATTGTGTTGATGGTTGTTATTCACAGCTTGTAACTGATTTAGCATTGGAGTCTAAACCTATGACTCTCACCAACTTTATGTTGACGTGTTTTAGTGTCTCTTTCAGGTGAGAATGTGGTTAAGCTTGATGATAGAAGTGGCTAGACTTGGATGCCTTAGGATTACATATAGAAGGAGATCCCCGTTCCTTCTTAGCTTTGTTTGTTCATTTAATCTAGTGATACTGTTGGCACCTATATGTTTGTTTGTTTGTGTTATTTGTTTGTCTTGGGTAAGAGGTAGGACTGTTACCTACTTACCTAGACTCCTGCATTGTTGAGATATTGTCATGACATTTGTGTCACTATTTTATGACATTTCTTATATCATTTAGTTATCTCTATAGACACGCTATTGTTGTGATGATATCCATACGTCGTGCCCCATATTCCGCCATGGTGGGGTGTGACAGAATGGTATCAGAGCCAATGGTTATAGAGAATTAGGTTGCCTAGTCGCGTAGCCTAGTCTATAACTTAAGGGTCCCTGCATATAGGCGTCATAGGAGTATGTGTGCATTTTACATAAATTGATGTGTTAGGATGTTATTTATTGCGATGATTTGACTAGTATGAATTGAACCATAGTAAGTTCATACTTAGCCACATGTTATTTTCTTTTCGGGTTGTGACTAGTGTGGGTTGAACCATAATCGTCCACGCTAGTCATTGTCGTATTTTGCTTACATTGTACATTATAGTACATAATTTGGAACATGGTAGTTTTGTATCTTTTGTCGAGTTATTTTACATACCTGAGATATGTTATTTTTCTTTTGATGTTTAAGTCATGTTCCCTAAGAATCGTGTGGTGGTTCGAGTTACTAGGAGTACATGGGTAGGAAGGATTTTAAGCTGTTTCCACTCTTATGGGCGACATGACTTATATTTGATTATGTTTTCATTTTGGATTTAGTCTATGTTGTTTTAGCTAGACTATGGATTTCGGTATTCCAAGAGTTTTACTATGTTATTTTAATAGATGGGGTTTTGGACCTATTTGGTTATGTGGTTATGAGCTTATGTGAGTAGATTGATTTATGTGTTATATGTTGTATTGATTCTTATAAGTGTCATCATAGGAGGGAGTGCATTGGGGAAAGGGTAATTGTATAAGTATGGTGGCCAACATAGTTATACATGTACCACAACTTCAATGGGTTCTCATGTATGATTGCATGAAAGAGGGTTAGTACATGCTTGTATATGATGAGATGTGGATTTTGGGTATATTTATAATATATGGGTATATGTAACGGCTGCCTACGATATGGCTATTTTTTTAGTGTGTTATATGTTTTGAGTTATAGTCGTGTTATGTGATTATGAGGTCACACGATATGGGTTGGTTTTGGTAATGGGTTTTGTGCCTTGTTGTGGCATGGTGAGATGGTGAGATGGGGATTACTCGCATGGAAAAACGAGTGTATGACGCGATTGGTTGATCTGATATGTATAGTAACGAGTATGTTTTGGGTGATTTAATAGGTATATATATGCGGATGTATATATACTACTATGTGTTAAGTTATGGTATATGGTCGTTCACTAGTTATTATAACTTGAACGTACCTTGTGTTTGCTCGTGTTTTATGGTGCTGGAGTTTAATGGAGTTCCAACGACGTTGAATCTTTTGAAGTGTGTCTGGTAGCGTATTTTTTGAGTTTCGTATTTCACGTGTACGTTTTAAAATGGTGTTCTTGGTTTTAAGTCTATTGAAATAACTTGGGATTCCTTTTGAGTTAATAAAATCTTTTGTGTTGGGTCTTACATTTCTTTTAGTCGGTATATGTTGAGAAAAAGGGGGACTTAGAAATCTATTATAGGGTTAGATAGTTGGTTTTATTCGGTAAAATAAGGGTAAGGTGTTGAAGTCATGTTTCAAACAAGATGTAACATAAGATTTCATTTTAATCAACACTTATATATTTCAAATTCTAAAAGACTTTCTTTGAAATAAAGCGAAATAAAAATTTCTTTCTACCTACATAGTTTATATAATTGAGTTCGACTGATTTATGTCATTTATAATTATTTATACAAGGTTAAATTGAGTTTATGAAGATTTCACGTACAATTATATCTGTCATTTAAAAGGATTACATTAATCACTAAGTTTATTCTTTATTTTTTTTAAAACAACTAGTATAAAACTGTTTTGGTCATAACTTGTTCGTTTTTAGAGCTTTTTGAGTGATTCAAAAGCCAAAAATTATGTACTCGGAACGTACTTTTCAAATATTCAGAAAGTATAGTCATGGGAGGTCAGTGGACTGGTCGGAATTGTTGTACAAGTGTCGGGTTCAAGGTTGAGTTTTGAATAGTAGTTTATTTTTATTTGGGGTGCACGGAATATCTAGTCTTTGGGTTGAGTTTTGAGATCGCCTAGAAGGTTGTTGGTATATTGTTTGAGTCACATAGATGTGGGAGGTAATAATAAATAAAATAAAAAGATATATATTCTTTTGGAAAAGTCGATCTTTTGCACGGTTTAAATAATATGTCGCGGGGCGTAATATGTTTGGTTGCCATTGGGTGTTTCTTGGATTATTTTTCATTGTCATGGGTCATTTTGAATTGATACACGTTTTGGGTTTGAGTTTTCTTTCGAGTCTCATGGTTTTGACTTGTTTTAACTGGTGCACGTGAAATGTCGTTAGTTATCCGTTGGTTTGATTTGTTGATCGTATCTGATGGATTCAGGATGTAGTTTTTGTTTTGTATTGTTCGGGAGCGTTGAGGTAGTTATATGAAAGACTTGGTCGCGCCTACACGCTTAAGTAGGTGACCATGAGAGAACGGTCGGAATACCCTTAGTGGGAAGGAAAGAAGTTCGTAGACAAACTAATGTGGTCATGAGGTCTCTTAGGAGAACCAAGAAGATGAATAGAGATTTGTGGGATACTAGCACAAGTAACGCGCCATAGAGAGTGTTGGAAGGGGATACAATACCTCAAAGGTATTTATGATTGTTCGTAGGGCATGTAAGTTTTCCGAAAATTTCCTGAAATTTAGTAGGTTTGCCTATTACCGTGAGGTAGAACCATAAATAGAGCAAGTAGGAGAAGTGAGAGGAGTTGTAGTTAATGCCTTTCCAAGGTAAATCGTTGATGGAGTGAATTAAAAACAAGAGCTGTTAGAAATTGCAAGGAATGCCGGATAGAAGTTGAGTTGCTTAGTAGTAGATTGGATGAGGAAAGAGGTTGAGTGGTCCGATGAGAGGAAGTACCGATCTTAAAAATGCGTGTAGAATTTTGCAAATAGAACGATGTAGGAATTTATTCGTATTGCCGCTAAGAGAGGGTGCAAGGAGGACATAGTTGAAACTGCTAAGGATGTTGTATGAACGCTTTGGGTTTACGGTTATGCATTTGGTTTCGCCAAAGCACTAGCGGTTTTCATGGAGTCAATGAACCGATTGTGCATGAACGTGTATAAACGAGTTGTCATCGGGAGCATCAAAGACATCTTGATCTACTCAAAGTCTAAGAAGGAGAGTGAGGCGAAGTATGTGTTGGTTTTGGAGTGGAATTATACGTGAGATTTTCAAGTGTGAGTTTTAGTATTAAGTCTACCATGATGAGTAGTTAGAGATGATGGCATATCATGGAACCAGCAAGGGGCGAAGTGAAGAAGGATGAGGGAGCATTTTGGAGGCTGAAGAGGTGGATTGGATAGTGAGCCGATCCTGGCATTATCGGAAGACTGGATGAATTCACGAAGCATGACGATACTTGGAGCAAGGACTTGGACGCGTACGAGGACGACAAAGAAAGGCGATCTCTTATACGTTGCAGGAACTGAAGATTTGGAAGAACTGGATAGACTTAGTTAGTGGAGCTGGACTGTTATATCTGCCTAGAATGCTAGAGGCATTTGGTGTACGAGACGTGGAGAATGATCTATACGGATCATGAACGTCTCCAACACATATTCAATCATCTTGATTGAACATTTGGCACAGGTGAGGGGTGGAGTTAAGTGATGAAAGAAAAATATGCAAGGCCAAGTACCATCTGGGAAAGGCAAGCATGGTTGATGAGACATGGAATAAGAAGAATGAAGTGAAGCTGAGACAGACTTGAACTATATGGATGACGTATTAGGGTGGTTTGGATGAAGGATGTAGGTTGCACGTTTTGAGTTGTCTAAAGCAGAGAACGCGTCAACATGTATGTTGCGTGGCTTGGACAACCATATGGAGAAAGGGACGTAGACTATACTTCCTACATAGATAGGAGTAGCTTAGAAAGGGGAGATGTAAGGACGAAATTGGTGAAAGGGATACATAATGGGGTGGAGGAATAAGTAAGACGAGAGTTGGGTGATAGTCGATAGACTGACTAATTCATCTCATATTTCAAGAGGAATGAGAAGTCACGTGGTTGAGAAGTTGGAAGGATTGCGTACGGATGTGATGGAATAGAGGGTTTTGCGTAAAGGTTAGCCTGATATGCATGGAGTGCCTTATGAAGGATTATGGCAAGGGAAGAAACGAAGGGAAGCATCACATCGTGATGTATGGTAGGAGTTGAGGAAGAAGAAGGAAGTGTGTATAGAAGTGAAGCATGAATGAAATAGGTCGAGATAGGAACCGGAGGTAAAACTTTGGTAGAGCTTAATGAGTAGAATGAGAGCAACAAGGTATGCTAAGTAGAAAAGGAGGAAACCACTAGATTTAGTGACAAAGTTATGTAGGGAGTTTCACCCATAGTAACGGGTGGTATGTTTTGGTAAAATGGAAGAGTTGATGTAGAGTTTTGTAGGTCCATTTTTGATCTTTGGAAAGATCGGACCATTAGCTTATGAGTATAGAATTACCTGGGGAAAGTGAGTTGTATACATGATACATTTCATGTATTGAGATTGGTAAAGGTTGTTTGAGAATGCATTTTGAATGTACGGTTATTCGGGACTTGTACTAATAAGAGTCTTTGTTTTATCAAAGAGTCATCTGTGAGATTTATTGACTGTGAGGTCAAGAGTTTGGAAATGAGTTTAATTATTTTTGGTTTGTATATGTGGTATGTTGAAACTTGAACTAAAGTTCACGTGGAAATGAGGGGAGTTCGTTTAGAACAAGTATCCTCATGTGATTTGTCGTTTGTGTGTTTGATCCTAAGGAGTAATTATCGGGACGAGATTTCTATTAGGAGGGAGTGATGTGACAACCGTGGTTTTGAGGTTCGTCACTTAATTTTATTTTGTGCTAGTTACGTGTCTTTACGTGTTTATGTGCTTATTGGTGTGTATAGATTGTGGTTTGGATATCGTTTCCGGTACGGGGTACCTTGTGAGTGAAACGATGTGTGATGATTTCATGTTCATGAGCTCACATGGTAGTGACTATGAAGTGAAATGGTGTTATTTAGTGGTTTTACGTGTACGTATATGTATTATAGAAAATCGTATTCTTACGATTTACGGTTTAGCATTTTGAGGTCTCGGAAGAGGTATTTAGTCACGGGAATATTTTTGGGGATGGTTTTAAGTCATTTAGGACTTAGTTATAAAGTTTATTTCAAAATTTGAGATTTTTTTTAAAAGTGTATATTTTACGACTTTTACGGTAAAACGCGTAAAAATTGACTAGTTTTACGGTTTTGAGGTTTTGGAGGTTTTAGGAGCTGAAATAAATTAAGGTAAATTAAGGTATTGTTAATAACATAATATTAAACAATAAAAAGAAAAAAAAAACGAAATTTAATGGATATGGAAAGGGTATAGACGGTTGGAAAAGAGAAAAAAAAGGAAAAAAGGAAAAAAGGAAAAAAAGGAGAAAAAGGAAACATTGTATTGGGCTAGGATTAGTATGGTAATTATATAAAGACTTTTATTAACTAAAAACACATCATAATCCCCTAGAGATCAAGCTTAGGTCGAATTTAATGGAGAATATTAGGGTTCTTCATAAAATTTTGGGGTTTTCATAAATCAAAGGTAAATATTCAAATCCCTTTTTAATTTAATTGTTTTTATGTTTTATTTAATCATCTTATGATGGAATTAGGTTAGGGTTTAATTTAAAAACAGTAAATTAATGTCATAATAATGAGGTTATAATGATTACGTAAGTTAGGGTTTGTAATTAGTGAGTTTAGGGTTAATTAATTAGTTTAATTTGATTAAACCCGTTTTTAAAAACTGGGCAGAATTTTGAGTCAATTGTTTTGATCATATTGGGGGTTCTACAAACTCTTATTTTGCGATCCAAGTATCCCTGAAAAGTTAATTGAAGTGGCTTTCGAATGAAAGAAACAAGAACTAAATTGGAGGTCGGGAAGTGGGTCAAAAACAGGTTACAACAATCGGAGGTCAAAACAGTTATGAAGTCAGCCTGTTTTCTTTTAAAGTTTTGGGTTGTTTGGGGTACTTAGGGTTGCATTTGGATCTTCTAACGAACATGAGAGATGGTTTATATATTATAGTAAGTATATGCAATTGGGCTAAGGTGGTGGCTTACGGTAAGACCCGCTAATCCTAACAAACTTTTTGTAAGTTTAAAATCAGTAAATCTGGAGTGACAAAAGTATATATATATATATATATCGGGGCCTTAACAGTAGCTTTAAGGTTAGGGAAAGTGGGATATGTTAGCTAACATATGTAAGGGCATAAATATTCCCTTTACAGAGATCATGGGTGTGTTTAGATTGGTGTTTGGCTTATAGTTTGGAGACCTAAAACTGGGACTGTTTTTGATAAAATGTTAACGGGATGTGTTATGAAGTAAACGAGTTAAGGGCTTTATAGAGGGGTGTAATGAGATTCTTAGAGCATATATATGAGGTATATATATGGGAGAAGGTTAGATGTCCATCATAGGTTGATGAGCCATTTTAGTGTTTGGTTCATGTTTTGATTATGTGTTTTTGGTTGTTAGGTTTTTGCTAGTGCGCGGATGTTTGGGGAAGCTCAATCAGGTGAGTTTCATAGTCCCATGTTTACTATTGATTTTGACTTCCAGATGGGATGGAAGAGACACTGTGTTGAGTTATTTTCTAAATTGATTTTGTGAATGTGTTTGTGATTTGAGATGGACTTGTGTGTACATTATGTGATTAACTGCTATGTGATTTTTGATTGTGTATGATTTGGATCGGGGGACACGTGCCGTCTCAGTTATCGTGGTTTGACAAGGTAGTGGCCTTGTGGTTTGACAAGGTAGTGGCCTTGTGGTTTGACAAGGTAGTGGCCTTGTGGTTTGACAAGGTAGTGGCCTTGGGATAGGTACATAGTGTGATCATCTATGGTACCATGTTGTTTGGCAAGGTAGGAGCCTTGGATTTTGGTTTGTAATGATTGATCTTGAATGCTAGTTGTTAATACATAATTGTATCACATTGTCCATATGTTATTATGTTGATGATTGTTATTCACAGCCTGTAACTGATTTTAGCATTGGATTCTAAACCTATGACTCTCACCAACTTTATGTTGACGTGTTTTAGTGTCTCTTTCAGGTGAGAATGTGGTTAAGCTTGAGGATAGAAGTGGCTAGACTTGGATGCCTTAGGATTGCATATAGAAGGAGATCCCCGTTCCTTCTTAGCTTTGTTTGTTCATTTATCTAGTGATACTGTTGGCACCTATATGTTTGTTTGTTTGTGTTATTTGTTTGTCTTGGGTAAGAGGTAGGACTGTTACCTACTTACCTAGACTCCTGCATTGTTGAGATATTGTCATGACATTTGTGTCACCATTTTATGACATTTCTTATATCATTTAGTTATCTCTATAGACACGCTATTGTTGTGATGATATCCATACGTCGTGCCCCATATTCCGCCATGGTGGGGTGTGACAGCAAGGGAAAGTGGTCTTTACGAGTGGCGTCATTCAACTTTCGGTAGTCAATACACACCCTCCAACCGGTCACAACACGAGCGGGAATTAACTCGTTATTTTCATTAGGCACAACGGTCATTCCTCCCTTCTTAGGGACACAATGGATTTTTCTTACCCATGGGCTATCAGAGATAGGATAAATCATTCCCGCGTCAAGAAGTTTTAAGACCTCTTTTTTAATGACATCGTGAATTTTGGGGTTTACCCTTCTTTGACATTGGATTGCGGTTTTGTAGTCCTCCTCCATTAAACTCTTGTGAGTACAAAATTTTGGGTCAGTACCCTTAATGTCGGAAATTTTCCATGTAATTGCCCCTTTGTGAGCTTTAAGAATTGTCAAAAGTACGGTTTTCTCATCATTGGAAAGATCTTTCACAATAATAACCGGCAACTTATCATCACCTTCCAAGAATGCGTATTCGAGGTGAGGTGAAAGATCTTTCAATTCAAGGATTGGTGGATCCTCGATTGATGATTTTTGTTCAACACTCATAACTTCCAATGGTGGAATGGTGGAATGAGAGTATCATTACCAATAATCACCTCATCTTCATTGTCGATTTCATTTAAAATAAAATCGCCTCCTTGGAATGGAGTGAGATTTGGTGTAAAATTAGCAAGAATCGGATCAATAATAGTGGGATTGCCACTTGACGAACTATAAGAAAAAACTAACCCTTCTTGTGAAAACTCATCGCAAACTACATCGACTAAGTCAATGTGGTTGATGGTAGAGATTGCATTAACATGAGAAGGTGTAGAGTTTTGAGTAGCGTTTATAACAAGTTCCTCTTCGTTGAAATGCAAAGTGATTTTTCTAGCATGCACATCAATGACCGATTTCGAGGTATCTAAAAATTGACGACCTAAAATTAGAGGAACTTGAGGATCCACGGGGATGTTTACTATGATAAAATCAACGGGATAGTAGAACTTCCCCACTTTCACAAAAACGTCTTCGGCCACTCCACATGCGAGTATCGTAGAATGATCGGCCATTTTGATAGACATTTTCGATGGAGTAAGAGCCGGAAGTGAAAGCGATTTCCACATGGAAAAAGGCATCAAATTAATGCTCGCGCCAAGATCAGCCAAGGCGAGACATCCTTCCATTTCTTGAATATCACAAGGAATGAGAAACTTCCCGGGGTCACCAACTTTTTCCGGTATTCGGTTAAGATAGACCGAACAACAATTAGATATCTTTGAAAGCTTCTCCTTATCGTTCATCATACCCTTAAAAATGGAAGCAAAACAAGGCATGTATAACAATGCGTCGGCTAAACTCACATTAAAGTGCACTTGTTGAAACATTTTAATAAAAAGCTCAATTTGTTTTTTATTACGTTCATGTAACTTCTCCTTGTTTCGTCTCGAGGGGTAAGGTATGGGTGGTGTGGGTTGGGGCGTAGGCAGCGGCCTTAGAATCTCGGGTTCCATAATTGGTATTGGCTCAACCGTAGGTGTGGTTTGAGCGGTACTTCGTGGGCTTGTAATATGCTCCTTTTCTACCATCACCTCGGGTTCTTTCTCGATTTCCTTATCCATAGAAGTACTAGGACGAGAGATTTGTTCTTTGAAAGTTTTACCACTACGAATAGTAATAACCTTCATTTCTCCCTTCGGGTTTGCATTGGTATCACTAGGAAGACCACCCGAGGAAGAGGGTTTACACATGATAGCTTCAAACATACTAGCCATTCGATCTTCAAATTTTGATTGCCTTTTATCCGCTTTTAACAACTCTTGCTTAATCTCATGTTAACCTTGCTCCATCTTTTGTTGAAGACGTTGAACGTTTCCTTCCATTTTATTAGCATGAGTTTTCAATTCATTAGCAAGTTCGTTTTAAGCTCGTTTTTCAACTCGGATCTTAAGCTAATCATTTCTCGTTGCATGTTATCAAACTTAGCATCATTTGCCTTAGCATAATCCAAAAATTCTCCTTGAAGATTTTTAGTGAGAGCATTTTGAAAACCTTGTGTAGTATTTTGAAAATCACGATTTTGGTTTTGATTTTGCACTTGCCCATTGTTCCCACTTTAGTAATTACCCTTGTTATAGTTACGTTGATTTCCTTGATAACCACCACTTTTATTGTTGTTTCGATAGTTATTAGCATTTTGATTTTGGGGAGCTTGATTTGGGCGGGAACCTTGGCCGTTTTGGTTGTAAGTTCCCGTTGCTACGTAAGCACTCAAAGTGTTACCACCGGCGGCAATGCACTCAGAAAAATCATGAGTTCCACCACAAGATACACAACTCGTTTCAACCGCCTTAACCGATGCAGAACTCAAAGCATCTTGTGCTTTCCAATGAGTCATAAGCGTCGAAAATCTATGGAAAAACCGATTCTCCTCATTTGCTTCATCATGTAAGGCATTCATGTTACGAGACGATGACGAAAAACCCATAGTGGCAACACTCGGTGTGTTATGAGGGTTATAAACCTTAGATCTATTCTCGATGATCTTTTAACCTTCATCAGTTGTTTTGCACAAAAAGTTACCACCCGCAGCGGCATTCAAATAGTCTCGTTCATGATCGTTAAGCCCATTATTAAAAGTATCGATTTGATGAAATTCGGAAAAATCATGGTGAGGACATTCATGTAACTTTTCCTTAAATCGTTCCCATGGCATTGAAAAACTTTCATTAGATCTTTGCATAAACCTTGAAATCTCATTTTTCACATGTGTCGTCTTAGATGGCGGAAAAAATTGGTTCACAAACTTAGAGACGAGATCACCCCATGTCAAAATTGAATTTGGCGGTTCTTTATCGAGCAAAATTTTTGCGGGTCCATCTAAAGAGTATGGAAACAACATCATCTTAATGGCGTCATGTGGAACATCCTTAAACTTGCTTGTTGCGGTGAGACGATTGAAATTCCGTATGTGATAGTGTGGGTTGTCTTTTTCATGTCCGCGAAACTTGTCTGCTTGTATCATCGACATTCAACCCGTCTTGATCTCGAAATTATCCGCAAGGATGGCGGGAATCACAATAGCTTCTCCAAAACCCTCGATGGGTGCTTGAAGCAACTCCATCATAGTACGATTAGCCATAGTGACTATTGGTTCTACAACGGGTTCGACAATTGGAGGTTCTTCTTCAATTTAAGGATCTTGGTTTCCTTCCTTTTGACGACGTTTACGAGCTCGTTTTGCTTACGAGTTTGCATAAACGTGACGTAGAACGTGGAGGTGAGCAAAGAAGATTCTTTTGGGGTTTTTGTGAATTTTCAATTTTTTTTTGTTTTTGATTGTTTTTAATTTTTTGGATTTTTGTGTGTATTATGTACACAAAAATCTACCAATCTCTCCTTGAACCAAACTCTTGATTAAAGGAGCCTCAAAGAGTGAAAACGATCACGTGGAGTGAACGCCTTCAATGACTTTAGAACATTGGTGGAACACCAAAACGTACAAGAGGGTTTAATCACAAGAAACCAAGCAAATATATATGATATGTAATAATACTTTGGGCGGCAAAACCCTCGATTAGCTTTCAAAATCAAATACTCACAAGTGAACGGGGGGATGAGGTGGCGCGAAGCACTTAAGTACCTAACTTCCCTTTAACGACCTTTTATTGCACGTTGCCTATCTATTCACCTTAAAGTTCGTATTTTTCAAAATCGAGCTAATATAAAGTATTTATCTATTTTTGACTTTTTCTTTTGGTTTGAGATTCGTATACAATAATTAGGAGATCAAATCCCAATTAAGTTTGTGCTTTCACACTTTTGGAGATATTGTGATTTAAATTTGATACATATACAATATAGTAATAATAATTCACAAAGAAAATGAAAAACAGATAATACGTGTTAATAGAGTTATAATTAACACAAATACTATTTATGGTTATATATTAAAAACAAAATGGTCCAAATTAATCACAACACACCTCCCCGGCAGCGGAGCCAAAATGATTGTGCTAAAATTACGTGTTTTAAGAAAAACAACGTAAAAGCGGTAAGTATTAGGTGTCGATTAATGAATATCAAGCACTAATGACCCAAAGGTCTGTGAAAGTTCGTTTCCCAAGGAGGTTTATTTTGTGTGAAAAACTTTTATGATTTTGGATTAATATTTTGAGAAAGAAAAGATGAGAAAAGAGAATGACGGATACGAGAAAATTACACTACACGTACAAAACATAAAACCGTAAAAATAGACAAAATAAATATTTGCACTAAAAATTCCCAAAAAATTACCGAAATTTCTAAAAATCCAATTAGGGTTTACAAATGATCAAAACTTTTCCAAACCTATTATTTAATTAATATTTAATTTTTTAATGCTAATTAAAGCCCTAAAAATTAAATAAATTAATAAAAAGCCCAAATTATGATTTTTCAATTTGTAAAACTCTAAAATGACTTAATTAAAATAAAAAGTATTTTTGTAGAATTTAAAACTAATTAAAAAAATTTAAAATGATTAAAAACTAAAAATAAATATTAAAATAATATTAAAAGTTCAAAATTCATAAAATTGTTTAAAAACTTGCAAACTAGTTTATTTTAACCTAATTAATGATGTTGAAATTACCAAAATACCCCTATTGGGCCCCCAAATGGGCTAAAAACAAAATAGTCCAAAACTAATGGGCTTTTCATCCCAAAAATCAAAAGTGTCCAATAAGCTCCCAAAAAGCACAGTCAAACTCAAAATTTAATTTTAGACACAAAAGTCTAAAAGGCCCAAAAGCTGGTTTTGAGCTTATCACAGCTTAAAATGCCAAAAGCATGTTTTTAATGGGCCAATAAGTCCATTAAGCTATAAGCTGGTTCCATAAGCTCTAATTCAACACACAACCTTGTTTTGGGATACTGAAGAGATCTGTAAAAAAGAAATTTTGAAAAATCTTAACCAAAAAGCTAGAAATAAGCAAAGTAAAAATCTACTAAAAGACAAAATAGTCGGGTTTCACTTCTAGGGGGTTTCAGAAGCTCTGGTTTGTTGCAAAAGCTAACAAATAAGCTAACTAAGACGAATCAACAAAAAACACCAATAAGCCAAGTACAATAAGCTGTGGGATCTGATAAGCACTTCTTAAAAATGCAATAAGCTGATTTTCTAGTCAAAAGCTCTTTTTAAGATCTGATTCCTTCCAATTAAGCTTATTAGGTGTAATGATTGATGAAATGTACAAAAGTAAAGTTGTTGCATGTTTTGATAAGTTGAATGAGCCAATAAGCACTTTTGCTCTTGGTCAACGAAAGTCAAAGGTCACCAACTTTCACCAAAATTGCAGGGAATGATTATGGGATGGTATTAAGCTATTTTGAAGATTTTGTGGAGGAAGCTTTTAGTTCAAAGACTGTTAATCAGACCAGCCAGTTAGCTAACTTGACTTGGTTTTGGCAAATATTAAGTTATAAGCCAGTTAGCCTATAAGCCAACAAATAAGCAAACCAAGTATCCAAATATACTCACAAGCAGCTCATAATGAAGTAAGAATAGCATGGCATAAAGGGTGCAAGCAATGTGGAGGTCAAAACTCAAGTGCCTTTTGTTGATGCAATTGTCACTTGTAGTGACTTTCAAGAGCTTGTAGCTTATCCAATAAGCTACCAAATCACACAACCAAATACTGCAGAGATGCACACCAACTAGAACTATTCCCAAACCAAATTTCAGCCCTTAATTCCAACTTATGAACAAGTTATCCCTTTTGATGTGTTTGACCAATTTCAAACCAATTATGACAGATTTTTCCAAAACTTGCAAATCCTTTTCCAAAGTTTGAGAGACTTAACGAATGACCAAAACTACTTCCAAAACACTTGTTTAGAGTAAACAAACCTTAAGAACAAAGGGCACAAGGCCAAAAGGCCTTTTGATCCCAAAATTCCAAACAACCTTGTTTTAGTACTTTTTCAAACAAACTTCTTATTTTAACAAGTAACCTACTGATTTTATGGATCCTAGAGGTCTACTAGATGACAACTAACAGATGTAAACAGTAAAACTAACAATTCAAACACAAGAACTCAAAAATCACATAGCACTTAACATAGCAGATTTTCAACCAAAATTTATAAAAGAGAAAAGAGATAAGAGAGTGCACCTATCCTCTACAACTTCCTAGGACGACTCAGCAATGCTCCTTGGACCACTCTCAACAACTAGAGAGTGACCAAGGTCCTTGAACAAAGGAGAAGGTCTATTGATGGTTCAACAGCTGAACCTAGACCTCCTATCAATGGATCTTCAACACAAGAGAGCAAACAGCCTATCCAAAGGCTTAAAATCCTTAACAAGCATGATGTCAACAAGCTTGCAAGAGCTTAAGGCATTTGGTTAGCAGTTAGTACAAGTAATAAGCAAAGCAGGGGTATATCAAAATAGCAGGGGTATTAACCACCTTTCAAACACTTGTAAAAAATTTTCCAATGAAAATCCAAGCTAACCACTCAAGAACTAAGGTCTTGGGTAGCCAGTGAGTGGATATAAACACCTAGAATCCAAGGTATTCAACTAGTAAAGCCTTGAATCCTTGGATCAATACTGACTTCAAAAACCTTTTTGAAAAACTTGGAACCTTAACAAAATAAAATGTATCAAACATAAACCAACAAAACAACTTCAATATGATTGTGGAACACAGATTCAAGCAACTAACACCAACTTCATTCAATATAAAGGAATTACAATTGCATAAATGTAAAATACTCAAACTTATATTGATATGAAAGGAATTACAAGTAGATTGCAAACAAAATGGAACACATGGACTCTCACAGGCTGAGGTCTCCTTTTATAGTGCTAATGGACTATTCTAGAATACATAAACCCTAGCTAATGATTTCCAGAATTTCCCTTGGACGTTTTTGTGTGATGAGTTGTCCAAAATGATCTTGGTCGTTTGTTTTGACTTTGGGACCAAGTATGAAGCTTAAAGCGTTTATCTTGCCATGTTGGATGTCTTGGAGGTTAAGTTGTTCTCTGATTGGTTGAAAGGGAATTGGGAGTGGGGTCCATGTTGATGGGATGGTTGATGTGAGGCGTGGGATGGGTTCGTGTGAGGTTGAATCACACGTGGGTGTAGGTAATTGGATTTTACCCCTTGGTTTAAGTGAGGTAAAATCCGGGGATGATAGGTGAATAGTGGTAATTTTTGATCCGAAAAAGGTGGGTGTTTGTTGTTTGGCGCGTGTTATGGATATTTGAATGTTTCAGTTGGCAATAGTAGTCCTTGTTCTTTGGAAAAAAATGCAAACAAAGTATTTTTCATACACAAACCCGTTTTCCTTTGTTATAGAAGTTTGGACTTTTATACTTTGGCCACAAAACTTAATAACAAGGATGATAAGGACTTGTTTTGAACTTTTCTTGATTTTTCAAGGACTGATCTTGTACATTCTTGAACTTTGAAGGTCTTCTATGTATGTTTGACATTGAGGAGGAACATTGTTGACAAATCTTCAATTTTGAGGGACTAAACTTGTCAATTCTTCAATGTTAAGGGACCTTTTTGTAATTTTGACAAACTTATGGGACCAAACTTGTAATTATGAATATACAAGGGTATTAAGTAACATTTCTTATTTGATGAGGGATCATTCTTGAAAATCTTCAATACTTCAAGGTCTTTTCTTTGGAAATTCATAACTAGGGCCCGGTTCAATGTGCGGCTTCGTTTCTCGTGTTCGTTTTTCCTTGTTTCTTGTGATCTTTTGTCCTTTTCACGATATCCATACCTAAAATACACAAGTAACAAACACAAGCATAATATATGGTATATCAATGACATTTTATGTATTTAAAGCCCGAAAAGAACGATGAGATCATGTATAAATGCCATCTCATCACTTTGCTAGTAGCTCCCCCTTGGTGCTTACTCCCCCTTGCTTTGGGCACCAAGTGAATGAGCTAAGGTGACATGCTACACAAAGGTTATAAGAAAGAAAAGAAATGACAATGTATATATGTGCACTACCTACTAAATAACTTGAGAGGGAGAAGGAAAAGAAATCTCAAATTAGAAGTAAGTATTTGCTAAGTATGTCCAAAGAGTGTGTGTTGACAACATCATAGTTCAACTGGTGGAATAAAGAAAGAAAACAAACATCCAAACCAATCAAAGATGATTAAAATGTCAAGGTGTTAAAATTTAGAATTTATGGAATCACCCATAATTAATTGTATGTTTTAACCATGATCAACTCTTTAACAAATGTGTGAAAAAGAATTATCAGGAAATGGATAACTCACATAACATTCATATTACACAAACATGAAAGAACATACAAGAGAAATATTCATACACACAATATGAATATTTAAAGCAAAAAATATAGAAAATAAACCACAAAGCATAAACTACTCTAATAGTGATAATCTTCCAAGATTGCTTAAGTTTTATTGACTCAAACAACTAAAGTACAAAATGTGCCTTAGTTGGAAAAGAAAGACGACGAAGTATCATTCGAAGTTCTGTTCACGTGAACGAAAACTTTGAGAGGAGGTCGAGTGAGGAGGAATTCAAGGAAATTTAGCTTGTCATAAATATGAGCAAGTTCAATTTTTTGAAACCGACAACAAGCACACGAGGAACCATGATGCAAAACAAAGTCGTTAGATGGGGGAGGTCCATCAAAATGATAGTTTGGTGGAGAGGGAGATAATGGATAAGAGATGTTCTCACAATGCCTAGTGAGATTTTGGAAAGGAGATAGGTCATTGAGTTGTGGAGAGTTGAAAGGTTTAGGTGGTGGTGGAAGAATTTCCTTTTCTCTGGTAATTGGATTTATAGAGTAAGTCTCATTCCAATATTTAATCGGAGAGAAAGAAGAATTCTTGGAGGATTTTGGAGAAGAGGAATCATGAGGATTCTCGTTCTTCTTGATCCAAACATGTTGAACCGAGATTTTTGGTTTCTTTGAAAGCTTAGGAGAAGAAGCTTTAGGTTGAGAAGATTGTGACAAAGAAATGTCAAGGTTAGGAATGGAAGAGTTAGGCATTATGAGGCATGAAGATAAGAACTCCCAAAAGAGAAGAATTTAAAGGAAGTAGACAAGGCAAAAGATTTGAAATGTAAACAAAAGGTTTTAGGGAATGTTTAGCCAAATTGGGTAAACAAAGAATCTTATCCAAGACAGTGGTCAAAGAAGAAAGACCAAAAATAAGCCAAAAGTGGCTTTCGCGTACGCGGTTCCTTAAAGGAGCCCGCGGTTCCACATCGATATGGAGCCGCCTAATAGCTAAGGAGCCGCGTCCAGTGCACTTCAAACCATGATTTTCAAAAGATTTGAAGAAAAATATGACTATTTCAAAATTTTGTAAATCTTGGATTTTTACCTCTTTTAGCACTAGAGTATGTTAGGGTTGCATAAAAGCAACACATTCACAAAGAATGTCTTGACAAAGGGTGACAAAATATTTAGATAACATTTTGATCCAATTTTAAGTCAAGTTTTTATAGGTTGTGATAGATTTAGGTTTAATTTTAAATAAATTGAAGTTGATTAATGTGACCACATAGGTTAAAACACATAAAATTAAATCCATAGATCATCTTCATGAAAAACTCATGAAGGAAAGGAAATACAAGAAAGGAAAACAACAACTAACTAATACAAAGTTAGCTTAAACTAGGTCTTGAATGCTTAGTCTTCTTTGGCTTGACCTTCTTTTTAAAGACATTTGATTTTGAAAAACATCATTCATCTCCTAGGAGGAGGAGGCATGGAGAACAAGGTAAGAAAGAAATCATGCAACCTCCTATGAAGACCAAGCATCTCCAACCTTAGGTTTTGAATGATGTAGTTGTTATAAAGACAACAAAGGCAATTGGCACCATGGGCTTCTAGAAAACCAAAGAAGTAAGGATCACCAATGAAGTGAGGGATAGGAATGCCCAAAATGGGAGCACTAGTGTTTGAGGGAGGAGGAGGTGGTGGAGGCATAATGTCCAAGGGTGATATGGGTGAGATGGGAGAATCTGGTGGAGTGAAAAGAGAGGTAACCAAAGGCTTAAGGACAAAGGGAATGCTTTGTAGAGGTTGAGTTTGAGTATTCCCATCAAAGGGAGGACTAGTAGTGAATGGAGAGGAAAGCTCATTCATTCTTGATTGGAATGAAGAGGAGGTAGAACCATGTGAATGGTTAGTACCATGAGTTGAGTTGGTTTTGCATGGAGCAAGGGGTGGTGAAGGTGATGAGTAAATGAGAATAAGAGAAATATCATTTTTGGGAGTGTGAAAGGATGAAGAACCAATATTAGGTAACTTAATCTTGATTTTAAGGTTTCTTTTGGAAGAGGAAATTTTGGAAGAGGTGGATGTTCTAGTGGACACCATGGTTGTATGTTAAGGTTTAGAGAAGAGTTGAAGGGGTGAAGAAAACAATCAACAAGAGAGGGTTTAAGAAGAGAAGGGAATGATCTAAAATAGTAATGGGTTAAAATCATTTTAGGTGAATAATGAAATTAGGTAGACTAGTTTAGGAAAGTGCAGGTTTTTGCAAAAAAAATTATCAAAGTTCACACAGATTAAGGAAAACAGTGTAAAGCAAAGATTCTGTCGAAACAGTGGCTGGCGGTTCCTTATGTAGGGCCGCGGTTCGATGTCGATAAAGAACCGCGGTGATGATAAAGAACCGCCACCAGGGGGTTCGAAAAATGTCACTTCCTGAAACATTTGCTAGCCCAGATTTTATACCAAGGTTTATTGTAATAACCTGAAACCGAGGTCATTGCTTAATCTCACACTACGACTATTTTTGAAATTTTTTATGAGTTTGAATGATTTATATTTTTGGAGGTTTAAGTTTAAACCGATGTTAGGAGACTTATATTTTATATTTAATAAGTATAAGGAGTATTAGCAAGCGTGATGTCGATGGATGCCTAATATTTTACGTTTATTGTCGGTTGTTCGATGTTTGCCGTTTTTTATGTTTTCTTTTAAATGACATGTTAAGTCGAGTCGGGAGACGATATTATTATATTTGAGATACGTTTTAACTTTTGAGAAGTATTTTTATGAAACCCAAGCCTCGGGAATATTTTCAAAATCGACTAATAGTCATTTCCTGCTTTTTAGCTAACTATTTTCATTTTGGTCCGCAACTATCACAAATTGACAAGAAAGGTCCCTCCACCACTATATAAAAGCCTAATTTTCCACCTAATTTCACATAGTTAACACATAAACTAGAAAATCTTTCCTTCTCTCCTTTTTCTTTTCATGTCGTCACCCCCTAGCCCATTCAATCAATTTTCATCCAAATTTTAAGCTTGATCTAAGCGAAACCAACACAAGTCCCATCCTTAGAATTCAAAGGAGCACATTTTGGTACTAATTTTTGTTACATGCATGGAGTTTCATTTTTTTAGGGTTGGTAGGTCAAGATTATGATCATGCATGTGATTTTGGCGATGATCAAGAGATTATCATGCTAGTTTTCCATTAAAAACATGTTTTTAATTTTGGGTTTTTGATTTTGAGGATGATACAAGTGTTATATATGAGTTATGTTGTTATTAGAGTTATGGGATGATGATAAAAATGGTTGGTTTTGGTTAAAAACATGATTTCATGCAAGTTTTTGAAGGGTAATTTAGATCAGTAGGAAAAAGGGTATTTTTGGGTACCTTATGATTTTATTAAGGCTTAACTAATAGCATAGGGTTGTATAGAATCCGATTAGCTTCGATTTGATATAAACTAGAGCTTCTAGCTCCAAACAAGCGATAAGTTATGATAGTTTGATTATTCGTGTACTGGGAGACGAGTATCGGCACGACATATAGTTGTTGACGATATTTGGATCGAATCCCGGGGACTATAGAATAAGTTTTAAAATGAGTCAAGGACTGATGAAAAAGTATAAACCCTAGAGGGTGTGTCTATTTTTAAACCTAAGTATCGGTTTTGTAAATGGAGTCGTTTATAGAAGTTAAAACAGTTATATGAGTCGATAACGTAAAACTGTCCGATTTTTGTAGTTCAAAGATGAGTCGGGCAGGGAACTTTAAAAGTAAAGTCATTTGATACACTTGTTAGAGGACTTTCTATAGATAGTAACTTAGTTCCTCGAGTCGTTTCATAAACGTTTGACGAGTCTAAGTGGGGTAAATGAGCTAGTACATTTGGTATGTGCCGACAGATTTTGTTGAGAGTATAGAATGATAAAGTAGATGTGTAGAAGAGTGTAATAGTATTACTTGTATCATTTTCTCTCGAGTTTGTCGTGATTTTATGAGTTTGAGTTTTATATTCTTATGTATGGTTTATTTCTCAAGGCATTATTAATGAACGCGCCTTATTTGATAGGTAGCGGTGAGTCTGTAGGTCTCTTATACTAAGGTGAGTCTGTAGCCTCGCTTTTCATGCTAGCTAATAAATGTTTTATTACCCGCGAAGGGGATACATGTTATTTGAAAATAAATGAACACAAGTCATGATTAATTGTTTGGACCCGAATGTTGCCTATGTTGCCTTGCATTGTATTGAGTACCTTGTTGCTAAAGACCCTAAATTCATGAACCGTTAACTATGTTCTAACTTGATGTTGTGAGTTGGGAATAGCCGCTTATTCAAATGATAGTACTATTGGGTTGACCATCCTATCTGAGACTAGGGCATTACGTTGAGTAACCTCTGGGAAGGATAATTTACAAGAATGAGATTTGGGTATATATCTAGCAACTAATACCCTAGAGGGGCAATGGTTTTATCTAGTCATGCTGGTATTTGGCGTGGGTGACTAATTGGTTAAGGTGTCGGTGTCATGAGCTTAAATACAATGAGTTGCCTTGAAATAGATTGTGTGCACGACAATTCTATAAATGATTATGATTGATTTTCTTTTTATGTTCAAATGTGATTTGCTAAACCTATGGACTTGTTCAACATTATTGTTGACTCGTTTAAGCATGTGTTTTAGGTAATCAAAAGTGATTAATGGCGGAGCTTTGATGTGGATGTTGTGGGTTGGCTTTTGAAGTCTGTTGGTCTAAAACAATTTCTATCCTTGTACTGTTGAACAATTTGTTAAATGTTTATGTACTGTATTGAAACTTGTTGGTTTGCTGGTCGAGATCCGTGGGGACTAAACACTTTACTCTGGTGTCGTTTTAGTACATTATGGGATGAAATTATGTTTTAGACATTATGTGAAATCTTGTTTATATTTTATGTGTAAACGTCTCTCTTTTGAGTCGTTCAATATACCATGTGTGATGATACTTGTGTTGAGCACCCAATTGTGTATTTTCGTTGCGCAATGTGAATTGGGGGTGCTAAAGATTGGTAATCAGAGCCACAAGTTATAGAGAACTAGGTCGATTTTAAAATTGTCCTAAACTATAACATTGGTGTTGAAAGTATTTATTTTCCAAAAGCACACAACTTCTCTGCAACGCTCCGGTAAGATCACTTTTAGTTTTGTTTTGCATTATAGATGTATCCCTTAGAACTGAAATGATTTCCCAAGTATTTATTAAGTAAATACTATGATATTGTATCGAGGTTATTGAAAGTGCGCTGAGTGCTTGTCATTATCATATTTTATTTTTGCGAGCATTGCATAAACATCATTTGCATTGTATTGCATATCATGGGTTACGTATAACATTTGCAATGGATGAGCATTGCATATTAATTTTCAACGATGACCTTAAGTATCCTTGAACCCTTGTAATTGTAGAAAATGGCTGATATACCACGTGAGGATGATTGGATTGAGATGAATGATATACTAGAAGGGGAGGAAGTAGATAACTTTGGTGCTAGTGATGATGCAAAGCCCTATGAATATCTGGATGATGGAATTGCTCCTACTGCAGTTGGACAGACTGAACCCAAAGTGATTCAAGGTAGTTATGTTCCGAGAGCTAATGTGGTGCCACCGACTGTTCAGGATTGTCAGCAACCTGTTGTACGTTCTTCTATGCCTACTTGTGATAGTTATTTAAGTGGGTTGCGTAGGGTTTCCCGTGTTAGGAACGATTTCTCTGCTGAGTCCAGTAATGTTGCTAGTTCCTCATCTATCCATGATGATATTGCTAAGGTGTACTGTCCAGGTCCTAGATCATATGATGATATTTACTTGTTTCTTAAAAAGTTTGATAGTTCTCTGTTTGAAAGGTATGTAGTTGAAACCCGAGTAATCAAAAGGTTTAAGCAGAACGAAAGGCAGCTTGACAGGTTTGTTTCTAGTGTGAGAAGGTCAGAGTATGTGAGAGCAAGGGAAATAGATGAAGTTGCTAGTCTGTGTGCTATGGTGTTGAATTTGAGTGTGCAATTTGAAAGGTTTCGTGAGGAGCAAGAAAGGAATACAAGGGTAAATGTGCGGGACTTGCCAATGGGGTCTTTTCCAAGTCAGGGTATGGTAATCAGGGATGTGCCAAGTCATGTTTAAGCTCACGTGTTGGTGAAGCCGTGTGAAGGAACCAGTCGGAAAGGAAAGGAAAAAGTGGAAGAAGACTCTAAGGAGGATGACAGCACCAGTGATGAAGAGCCAATGTACAAGAAGCTGCGGGGATCACATGTTTAGTTTCTTTATGTTGTTTTTATTAGCCTTGTTGTAATAGAACTTAAGTAGATTGCTACAGTAGTTTGTGATAAAACTTAATGACTTTTAAGTTTGTCGTGATGAAGGGTTGTAGTGACATTACTTGTCATAATTTTGTGGAAATTTTCCAATGCAATCCAAATTACCTTCATGACCTATGATTTGTCTTTTAGTTCTTTTGTGATTTGGTTGATGATTCATTGTAGACTGTGTTATTTATGCATGTAGTATCCATGATACGTCTTGATAAAGAAATCCTTCTTCTTATCTTGATATGAATACTTACTTGTTCTTTTCTTCTATGATGACACAAGAAGGAGTTGGGAGGCATTTTTCTGCCATTACTGAATTGTTGTTTGATTAATTCCCTAACCGTGCTGCCAAAATTGACAATTGCTATTGTGAGTACTATGATTGAGCAAGCTATTGCTAGAGCACTAGAAGTCGAACGTGCTGCGAGGAACTAGGAGACAGAGAATAGGAATGCTGCTGGTCAAGTTGGAGGGAATGCTACTAATCCAGTTGAAGGAAATGTTGATGAACCGGTTGGAGGAAATACTGCTAGTCAAGCAGTAGGTAATGTTGTTGCTCAGCAAGTTCAGAATGAATGTTCTTATGCTAGTTTCATGAGATGAGGACCTACCCAATTTCGTGGTACTAGTGGTGCCTTGGAGTTAAGAAGGTGGATTGAGAAGATTGAAAGTACTTTTGAAATCAGTGGATGTTCAGAAGCTAGTAAGGTGAAGTTTGTTGCCACTACTTTTCAGGATGATACATTAAGTTGGTGGAATAGTCAGGTAGCTACTTTAGGTTTGGTTGAAGCTAATGCTAGAACATGGACTGTGACCAAAGGACTGTTAACTGCTAAGTTTTGTCCTGAGGAAGAGTTAGGTCAGTTGGAGGATGAGTTGAGGCATTTGGTGCTACGGAATAATGATATTGTAGCTTATACCAAGAGGTTTTCTAATTTGTGTTTGTTGTGTCCTGATGCTTTTGCTGATGACCGTAAGAAGGTGAAACAGTATATCAGGCGTTTATCTAGTAATATCAAGGGAGAGACTACTTCGTCGAAACCCAAGACTTTTGATGAAGCTGTTCAGATGGCTCATGCTTTAGTGGATGTTAAGCTGTAGGATCGAAAGGATAGTATTGCTGATGGAAACAAGAGGAAGTGGGAAGCTGCACACTCAAACCAAGGGCAGAATAGAGGAGGTTATCATAACAATAATAACCAAGGACCGAATAGGAATCAACAATATAACTTTAAGAGGAATGATGGTGTCCGTACTGCTACTGGACCCTAAGGAAACAAAGAGAACTTGAAGTGTGGTCGATGCAGTCTGTATCATGTTGGGAATTGTCCACCTGCTTGCAACAAGTGTAGGAAGGCCGGACATAAAATGGCAGATTGTAGGAACAAGGGATTCGCCAATGTTGTCAAGGTGGTTAATTGTTTTGTATGTGGAGGCCGTGGACATAAGCAAGGAAACTATCCGAGGGTTGGCACTCGACAAGGAGGCAATGTTGCTGCTGTTGCTGCTGGGACTGCTGCTCCAGCCTATGTCGCGAGCGATGCTGACAAACCTCAAGGGCCAAATATGGTGACTGGTACGTTCTTACTTGATGCTTGTTATGCTAGTGTGTTATTTGATTCTAGATTCGATAGATGTTTCGTAGATGTTAGATTCAGACAGTTATTAGATAGAGAACCAGTAAGATTGACAACTAGTTATAATATGGAGTTAGCTGATGGTAAGGTTGTTAGCACTAATTCTATACTGAAAGGTTTTTCCTTGAAGTTATGGAATTATGTGTTTAGTATTGATTTGATGCCCACAGAATTAGGATCTTTTAACATGATTATTGGTATGGATGGTGAGTTGCGAATGATGCAGTGATTGTTTGTGGAGAGAGATTAGTTCAGATACCGCTAAGGAATAGGGTAATGACTGTGAAGGATGATGAATGTACTTCTCGTTTGAGAGTTGTTTCTTGTTTGAAGATGATGAGGTACATAGAAGAGGGTTGTTAAGTGTTTCTTGCTCAGATAACTAATGATGGTGTAAGTGAGAGGAAACTGGAGGATGTGCCTGTGACTAGAGAGTATCATGAGGTTTAACCTGAATATTTATCGGGATTACCGCCGCATCGTGAAGTTAAGTTCCGTATTGACTTAGTGTCAGGAGCTGTGCTTGTTGCTCGTGCACCGTATCGTTTAGCACCGTCTGAGATGAAGGAATTATCTGATCAATTGAAGGAATTGATGGATAAGGGATTTATTAGACCGAGTTCGTCGCTGTGGGGTGCTCCTGTTTTGTTTGTTAAGAAGAAAGATGGTTCATTTAGAATGTGTATTGATTATCGAGAGCTTAACAAATTGACTGTCAAGAATCGGTATCCATTGCCGAGGATTGACGATTTGTTTGATCAGTTGCATGGATCGAGTGTATACTCGAAGATCGGTTTGAGGTCTGGGTATCATCAACTGAGAGTTAGGGAAGAAGATATTCCTATAACAGCTTTCCGTACTCGATATGGACATTTGGAATTTCAAGTGATGCCTTTTGGATTAACGAATGCGCCTGCCGTATTCATAGACTTGATGAATCGTGTGTGCAAGCCGTATTTGGATGAGTTTGTTATCGTATTCATTGATGATATTCTCATTTATTCCAAGAGTGAAGAAGAACATGAGAAGCATTTAAGGATAACTATTAAAGAAAGAGAAGTTGTATGCGAAGTTCTCTAAGTGCGAGTTTTGGTTAAATTCAATGTAATTTCTGGGGCACGTGATTGACAGTGAAGGTTTTCGTGTAGATCCTGCTAAGATTGAGGAAATCAAAGATTGGTCGGTACCAACAACGACGACTAAAGTTCGCCAATTTCTTGGTCTAGCTGGGTATAATAGAAGGTTTATCGAGAAGTTTTCACTAATTGCTAAACCATTGGCTAAGCTTACTGAAAATAATCGAGTGTTTGAATGGGGATTAGAAGAGGAAGCTGCATTTAATACGTTGAAGGATAAGTTGTGTTCTGCGCCGATTTTGTCTTTTGCCAGAAGGATCTAAAGATTTTGTAGTGTATTGTGACGCGTCTCATAAAGGATTTGGAGCTTTGTTGATGCAAAGGGAGAAAGTAATAGTTTATGCGTCGAGACAATTGAGGAAGCATGACGAGAACTACACTACTCATGATTTAGAGATTGGAGCTGTGATTTTTGCTTTGAAGTTATGGAGACACTACTTGTATGGAACAAAGTGTGTGGTTTTCACTGATCATAAGAGTCTGAAACATATTTTGGATCAAAAGGAATTGAATATAAGACAAAGGAGATGAGATTCGTTACCACCCTGGTAAAGCGAATGTGGTAGTTGATGCACTTAGTAGAAAGGAAAGAGATAAGTCTTTAAGAGTTAGATCTTTCGTAATGATAGAAAGCATTGATTTGACAGAAATGATATCGAAAGCCCAAGCTAATGGTTTAAAGAAAGAAAACATTAATGCCAAAAATCTGGGTAGAATATTGAAACCATTGTTTGTAGTAAGGCCGAATGGATTGAGATATTTTGGGAATAGGACTTGGTTACCATTGTGTCCGTCTGAGGAAGGTTCTTTAGGAGTGCGAGATTTAGTGATGAATGAATCTCATAAGTCTAAGTATTCAATACATCCTGGATCGGACAAGATGTATCTTAAGAAAGTGTATTCGTGGCCGAGTATGAAGGCAGATATAGCCCAGTATGTTAATAAGTGTTTAACTTGTGCGAAGGTGAAGGCTGAACATAAGAAGCCGTCTGGATTATTAGTGCAACCTGAGATTCCTAAGTGGAAATGGGAGAAGATTACTATGGATTTTGTAACAGGTTTTCCATGGAATTCTGGTGGTTGTGATATGATATGGGTGATTGTAGATAGATTGACTAAGTCTGCTCACTTTTTACCAATGAAGAAGACGGATAGTATGGAGAGACTGGCAACAGTGTATGTGAAGGAGATTGTTTGTCGAGATGGTGAGCCTTTGTCGATATTTTCAGATCGTGATAGTAGGTTTACTTCAGAGTTTTGGAAATCTCTGCAGAAAGCGAGAACAGAGTTAAGTTTGAGTACAACATATCATCCGAAGACTGATGGACAAAGTGAAAGGACGATTCAAACGTTAGAGGATATGCTTTAAAAAATGTGTGATTTACATTGGAAATAGTTGGGATAGAAATTTGCCGTTGGTTGAATTCTCGTATAATAACAATTATCATGCTAGTATTAAAGCCGCACCATTTGAAGCTTTGCATGGACGTAAGTGTAGGTCTCCAGTTTGTTAGAGTGATGTAGGAGAGAGTCAACTGACTGGACTTGAAATGATATTTGAGACAACTGGAAAGATTGTGCAAATTAAGAAGCGTTTGTTATCTGCCAGAAGTAGACAAAAGAGTTATGCTGATAACAGAAGGAAACCGTTAGAATTTGAAGTAGGAAACATGGTTATGCTGAAAGTATCGCCATGTAAGGGAGTGATTCGTTTTGGAAAAAGAGGAAAGTTGAGCCCGAGATATATTGAACCATTTAAGATTATCCAAATGATTGGATTGGTTGCTTATAAGTTAAGGTTGTCGGATGATCTTAGGGCTATTCATAACACTTTTCATGTGTCTAATCTGAAGAAGTGTTTAGTGGAAAGGGATTTGGTGATTCCACTGGAGGAAATTCAACTTGATGATAAGTTGCATTTTATAGAGGAACTTGTAGAGATTATGGATAGGGAACTTAAGAAATTGAAGCATAGTAGGATTCCGATTGTGAAAGTGAGATGGATTTCTAGACGTGGACCAGAGTTTACCTCAGAACGTGAGGACTTCTTTAAGGATAAGTATCCTCATTTGTTTAGAGAAGTTTAAGCGCCGAGGATGTCGCTCTTTTTAAGAAGGAGGGGATGTGATAACCTGAAACCGAGGTCATTGCTTAATCTTACTTTACGACTATTTTTGAAATTTTTGATGAGTTTGAAAGATTTATATTTTTGGAGGTTTAAGTTTAAACCGATGTTAGGAGACTTATATTTTATATTTAATAAGTATAAGGAGTATTAGCAAGCGTGATGTCAATGAATGCCTAATATTTTACGTTTATTGTCGGTTGTTCGATGTTTGTCGTTTTTAATGTTTTCTTTTAAATGACGTGTTAAGTCGAGTCGGGAGATGATATTATTATATTTGAGATACGTTTTAACTTTTGAGAAGTATTTTTATGAAACCTGAGCCCCGTGAATATTTTCAAAATTGACTAATAGTCATTTCCCGCTTTTTAGCTAACTATTTTCATTTTGGTCCACAACTATCACAAATTGACAAGAAAGGTCCCTCCACCACAATATAAAAGCCTAAATTTCCACCTAATTTCACATAGTTAACACATAAACTAGAAAATCTTTGCTTCTCTCCTTTTTTCTTTTCATGTCGTCACCCCCCTTGCCCATTCAATCAATTTTCATCCAAATTTTAAGCTTGATCTAAGCTAAACCAACACAAGTCCCATCCTTAGAATTCAAAGGAGTACATTTTGGTACTAATTTTGGTTACATGCATGGATTTTTAATTTATTAGGGTTGGTAGATCAAGATTATGATCATGCATGTGATTTTGGTGATGATCAAGAGATTATCATACTAGTTTTCCATTAAAAACTTGTTTTTGATTTTGATTTTTTTATTTTGAGGATGATACAAGTGTTATAGATGAGTTATGTCGTTATTAGGGTTATGGGATGATGATAAAAAAATGGTTGGTTTTGGTTAAAAACATGATTTCATGCATGTTTTTGAAGGGTAATTTAGATCAGTAGGAAAAGGGTATTTTTGGGTACCTTATGATTTTATTAAAGCTTAACTAATGGCATAAGCTTCTATTGAATTCGATTAGCTTCGATTTGATATAAAGTAGAGCTTCTAGCTCGAAACGAGCGAGAAGTTATGATAGTTTGATTATTCGTGTACCGGGAGACGAGTATCGGCACGACATATAGTTGTTGACGATATTTGGATCGAATCTCGGGGACTATAGAATGTGTTTTGAAATGAGTCAAGGACTGATGAAAAAGTATAAACCCTAGAGGGTGAGTCTATTTCCAAACCTATGTGTCGGTTTTGCAAATGGAGACGTTTATAGAAGTTAAAAACGGTTATATGAATTGGGGATTTTTGTTTAAGCTAAAATTAACCCACTATTTTGTCTAGATTTAAGATTAAGGTGGCCATAACCATAAACCACACCTAAACTTTCCCACCTCATCATCACCAAGATCACATGATAAACCTCCCACATACGTTTTGGAAGAAGATGCCAAAATAGGCCAGCCATCCAACACCCCACATTCAGCTTACTTCCTAAGCACTCCTATGGACCCTTTGATACGATTCCACCCTTTACACCTCACACAAACAACCAAGAAAAGTTCACACGAGTCCAAGGTTTTCAAACTTCACAAGGGCATAATTGGAAGATCAAGCACTTAGGGTTTATGTTTTTATTCAGTATTCTAGTATTCATGTAGCCTTTATAAATGTATAGCTGCAACATTAGTCTCTGCTCTTGCTTTTTCCTTTATCACAAATCTGTAAATCCTTCTTTCAATTTATGAAAAAGTGTTTGATATTGCTGATGAAATCCAAGTGCCAACTTTAATCTTTGCTTGTTTATGTTATATGTTTGTGATTGTTAAGACTCAAAACCTGTTTTTAAAGATTGTGCAAGAAATTGCATAATTTTCCAAAACATGATATTTTGCTAAGTTCTTGGTTCAAACCCTTAGAATTTTTGGATTGCAAGTGATTATAGCACCCTGATAAGAAGCTTATAAAGGTGTTGTAAGTTTGTGGTTTGGGGATAATCAAGGAGTGGGAACAAGGTTGCATTAATCAAGCTTTTTCCACTTTTCGGTTTTATAAAAATTGTCCCTTTAACCTTGTTGAATCTTAGCAGGTGTTATTGGAAGCTTGTGTCTTGTTTAGCTAGACACATCAGCTCAAAAATTCGTGAGTGTGGATGTACATTCATGAGGTTTGAGCCTTGTTACCCAAAATATGATAAAATACTTGATTTTTGGTGATTTTGTGTTCTACTGTTATAATTGTTGTTCTTGTGGCATAAATCTGCTTGATACTGCATAATATTGAGGATAGGATGCTAGATTAGGCTTGGGTTAAACTGAATCACACATTTGCTTTGTTAAAATTGATTTTAAAATGTGAAAGGGGTGTTTGGGTTTACTGATTTGAGTTTGCAAATTGATTTTGAGTTATTGTTAAGTGTTGTTTTATGCTTGTATCTGCTTAATACTTAGTTGAGTGCTATTGTCTGCAAGTTTTTGGCTTTTGAACATCATATTCTTGATTATGCTTTAACTTGTTGAAATCTGCTTGTTTTGACCTAAGATCTTGGAAACACATAGATTGTATACATGCTTAGGGCTAACAAGTGATTAAACAAAGTTTATATAACCTGTTAAGAAGATTTGAGGGTTTGAAATTGGATTTGTTGTCAAGTATATCAGCAAAGTTTGAATCTGCTTGTTCTTTGTTCATCAATAACATTTGTTGGCTTGAATCTTGTTCTAAACTTTGAATCACTGCATGAAACCAGTTGATTTATGTTTATTTGAATTTATTATAGCTGTTGTGTGCATTTGGTTCTATTTGGTTGGCTTATTCTTGCTAAACTGCTTATTTGTTGAAATTTGCTTATTGTTCATGTCTGTGTGCTATCTAGTGATCTTTCGATTAAACTGTACTAATTGGCTGAAAGGATTTGTGTTATTGTGATTGCTACTGAATCCTTATAACCCACTGGTTATAAGGGTGCCTTTTGTGGCTTGAATCCAACAAAAATCCATACAAGACAAAAAGTCAAAATAGTCAAGCAGTGGGAACTCCTTTCCCCTGTTGCTAGCCACTGCTAGTGTAATTTGGTCATCATCTTATTCATATGCTATTCTAGCTTATTTGGACTTGTAGCAACTTAGTTTTTGTAATCAATCTTCTTTATTTGACCCATTGAATTAATCTCGAGCTTTTTAGGGTTTGACTTTTAGGGTTGACTAGAAAACCAAACAAGTTGACTTTTACATTAAGTGCTTATTGTTTTTTCCAGCTTATTCATTGTGCTTATTTGAAATATTTTTTATTATTAAGCTTAGTTTTGTCATTTAAAACCTTTTGCAATTTGAATCGGCACTTGAGGTAGCCTAGAACTCAAAAACGACTATTTTGTCGTTTTCTGTAGAGAGCTTTGGCTTATTTCAGGCCTATTTCTTGGGCTTTTTCAAAATTTCTTTTCACAGATCTCTTAAGTATCCCAAAAGAAGTTTGTGTGTCAAATTAGAGCTTATGGCATTAGCTTATGGCTTAATGGGCCAAAAAGCCCATTAAGAATAAGTTGTTGACAATTAAGCTATGATAAGCTCTTTTTCAGCTTTTAGGCCTTTAGAGTTTTGTTCTTAAAATTGAATTTTGAGTCAAAAAGGTGATTTTGGGCTTATTTTCACAACTTTTTGCTTATGGGCCAAAAAGACCAATATAGTGGACTTTTTTTTTATATTGGCCCATTTGAAGGCCCACTAGGAGTATTTTGGTAATTTCAAGTTCATTTTTGTGTTTATTAGGTTAAAATAAACTAGTTTGCAACTTTTTAGAATTTCTTATAAATTTTGGATTTTTATTAATATTTTATTATTAAAAATTAAAATTTAGATTTTTGCAAGTTTTTCATTTTTCCTAGTTTAAATACTTTAAGTTAGGAATTTTAAAATTTTTAGATTAATTTTAGTGTCGTTAAATAATTTTTAGAATTATTTTAAGTTTTTAGAGTTTTTAGAGTTTTTATCATTTTTAAATAGTTATAATTAATTTTAAAATTTTCAAAAATAGTTTTTAATTTAGTTAAGTCATTTTAGAGTTTACAAAGTGAAAAATCTCATTTTGAGATTTTTGTTAATTAAATTGATTTTTTGGGCTTTAATTAGCATTAAAAAAATTAATATTTAATTAAATAAAAGGTTTGAGTGATTTTTTGATTTTTTGTAAAATCTAATTACATTTTTTACGATTTATTGCAATTTTCTAGGAATTTTTAGGTTAATTTTAAAATTTTGTCATATTCTACGGTTTTACGTGCACGACTTTTCGCCTTAGTTTAATTCATAATCATAACCGTCATCCTTTCTCTTTTTCTTTTCTCATAAGTTATAATCACAAAGTTAATCATCTATTTACATAACTCACTAGCCTCCTTGGAAAACGAACTTTGAACTTAATTTGGTCATTAGTGCTTGGTTTTCCTAAACTGACACTTAATACCTGCCGCTCATATACGCTCTTTTGTTTTCCTAAACAAGAAGAGTATATTTACTACTATCATTTTGGCGCCGCTGCCGGGGAGGCGTGTTGTGTTTTGATTTGAACAATTGTTGTTTTTATATTAGCCATAATATCTATTTGTATTAGTAGCACTCTACAAATACGTATTATCGGTTTTTGTTTTTTGTGTGAATATTACTATATTGTATACGTAGAACAATAATTTCACAAGTACTCCAAAAGTGTGAAAACACAACCTTGATTCGGGATTTCATCACTCGATCATTGTATTCGAATCTCAAACAAAGAAAAAAGGAAAAATAGATAATTACTTTCATGAAGCTTAATTTTGACAAACACAAACTATAAGGTGGGTATAAGGCGGGTATTATAGAATATACCCTAAGGAAAAGGGCTCTTAAGTGCTTCGCGCCGCCTCGTTTCCCCGCTTGCTTGTGCGTGTTTAGATAAAAAGGGCTAATCGAGGGTTTGCCAACCAAAGTATTATCTAAGTATCATATATATTTACTTGGTTTCATTTGATTAACCCCTCTTGAACGTTTTGGTGTTCCACCAACGTTCTAAAGTCATCAAAGGCGTTCACTTCACGTGATAGTTTTCATTCCTTGAGGCTCCTTTAATCAAGAGATTTGATTTGAGGAGAGATTTGTAGATATTTGTCTACTTAATACATTCACAAAATCCAAAAAAGTAAAAACAATCAAAAACCACAAAAAAAATTGGAAAAATTAAAAACACCAAAAAGAATCTTCTTTGCTCATCCCCACGTTGTACGTGACATTTATGCTTACTCGTAATCAAGCAAGACGTGCACGTAAATGAAAAAACCGAAAGGAGACCACACCTAACCTTTCTAGTGAGGAGTCTCCTATTGACGAACCTATCGTAGAAGAAGAACCAACCATGGCTAATCGAACTATGATGGAGTTACTTCAAGCACCCACCGAGGGTTATGGAGAGGCTATTGTGATTCCCGTCATCCTAGCGGATAATTTTGAAGTTAAGACGGGTTTGTTGTCGATTATCCAAAACAACAAATTCCGTGGCGATTAAAAGGACAACCCGCACAACCATATCCGCCAATTCAATCGTCTTACCGCCACTTGCAAGTTTAAGGACGTTGCTAATGACTCGATTAAGATGATCCTTTTTCCGTATTCCTTAGCGGGGCCCGCTAAAATTTGGTTAGAGAAAGATCCACCCAATTCTATATTGACGTGGAAGGATCTCGTTTCAAAGTTTGTGAACCAATTTTTCCCGCCCTCTAAGACTACGCATTTGAAAAACGAGATTTCAAAATTTTCACAAGGATTTAATGAGAGTTTTTCTACGGCTTGGAATCGGTTTAAGGAAATGTTACATGAGTGTCCTCATCACGGTTTTTCCGAATTGCATCAAATTGACACGTTTTATAATGGATTGAATGATCATGAGAGAGATTATCTTAATGCTGTCGCGGGTGGTAATTTTTTGTGTAAAATCGTCGAGTAAGCGTTGTTGATTATTGAGAATAGGTCTAAAGTCTATAGTCCTCGTAACACATCGAGTGTTCGTAAGGCTTCGTCTTCGGCTTCACCTTCATTATCTAATACCATCGATGCTTGCCAAATTGAGGCAAATTTGGAGAAAAAAATCTTTGATAAGCTTAAATGTCTTTTAATTGAATTCAAAGTTGGTGAACAAAGTGCTCCCGCTACGGCTAAAGCGGTTGAGGTTTCTTGCATGTATTGTGGTGGAGGTCATGATTTCTCCGAGTGCATTACCAACGGTGGTAACACTTCGAGTGCCTACGCGGCCACGGGAACTTACAACCAAAACGGTCAAGTTACCCGCTCTAATCAATTGACTCCACCGGGTTTTGCTCCCAATCAAAATGCTAACAACAACTATGGAAACAATCAAGTTGGTTACAAAAACAATTACAAAGGTAACAAGTATGGGAATCAAGGGGCTAATAGCAATCAAGTTTCAAACAAAAATCAAAACAATGATTTTCAAAACAACAACAAGGGTTTGCAAACTTTGAAAGATCTTCCAAATGAATTTGTTGAATACGCAAATGGAAACGATGCTAGGTTTGATATGATTCAAAGAGAGATCGTTAGTCTAAGATCCGAGTTTAAGAATGACTTGAAAAAGGAGTTGAAAAATGAGCTTAAGATCCATACCAACAAAATGGAGGGAAATGTAACTAGGTTACAACAAAACCAACAAAAGATAGAACAAGGGCAACATGAAATAAAACAAGAGATGCTAAGGCCGATAAGAGGCAATCTATGTTTGAGGATAACATTTCATCTATGTTTGAGGCTATAACGTGTAATCCATCTTCGAGTAGTCTTCATAGCAACACCATATCGAACCCTAAGGGAGAGATGAAAGTGATTACCACACGAAGTGGTAAGACACTTAAGGAACCGACTCCTCAACCAATTACTCCAACGGTGGAAGAAATTGAGGAAGAATCCAAGGTGGTGGTCGAAAAGGAGCATATCCCAATCCCACGAAGTACCGCTTGATTGTAGTGTTTTACTACTCTTTAGGAAAAGAGCGTAAATGAGCGGTAAGTATTAAGTGATGATTTAGGAAAATCAAACACTAATGACCCTAATGAAGTTCGTTTCCCAATGAGGTATATGTGTGTGAATAAAATGTAGCAATATTTGAGATTAATATTGGATAGAAGGGGATGAGAAAAGAGGATGATGAAGACGTGAAATTAATTACTACTACGACTACACGTAAAACCGTAAAATGAGCAAAAATAAAAATTAATTCTAAAAATTACCAAAAATTCACCAAAAATCAAAATAAATAAACTAAGAGTTTATCAATGATCAAAACTTTTTCAAACCTTTTAATTAATTAAATATTAATTTTTAAATGCTAATTAAAGCCCTAAAAATCAAATTAATTATCAAAAAGCCCAAACAAAATTTTTTCAATTGGTTAACCTCTAAAATGACCTAAAAAGATTAAAAACTATTTTTATAAATTTTTAAACTAATAAAAACTATTTAAAATGATTTAAAAACTATGAAAACTTAAAATAATTATAAAAATTAATCTAAAGATGATAAAATTAATCTAAGAGTTGCAAAAATCCTATTTTAATGTATTTAAGCTAGGAAAAATGTAAAAAGTTCAAGAATGTGAAATTAATAATAATAAAATAATATTAAAAAATCCAAAAATTATAAAAAAATTCTAAAAACTTGCAAACTAGTTTATTTTAACCTAAATAAACAGAAAATGAAAGTGAAATTACCAAATTACCCCTAATGGGCCCCCAAATGGGCTAAAATCAAAAACAGTCAAGCTTAATGGGCTTTTTAGCCCAAAAAGTCAAAATAAGCCCAAATGACCTGGAAAAGCCCTATCTGACTTAAAACTTAATTCTAAGCACAAAACTCTGAAGGCCCAAAAGCTGAAAGTGAGCTTATCACAGCTTAATGAACAAACAGCTTATTCTTATTGGGCCAATAAGCCCATTAAGCAATAAGCTAATGCCATAAGCTCTAATTTCACACACAACCTTCTTTTGGGATACTAAAGAGATCTGTAAAAATAAATTTTGAAAAAGCACACTCAATAAGCTAGAAATAAGCCAAGTACAAATCCATAAAACGACCAAGTAGTCGGGTTTTAGTTCTAGGGCACCTCAGGACTTGATTCAACTTGCAAAAGGTTACAAATGACTTCAATAAGCCAAATCAATCAACCAAAATCCAATAAGCAAAACCAATAAGATTGAATAAGCCAATAAGCACTTATGAAAAAGTCAATTAAGTTGGTTTTCTAGTCAAACCCTAAAGTCAACCCACCAAATGCTCCAGTATGAACAAATGGGTCAAATAATGAGCGCCTATTACAAAATCAAAGTTGTTGCTGGTAAAAATAAGCTAGAATAGCTTATTGATAAGCTGAACACAAAATTACACTAGCAGCGGCTAGCAGCAGGGGAAAGGAGTTCCCACTGCTTTGACTATTTGACCTGTGATTTGTAAGAGATCCAGTTGGATTCAAGTGGAAACAAGGGCACCCTTGTGATCAGTGAATCACAAGGAGTCTATATCAACAAAGAAATCACAAATTGGTGCACTCAATAAGCCCAGAGTAAGCAAACAGTCCACAGATATTGCACAAACCTTGAAAATAAGCCGTTATGAACAAATAAGCAGTTTTAGCATGAATAAGCCAGCCAAATTGAACCAAATGCATACACAAGCTATAATAAAGTCCAATAAGCATAAATAAACTTGTTTCAAGCAATGGATCAAAGTAAATAAGTAGATTCAAGCACCAAAAGTTACTGATTAGCAAAAGTGATTATCCAAAATCCTTTTGCTGATCTATTTGACCACCAATCCAATTTTAAGCCTTCAAATCTCTTTCCCCGATTAAGTTAACCAAAATTTCACACTTGTTAACCCTAGTCTACCCTTAGATCTAGGTGTCCCCAAACTTTTAGCCAAAATACCCATGTAAATCAGATTTTATAGCCCTTTGATTGTTTTGGTTGTTCAAACCCACAAAACATATAGATAAATGTCACTTAGCACCCAGTATACAGATACCAAACCAAAAGAAGCAAAAACAACAACAAAGGAAGGGTCAAATCCCTTTGAATCAGTTAACCCAAACACCCCTTTGGAATCTGATTTTGCAATCTTCCAAAGGATTGTTGTATTTTAACCTATCAAACAAGATCTAATCTACCTCTACAACTGATAATCAACCTTAGAAACACAAATCAAAGCTCAAAACACAGATTCACCAATAAACATGCAAAATCACCAAAAATTCAAATAAAATCAGAAAAATTGAAAAGGGAGAGGGAATGCAAATCTCCAAGACTTACATCTAAGCCTTGGATTGTTTGAGCTGAGGTACTAGCAAAACAAGTACCAGCTTCCTTGTACCTACTAAGAACAACAAACCACAATGATGAACAAATAACAAGAACTTTCTGATTTTTGAAACACAAGTTTTATTGCTTAAAACCTTGCCTCAAAAACCTTCAAACATGAATATGGAATTCAGACTTTAGCTTATCAGATACCAAACTTTTATAAAACACAAAGGGAAATCACAAATTTTCAAAAAATCTACTTTTATAAAAAGGAATTACAAAGATTAAAAGCTAAAATCTGGAACAAGGGACTCTCACAGGTTGAGGTCTCCTTATATAGGCCTAACAGATGGTTCTAGAATGCTAAAAACCCTAGCTGTAAATTCTCAAAATTGCCCTTGAGTGGTTGATGCCGTTTGATGTGTGTGAGCTGTCCAAATGCATCATGGACGTTCATTTTAGCTTTGGAGTTAAGCTATGACTCTAAGTTGTTGATCTTGACACATCATATTACTTAGAGAGAAAGTTGCGTTTTCATTGGTGGATGAGGTTGAGTGTGGGGTCCATTGGGTAATGGGATTGAGGGTTTTGTGTGTGGGTTATGTTTCTGGGCGTGTGAATCAAGTGTGGGAATAGGTAATTGAAATTTACCCTTTGTTTAAGTGAGAGGAGTTACTGGGTTCTTGATGGTAAACAGTAACTCCTTTTGATCCGAAATTGAGGGAAAGGTAAGTGTTTGGCGCAATTTACTTGTTTGAATGTTTCATTGCCCATCTTTGGTCCTTGTTCTTTGGGGAAAGTTGTAAAACACGTTTTCAGCCAACAAAACTCAATTCCCTTTGTTATTCAAGTTCTGATTTTCACACTTTTGCCCTAAAACTTTGCCAAAAGTGTTTTAAGGGTAATTTTTGCCATGTTTGAATATTTGAGGGACAGATTTTGGACATTCTTGATCTTCAAAGGTCTTCATAGTGTCTTTGTCTTCATGAGGGATCATTTTTGACAAATTAGAATTGATGAGGGACTAATCTTGCCATTTCTTCAAAGTTGAAGGACCTTTTTGCAATTTTGACAAACTTAAGGGACCAAAATTGTAATTATGAATATACATGGGTTTTAAGTGTCATTTCTTCATTCATTTAGGATCAATCTTGTATTTCTTTAAGTCTTCAAGGTTTAATCTTGGATAATTCATGAACTAGGGCCCGGTTCTTTGTACGGCTTCGTTTCTCGTGTCCGTTTTTCCTTGTTTCTTGTGATCTTTTGTCTTTTTTACGATATCCATACCTAAAACACACAAGTAAACAAATACAAGCATATATATGGTATTTTATGACATTTTAATGCATTTAAAGCCCGAAAAGAACGATGAGATCATGTATAAATGCCATCTCATCACTCCCCCATACTAAGCCATTGTCGTGCCCTCACGCAATGTTAGAATAAAGTATCTAAGCATCACCAAAATTCAATTTTATTGACCTTTATTGAAAAGTAAAAGACTTGCAAGAATACTACGAAAATGTGTAAAGAGATAATGTATGATTTTCATCACGAATGTGACTTTTAGGGTTAAAGAATAGAAACAAGTAAATGTCCCATAGAGTAAATTTTGTCATCCTTGATTGTCATACATTCCATGCTAAGTGCAAAAACGAGATCATTGTTGGTACAAGTCACAATGCTAACACTACTCATACGTCCAAATTGTGTAATACTTTTTCTCCCTGAAATCCTAGTTATTATTAAAGGAAATGGGTTACTAGCATTTTTTAACTATTTGTCATGGATCACAAGTGATTCATATTGACTTATTTGAGTATTTATTAGTCTAAAATCAAAGTAGCATGATTTAATCGATAGTTAGCCGAAGGACAAAATCTTTTAAACGGCTTCTCGTGTATCTCCTTAAGTTCATATCTTGGCATAACTCGTTTCAGGATTTGAGACCGTTCTCGGACCGATAATTGGCATGTACTTCATACTTCAAATCTTGGGAAGACGTTCTTGAAATTATGGTCTTCTCTTCATATATTTGGAATTTCTTCACTTGACGTTTTTGAGAGATTCTTCATATTTGGACCACGACATCATCATTTTTCTTCAATCTTTATTTTGTACTTTGATATACAACGATCCGCCTCCTTTTCGGACTTGGATATATTTATCCTCATACCTTGTAAGGGTCTTTTTGGATAGACTTTCTCCATGATCTTTAGGGGAGTAATTGCTTTTCGTCGTGTGTCTCGATCCTTCATATTGATTTAGGAATAATGTTACTTCACATCATCTTGGATCTTTAGAAAAAATAGAGCTCCTCATGCCTTGTTAGGGCCTTTTTGGATCTTCACCAATCTTCGCGTCCCGCTTCAATAAGCTATGCCTTGGCTATGAACTCTATTCAACCCCGAGCAACTTTTAAACGATCTTGCGCTAGAAGCTAAGTAACCTTTCAAATCGTACGACCTTACTTATTGCAATTATTTTTGTTCCTAATGCATTGATCTTATGGGGAGAAAAAGCCACAATTAAAAACATATGAGTTTTTGAAAGAACATTTTCATGTTCTACGTTTAGCATGATCAGTTGTCTAACTCTATCACTTCTCGTTCTTCACTATATAAAGACCTCTAATTAAAGAGACTCGTGAATACTTAGCCATGCAAGTCAAAATTAAGCCAAATTTGGATTAGCTTTCATTAAGACTATATCAAATCAAAGTTTTGGGTTTTCAAGCCACCTATAGGATCTTGCACTTTCTTGGAATTTTTCAAGTTTAGAGAATGCATTTTATAGTTCCCTTGATAAGTGACTTTCTAGGATCAATTATAGGAACTTGTGGAAAGTTCTTGTTCTTAACACGAATGAGCTAAGACTTTCGTGTTTTAAATTTCCCTATATAAAAGTCTAGCAAAACTTGAATTGAGCGGGTTAAGGAATGTAAATGGCTCCAAATGCCCATCAAGTAAAAAATTAGCTCTTATTCTACCCATCAGAAAATATACATTCGTGTCTTAAAAACACTTATGAAAACTAGAAAAATTTTAAATTTGGCCATTTTTAGCCTTATTAGCAACAAAACAAAACATTGAAAGTTGGAAAACGTGAGGGCGTAGCAAAGCAAGTATCTATTCACCCCCATACTAAAAGTAAACATTGTCCTCAATGTTTTGAGTCTAAAGGTGGAGCACCCCCATACTAGAGACGAACAGTCGAATGCTTAGGATCTAGCATGGAAAGGGTGATCAACAATATATCTAAAGCCGTTTATGAATTATGCTAAAAGATAATTGTTAGAACAATAAAGGATATGTCATGGATTCGTGAAAAACTTCTTCAAGCAAACGATGGAGGCTCACGTAAACGAACACGAGAGTCTTCAATCGTAGATGATGATGATGATGATCTAGATAACACAATCACAAACAACCAAGAGACAACGAGTTGGAAGGGCACAAATCCCCTCTAATTAGTTATTAGTAAGCATAAAAGGATAAGCATGGGATATCCCCCACGAGGCACCTCGTTTTTGATTACCGAGTCATAAGCTCGACTCGATCCCCTCGATGCTAATTATCATTGGGGAAGGTGACTTGGTCGAGGTCAACCATTGAAGGAATTTCCCCACCAAAGTAGTGCTTAAGCCTATGTCCGTTCATCTTGAAGTTAGGACAATCATCTTGAGCTAGCTCGATGGTCCCATAAGGAAACACTTGTGTAACGGTGAAAGGACCCGACCAACGAGATTTTAATTTCCCGAAAAATATCTTAAGTCTAGAGTTAAAAAGTAACACTTGATCACCAACGTTAAAAACCCGGTTTTTAATCTTTGCAGCATGAATGTTTTTAGTCTTTTATTTGAAAATCAATGAATTTTCATAAGCATTGTCTCTTAGTTCATCCAATTCATTCAATTGAATTTTCCGGTGATCTCCCGCGGTCTTTAAGTCAAAGTTTGCATGCTTAAGGGCCCAATATGCCTTATGCTCCAATTCAATGGGCAAATGACAATTCTTCCCATAGACTAACTTATAAGGAGTACACCGATAGGTGTCTTATAAGCGGTCCTAAAGGTCCATAAAGAGTCATCGAGTTTGTCGGACCATGAAGCACGGTTTTCTCCAATCGACCTCTCTAAAATCCTCTTCAAAGATCGGTTCGAAACCTCGACTTGCCCACTCGTTTGCGGGTGATAAGCCGTAGAAAGACGATGAGTAACTCCATATTTCTTTAAGACCTTCTCGAATTGGTCATTACAAAAATGGATTCCACGATCGCTTATAATAGCACGAGGGGTTCCGAACCGAGAGAATATTTGTTTCAAAAACTTCACTACCACACGAGCATCATTAGTAGGTAAAGCCTTAGCTTCCACCCACTTAGAAAGGTAGTCCACCGCGACGAGGATATACTTGTTACCATGAGACGATGGGAACGGCCCCATAAAGTCTATGCCCCAAATGTCGAAAATCTCACACACTTGAATTATGTTTTGTGGCATTTCATCACGTTGAGACGATTTTTCTTGACGTTGGCACGAATCACAAGACTTCACAAGTGCGTGTGCATCACGATAGATAGAAGGCCAAAAGAAGCCGGCATCGAACACTTTCTTAGCCGTGAGATTAGCACCATGGTGACCACCCGTGGGTCCCTCGTGACAAGCTCTAAGGATATTAGAAGCTTCGGCACCAAAAACACAACGTCGAACGAGTTGATCCGCAGAAACCCGAAAGTGATAAGGGTCGTCCCAAAAATAGAACTTGACGTCACGAAAGAATTTTCGCTTTTATTGTGTTGTCATACCCTTGATTATGAAATTCCCGCATGGTAATTTGCAATGTCGACAAACCATGGGGTGGTGTCTTTAGAATTCACTACACCGAGAGTCTCGAGAGGAAATGTTTCGGTGATTTCTTTGTTCTCGAAAACATCTTTGTGAGGATCTTCTAGACGAGAGAGATGATCGGCCGCTAGATTCTCGGCTCCTTTTTTGTCAGGCACGGTGACATCAAATTCTTGGAGGAGGAGCATCCAACGAAGCAATCTCGATTTAGCATCTTGCTTAGCTAAGAGATATTGATAGCCGAATGGTCGGTATACACGATGCTTTTAGTTAAGAAGAGATAAGGTCGAAATTTCTCAAAAGCATAAACCACGGCAATGAATTCCTTTTCCGTTGTGGTGTACTTTAATTGAGCCTCGGTCATCGTCTTACTAGCATAATGGATAGGACATAAATGCTTTTCATAACGTTGCCCTAAGACGGCCCATATAGCATAATCACTTGCATCGCACATGATTTCAAAGGGTAATTCCTAATTTGGAGCAAAAAGAATGGGAGCTTCGGTAATTTTCCTTTTAAGAGTTTCGAAAGCTCTAACACAATCCTCATTGAAATTAAAAGGAGCGTCCTTCTCGAGAGGGTGTGTCATAGGTCGAGAGATTTTCGAAAAGTCTTTGATGAAACGACGATAAAAGCACGCGTGGCCTAGGAAACTCCTAACTCCCTTAACGGTTTTGGGATGAGGTAACTTGGCGATGACGTCTACCTTAGCTTTATCGACCTCAATCCTCGCTTTCGAGACCTTATGTCCTAAGACGATTCCTTGTTTACACATAAATGACATTTTCCCAATTAAGCACAAGATTAGTTTCTTAACAACGTTTTAACATTTGCTCGAGATTAGATAAACAGGACGTGAACGAATTGCCAAATACCAAAAAGTCATCCATAAACACTTCCATCGACTTCTCGATCATATCGTGAAAAATGGCCATCATACACCGTTGAAACGTACCCGGTGCATTACAAAGTCCGAAAGGCATCCTACGATAAGCAAACGTTCCATAAGGACATGTAAACGTAGTATTCTCTTGATCACGAGGGTCGATAGGGATTTGAAAGTAACCGGAAAAACCATCTAAAAAGCAATAGAACTCATTTCTCGCTAGTCGCTCCAACATTTGATCCATGAAGGGCAAAGGAAACTGGTCTTTACGAGTGGCGTCATTTAACTTTCGGTAGTCAATACACACCCTCCAACCGGTCACAACACGAGTGGGAATTAACTCGTTGTTTTCATTAGGCACAACGGTCATTCCTCCCTTTTTAGGGACACAATGGATTGGGCTCACCCGTGGGCTATCCGAGATAGGATAAATCATTCCCGCGTCAAGGAGTTTTAAAACTTCCTTTTTTATGACATCGTGAATTTTGGGGTTTACCCTTCTTTGACTTTGAATTGCGGGTTTGTAGTCCTCCTCCATTAAAATCTTGTGAGTACAATTTTGGGTCAATACCCTTAATGTCGGAAATTTTCCACGCAATTGCCCCTTTATGAGCGTTAAGAATTTTCAAGAGCTCGGTTTTTTCATCATTAGCAAGACCTCTTGCAATAATAACCGGCAACTTGTCATCACCTTCTAAGAATGCGTATTCAAGGTGAGATGGAAGATCTTTCAATTCAAGGGTAGGTGGTTCCTCGATTGAAGATTTTTGCTCAACACTCATAACTTCCATCGGCGGAAGAAATGGTGGAATAGAAGTATCATCACTAATAAACACCTCATCTTCATTGTCAATTTCATTTGAAGTGAAAACGCCTCCTTGGAATGGAGTGAGATGTGGTGTAGAATTAGCAAGAATCGGATCCAAAATAGTGGGATTGCCACTTGACGAGCTATCGGAAAAACCTAACACTTCTTGTGAAAATCATCGCAAACTACATCAACTAAGTCAATGTGGTTTGTAGAAACTAGAAGGGGGGGGGGGGGGTTGAATAGTTTCTCTTCATTGGTGACCAAATTAAAATTACTTTCAATTTGGTTTGTATCAAAATTATCTTTTGCTTGAAGCTAAGTTGCATAATGATTAGGTTCAATTCAAATGCACTAGCAAAGATAATAGGTAAGTTTAATGATAATGAAATAAGTAAAGAGTAAGGAAGGAGACAACCTAGTGGGAAGACACCAAGATTTATAGTGGTTCGACAACGAGGCTCTATCCTCATTTCTATTCCACTCCTCGAGTACACCTACTCGAGATTTCCACTATATCCACAAGCTCCCTTCTTGGCGGAGAAAACCTTACATCGTCGCTTACATTATTTTCCGACACTAAGCTAAATGTTGAGACCTAATCTTAGGTAGGACCAATCTACACAACGTTGCCTACTTCACAATTTAACGACACAAGGCTAGATGTCGGGTTCTAATCTTAAGGTAGAACTAATCTTCACGACATTGCCTACTTCACCATTTTACGACACAAGGCTAGATGTCGAGTTCTAATCCAAAGCTAGAACCAATCTTCACGACTCTTCACTTTGAAGCTAAGTGAGAACTTCACACAACACAACTACTAATCACTTTCAAGTTTAGTGAGAACTCACAAGACACAACCACATCACTTTATAGTTTAGTGAGAACTACTAATCAAATCTATTACAACTCAACTAGACTTATCCAAGTACACACATGTAGCTTGGATTTACACAACACAAATCCAAGCAAACACATATGCAATAGATGTACACAACAAATCCAAGTATCCACAAATTACTTGGATGAACACAACTAGTCCAAGTATTCATAAATACAATGGATTGACCTAAAACAAAAAGGGTATCATGATGAATATGACTAGCTCATAGAGTAATCTTTATCACAACACTAGTGAGTGAGTGATCTTCTCATTGGACAAGGTAAATGAGGGGATCATGAGGATAATCATATGTAAACATCCTTAACACTTAAGTGATCATTTACTAATGATTATGCTATAGAAAATAGAAAGGGGGCTGAGAAAAACGTCCAAGAGGCTTATTGGAAAATGAGATTTGACCCACTATTTAAAGGAGACAAAGTATAACGGATATATAACGGCTATCTGGGCGCGGTACCTTATCTAGCCCGGCGGTTCCATATCGCTAGGGAACCGCCTAGCCACTTATCGTACCGCCCCTAGAGTACGCTCCGTTTTTTGTCTTTTAGTGGGGTAGGAATATCTGAGGTATTTGAAGCCTTCAAAGGATATTCTAATAGCATATGGAATATGCTATTTTCAAATTTTCATTTTCTATTTTAATAAAACATTTTCTAAAAAAGAAAGTTTATTAAAAAGTCTTTTGTCATATTAACAAAAGTGAGTTTTAAGAATAATCATTTTGATGATCACTAAGTATGATTAAGAAAGGTTACTGATATGATTATTACCTTGATGATAGTGTTAGTTAAATAATTCGTTTTGTGTTTTATACTAAATGTGTTGTATAGTTTGTTGTGATCAAAACTAAGAAAGATTAGTTAACACTAATAATGTTTTTAGGCATCACTTGCATTAACAATCTCCCCCTTTTTGATTACGACAAACTATAAACTCATTTGCATAGAAACACAAAATAACGAATTATTAACGAGTTTATCACTATCATTTCTCCCCCTTTGTCGTAGAAAAAAGGTTAGCACAAGTCTTTGAAGAACATCAAACTTTGCTAGTAGCTCCCCCTTGGTGGTTGCTCCCCCTTGCTTGGGGAACCAAGTATATGAGCTAAGGTGACATGCTACACAAAGGTTAGTATAAAGGAAAGAAACACCAATGTATATATGATCACTACCTACTAAGTAACTTGAGAGGGAGAGAGAGAAGAAATCTCAAATTAGAAGCAAGTATTTTGCTAAGTTTGTCCAAAAAGGTAATTGACAAAATCAAATTTCAATCCAATGAAGATGATAAGCTTGTCAATGGGTTAAAGTTTAGAATTGATGGAATCACCCATAAGCAATTGTAAAAATTAACCATGATCAACTCAAAATAGAACTAAAGGGATAACACACAAAGGTTACATAATAGAAAAGACACAACAAAGTAGATAGTCATACACACAATATGAGTATCTAAAGCAAAAGATATGGAAAATAAACCACAAAGCATAAGCTATTCTAATAGTGATAATTTTCCAAGATTGCTTAAAAAAATAAAAGACTCCAAAACAACTAAAGTAATAAAGACTCTAAGAGTAGTTAGTCCTTTAGTTGGAAAAATAAGACGACGATGCATCATTCGAAGTTTTGTCCACGGGAACGAAAACTTGAATGGGAGGTCGAGTGAGGAGGAATTCAAGAAATTTAACTTCTCATACACATGAGCAAGTTCAATTTGTTGAAATCGACAACAAGCACACGAGGATCCATGATGCAACACCAAATCGGTTGATGGGGGTATGGCATCAAACCTAGGGTTTGGTGGTGGAGGGGTAATGGGTTTGGAAATGTTTTCACAATGCCTTGTGAGGTTTGGGAAGGTTGAAAGATCATTGAGTTGAGGGGTATTGAAGGATTGTGGTGGTGGGGGAACATTTTCTTTAGCTCCGGTGATGAGGTTAATGATATAAGTCTCATTCTAATACTTGATTGGAGAGAAGGTAGGGTTTTTGGGTGGTTTGGAGGAAGATGGTTCATTCTTCTTAACCCAAATAGGTCGAACCAAGATTTTCGGTTTCTTTGAAAGATTGGATGAGGAAGCTTTGGGTGAGTGGGGTTGTGACAAAGAAATGTCAAGGGTATGAAAGGTTGTGTGAGAATGAATTCTCAAGGTTGGGAAGGTGTGAGAATGAAATCTCAAGGTTGGGGTATAAGTAAAATGTAATCAAGGTAAGAATTTGAATACAAAATGTGAAGTGTCAAGGAATGTTTAGCTAAAATGAGCAAACAAGGAATCTTGACAGGGTATAGGGTTTAAAGAGTTTTGACCAAAAACGTGTCAAAAGACAGTTACTGTCCGCGGTACCTTATAGGGACCGGCGGTTTCTGACCACTTAAGGAACCGCGGGACTTTAAGGATCCGCGTGCATTAGACTTGAAACCAAGTTTTTCCAGGTTTTTGAGAAAAACTAAGACATTTTCAAAAAATTGCAATTCTTGGAATTTTACCTCTATTAGCACTAAATTATGCTAGGGTTGCATAAAAGCAACACATTCACAAAGAATGTTTTGACAAAGGGTGACAAAATAATTTAGATATCATTTTGAACCAATTTTAGTCAAGTTTTTAGAGGTTGTAATAGATTTAGGTTCAATTTTAATTTCAAATTAAAGTTGATTAATGTGCACATAAGAATAGGAACACATAAAGCTAAATCCATAGAACAACTTCATGAAACACTAATGAGGGAAGAAACTACAATGACAACTAGAAAAGAAAGACAACTAACTATTATAAAGCTAGCTTAACATTAGATCTAGATTAGTTGTCTTCTTTGGCTTGGTTTTGTTGAAAACCATTTATTTAGAAAACTTCATCATTCATCTCCTAGGAGGAGGCATGGAGAACAAGGTAAGCAAGAACTCTTGCAACCTCCTATGTAGTCCAAACATCTCCATCCTAAGGTTATGGATGATGTAGTGGTTGTAGAGGCAACATGGACAATTAGGACCATGAGTCTCTTGAAACCCATAGTAAGGATCACCCAAAAGGGGGGAAAGTGGGACACCCAAAATTGGAGTGTTTGAGTGTGGTGGAGGTGGAGGAGTCATGTTCTCCAAGGGTGATGTGGGTGAGAGTGGAGGCATGTTCCCTAAAGGGGAAATGGGTGAGTGTGGAGGTATGTTCCGTAAAGGGGAAATGGGTGAGTGTGGAGGTATGTTCTCCAAGGTTGGTGAAATGGGTGAGTTAGGAGGGGTAAATGGTGAAGTCACCAAGGTGTCATCAAAGTCATTCACAAAAGGAATGCTTTGGATTGGTTGGGGTTGTGTGGTCACATCCAAGGGTGCACTTGGAGTGAAGGGTGAAGAGAGCTCATTCATTCTTGAGTTGAATGAAGAGGAGGTAGAACCAATGGAGTGGTTAGTACCATGGGTGGATGTTGTCTTGCATGGTGCAAGGGGTGGTGAAGGTGATGAGGAAATAAGGATTGGAACCATCTCATTTTTGGGTGTGTGAAACGGTGATGAGTTAGGCTTGGGTACCTTAATCCTAATCTTAAGTGTTTTCCTTGGGTTGTTTGAGGTTTTTGTAGAAACCATGGTTGACAAGGATTATTTAAGGGTTAGGGAAGGATGTTTTGATTTGTGAAGAACATGACTATAAAGGTGGGTTTAAATGGGTGAGGAGATGATCCAAACTAGTAATGGGTTAAAATCATTTTAGGTGAATAATGAATTTAGGTAACCTAGTTTAGGAAATATGCAGGTTTTTGCAAAAAATCATGCAAAGTTTACACAGATTTAAGAAAATAGTGTAAAGCAAAAGATGTTGTCGGACACAGTGGCGGAGGTTCCTTATCGATAAGGATCCGCGGGTCGATATGGAACCGCGACCAGAGGTCTTTCAAAAATTTCACATCCCAAATTTTGGTTAACCCAGATTTTTACCAAAGGATTCACAATCCAAAGTTAACTACTGATCAAGATCTAAGAAGCTAACTATCATAAGGCATGCACAAAGCTATGTAAATCACAAACATGATGGCATAAGCAACATTTAGGATAACAATCCAAACATTTATCATAAGTCAATACACAACCAAACCAAAGAAATAATAAGCAAATGTTTAAAGCATCACAAGACAAGTAAACTTTGACATAATTCAAAGTCTTCACCTCCGTTTCTTCCCTAATCCCTTGATCATTTTTCCCAAGTACTTGATTCCCTTTCTTGACTCAATTCGGTGTTCATGCAAATCACCTTGGGTTCGAAGATTTTGACGGTAGAGTTCCTCTAAATTGAGATTATTAGAAACTTCACTAGAGGAATGGTGAGGAGGGGAAGCAATGTCATCTAAGCCATCCACGAATGAGTTTGTGGAGTGGTGAGAAGAACTCGAAGAGTCAATAGGAGCACTTGTGCCAATGCCATCACCATCACTTGTTGGCATGTCCATGTCCCCATCATTGAACTCTTGTTGGTCGGATTTACGGTCACATCTTGTCTTTCTCTTATATACCTCTTGAATAGGTAGCATGACCCGTTTGACCGGTTGAAACTGAGAAAGATCAAGATTTGGAAAATCATGGCCAACCCTTTTAAAAAGGCGAGTGAGAAGCATTGCGTAAGGGAGGTTTGTTTTAGGCTTGTGAATAGCATAATTAATCCGTTGAGCGATAAAATATGCCAAATTGTAATTGGTGTTGGTAAAGATGCAATATAACATATGCACTAAACACGCCGGAACATGATCCCGGTTTCCACCAAGACAAAACACATTTTCCCTAAGGATATTGGTCCATTGAACCATATTATCATTAAGGTCGCTTAAGAGAACCTCATGACGTTTCACCGAACGTACCTTAGTATGAAGGCTTCTCTTAACGGGTCGATTATGCTTTTTGGAGACAATGTCGACAATGAAGTCAAGATCAATTTCCTCATGATCATTTGGAGGACAATTGTAGGATTCAAGGAGAGCACTAAGATTCCATTTATCCGTGAAGCGACAAGTGCCTACAAATGGGACATCAAGATTTGACCAAAAACTTCGAGAGAGTATTGAATGAGTTGATCTTTCAAGATGAACCTAACAAATATTCCATCGTTGTTTTCAATGACGGAGTATGTACTAAAGAAATCCAATAGGAATCAAGGATAGATGTCTTCCTTAATGTTCAACAAACAATCAAATCCAATGTTTTCAAACATGGACTTGATGTAGACATAATCCTTGATATCCTTTTGGACAACTCTACCCTAATGAAAGAAATGAGATTGAAGAGAGGAAAAAGTATGGGCAAGGTGAGTTGAGTGACAAAAGTGGGATAGGTTTGGCATATACTGTTTGGTGAGTTGATGATCCTTTTGGTATTGTGAAGGCATGATTAGTACCTAAATAAACATAAGACAATATTTTTCCAATCACTCATATGAAAAGTAAAATCAAAAATCAAAAAATACGAGAATGTGTTATATCAATTTCTTGACAAACAAAGGATTGAATCCATATCATTCTCATGTTCACAATGTAGCTATTCCATTATTTACCAAGAACATATGAATTATGTTGGATCAACAATGGACTAGAACATTGGTTTTTCAAAACAAAGTTTTTAGGTAAGCATTAACAATGTCATTACCTATTTGTTCATCGGTTCATCTCAAATCCATCTTTTAACCAAAATCATTTAGCCAAAATTCGGATTTGTTCTACAAGTGGTTTTTAGTGAAATCTTAATGAATATGAACCTAAGGAATCATAGTAAAATAACCATGTCAACCCACATTCCTATTAAGGTTTTAATTCAATTTTAATTTAAAAAATCCCCAATTATGAAAGGATGAACCCTAGAACAAAATAGATGAAATTGAAAGAAAATACTTACAATTAATTGATGTTAGATGAAGGATGAGTGAAACCCACAACTTGGAATCATTTAATTTGAGTGATTGAAGGTTTTGGAAGCTTCAACAATGGTGGAAGAGATGAAAAACGTCGGCTGTGTGTTTTTGGAAGAGAGAGATAGTGGTTTGAAAAAAATAAAATAATCAAACTGGCTGATAGGTGTGTAAACACCCATCCTTTTTACCACTTAATTACAATAATAACCGAGCCAAAACGTGTATTTTATGTCATTTATGTCGGAATTATGCGTGGTTTATGTTTTTGTTGTGATTTAGGACGAAAAGGTGAAAAGTGGAGAAAACACGGGCATTCACGGGCTTTTATCGAAGAAAAAGATGAAAGACGAAGTCAAGAAGTCAAAAGTGCAAAAAGAACGGAAGTCCAAGACCAATTCTGAAGATTTATCGAAGAAAAAGTCAAAAGACGGAAGTTTACTTAAAGCCGAAGAACTCAAGTCTAATTTATTGAAGAATTAAAAGACAAGTTCAAAGAAATCCCGAGACAAAATCATTAAAGTCCAAGATTAACAAAAGATTAAGAAGAGAAGGACTTGTTGATCCCAAAGTCAGATCTTAAACCTTAATAGCTTGTTTAAGGGTTGTGATAGAAAGAAAGAATTCAATCTAACACTAGAGAAACTTTGCAAAGCAAAGTAACTAAACAAGATGCGGAATATAATGTTTAGCACAAGAACAATATGATTGAAACGTTGAACTTTAATATATCAATGATATACGAATACCCTAAAATGGTATTAGGGTTTACAAAACCTTAAAGTATGACAATGAAAGACAATAGAGAAAAGACACACATTGCATGCTAACCCAGTGAGTCCTTTTATAGCCATAAGGACCCACGTACAAGATCACTACTAATAAACTTGGAAAGTATTAAGGAATAGTAACTGAAACGCGTAAAAATCTATTCCAAGTTTATCTCTGACAGCAGGGCCTTTGACTTCAACAGGGGAACCAATCCCCCTGCCTTTGTTATTTAGCAGGGGGAACTTACACTAGCAGGGGTACGTATAATCAACTAGTAGAGGTAATAAGTAAGCATAGATTTATTCCCAACAATCCTCCCCTAAACTTGTGCTTTCCCCTAAAGACAAGTTTCTGAATAAATCCTAGTTGATGAGGATGCTTACAAACTTTCTGGCCAAATCTGACTATGAATCATTCTTACCAGATCATAAGCAACAGGCGTTTTAGCATCTACAATCAAGTTAGCCTGTGCTAGTTTCTTCAAGGTCTCCTGAGTGAAGGGATAACACCTATGATTGATCAAGTACACACTTACTCCTTCCATTACTACCTCATAGACCCCAGAATTGGTAAATAGCTTCCAATACAACAAATCTCCTTTATTCACTACATCAAATATATGATCAAATAACTCACGCTCATACATCCTATGCATGCACTCCCAGATTACCCAATCCTTCTCCACACCATCCATGGTAGGGAGTTTTGCAGCAAACGTCTTCTTCAAAATTTTCCACAGATCTTCTAAGTCCTCATTATCCAAGGTCTGAAACATGACATTTAGACTTAGAAATATCTGTGCTGTATTGTCAGCTCTTGTAAGCTTCCAACAAGTCCTCCCTTTGTGTTCATAAACAACATACTCTATGATAGCAAACTTCTTTCCAAGTTCACTAGGTGAGATATCATCATTTTCCTATAGAATTAGCTGTTTATCAATTTCATCATTTGAAGGCCGTTGAGACTCCTTAGTAACTGTGTCAACCTTATCCATTCTCTTGAGTCTTTTGGCTGCTCTTTGTATATTAAGTAAAGACTTCTCAATTTCTGGAGAACTTTCACCTGCTTGGTGTAATGCCCCTGCTTGTGATGATGCACCTGCTTGGGATGATACACCTGCTTGTGTAGTTTCCAAAGTTGTTCCTTCAGCTTTTCTTTTCTTAGATTCCCTAGCTTTCTGTAGCATTTCACTTTGTCTCCTAAGATACTCAGCTTCCTTAGGAGAATTCATAGTCATCCAATCTTCCACATCATATTCTCTTAAGACTGGTCTGACTGCTCTTTTTATGGCTTCAAAACTCATATCTCTGAAGTCACCATCCTTCCACTTCTTATGTGTAACACCAAAGAATTATCCTTATTATAAATAATAATAGATTATATTAATTATTATTCAAAATTTATTTTTCCAGCGCTACCGAACTTATTGGGTTTGAAAACGAAACATACTTTGACAAAATCTGACAATTTCACAGTCTGCGTACCGACACGATAAAAATTAAATTAATATTTAATTTTCACGAGATATTTAATAAAAATATTTATTAAATTACTTTATGATTTGTTTCAATAACGTTTGCTAAAAACGAGAAATATTCAAGTTGAAGTCCACCTTTCTTTAAAACAAAGGCTGTCCGAGATACTTGATAAATAATCAACGTTTTAGAAGAGTTTACAAAATATTCTTGAAAAACGTCAAGTAAATAGTCAGTTTTAATGGAAAATCTATTTTAAAAACAATGACGAAAGTTTCGTGTCTCGAATCATTCGCTAACTACATTAAACGAACCTTGTATGAGAAACCTAATAAATAATTAACATTTAATTAGATTTATAAACGATTTATGAAATACTTGTCATATAAACTATCCATTTTCGTGGAAAAAGTATTTTAAAAACAACAGTAAAAACTTCGGATCGTGAATATAATTTTATCAAACCCGATCGAGTCTCGAGACAAGTTTAAACAAAACAAAAGAAAGTTTATTAACTATTTACATCTTCAACCCTATACTATATACAACTTAACATTTACTTTTAACAACTTTCATTTTAATTATATATATACAAACTTAAACATTTACTTTCATTTTCCATCAAAACAAAACACACACATACAAACCCTAATACACTCTCCCCTCTCTCTCTCAAAGATCCGACGCCTACCACCTTATCCAGCCGCCGGAAAAGTTTTCTGGCCACCGCCGCCATTATTTCCAGCCAAACTCCAAAATACTTCCCATCACCCGATCTACTATATCCATCATCTCCGGTGCCCCTATTTTTGTTTTCCGCTGACCCCGCCGACAACCAGCACACTACAACCGCTGCTGCCACATCCGTCATCTACCACCCACCAGATGCAGCACCATGAACAGCCTAGTTTTCAACCACAAACGCCATCACGAAACACCACCTTGGATACCACCCATCGACCTCATCACCACCCTTCTTAGCTCCGACCTATAGGTCTACACCACCACTATCCGCACGCCAAACCCTCGCAGACACACGGCTGTTGCCGTCACCGAGCACCAGCAAACCACCATTTGTACCACGACAACACCACCTTCATCAGGGATTCGCACCATCACCATTCATATAGCTATCAACCACCAGTGAAACCATGACCATCGTCACCACATCGAACCACCACATCCGGCTCAGTTTTGGTAGCCATCGGGATGTTTGTTTTGCTTTATTCAGTGTATAAGGGTGTTTGTTTTCGAGTCTTCATTATCGGGACCACCATCAAAAGTGCTGTTCGTATGTTGTTGTGTGCCACCGAGACCACCACAAAGTGGTGCTCGCGTGTGTCGTTCCGGCTGCCACAGCCGCACCAAAGGTGGTGCCGGCTCGTGGCTATATTGGTTGTTATTGTTTTGATTGTTGTCTAAAAATGATATTATGTTGGTTTTTGTGAATTAACGACCGTTAGTGTCGTTTGGTTTGGTTTAACAACCGCTAAGGTTGTTAGTTGTGAGGTTGTAATACGTTAATGGGGCGTTTGGTGTTGTGATTAATGAATGGTTGAAAGTGTTGATTATCGGGATTGTTTGGTTGAAAGTGTTATTATTGAAAGTGTTGGTTATTTACTTGGTTATCGGTAAATTCGTTTTAAATTATATCGCTTATGATTCGACAACAATTAATTTGATATAATGAAAAGATGTGGATATTTGAAACATGGACTAATTTTGAAAGTGAAAATATTATGTTTTGTGATTATGGGAAACGTTGTACAAACGAATAGGTCATGCCAAAAATTTTATAAATTTAATAGTTATTAGTTTTCCTAAATGCTATTTAGAAACTAAAACAATTTATTAATTATTAAATTGACGATTAAAGAAATAATTATTTATAAAATATCATATTATAAAATCATAATTATTGTATATAGTATTGAAACTTCATTTGAGACCCTAAAACGTGTGTTTGCTTTTATTAAATGAACTGTATATAATTAATGAGTGATTTTGAAAACATGTCGAATCATTTTAAGTTATTTATTTTTATGGTTTATATAATAGTTGCAAGGTCTTGTATACTCGGGCTATTTATTCTTTTGGTCGTCATCTTTCTTGAGTTTAGTACATGTCGTGTGTCATGTACATTCCGAGTTATTCGTGTGTTGTCTGTTCTTGCTATATAATTCAAGCTATGAATTATATACATGTTCCGTTCTTTCGTGTGTAATATATACTAGGTGTATATATTACATACATGGTGGTATTTCCGCTTCATCTTACTGAACCGATTACTAAACCGACTACTGAACCGATTGCTAAACCGATTTATGAACCGATTATTGAACCAGTTACTGAACCGAATACCGGACGATTGCGACATGGGATTTAAACGGTTTACGAACCAATGGTATTGAAGAAACCCTTCATCGGGAAAGCTTGGATGCATCGATTTGGGATGCTGGGAGATGATCGATAAGATAAACTGTGGCTTCCGGTATCGAGCAGTTCCGGCTTACGCTACACTGCTCTTGTATTCACGTCTTTGCAAGCTGTTCTGTAACATCAATGTGAGTTCATACCCCCTCTTTTTATTTTCAAATCGCTTTATAAATATTTTGAATCTCTTTTGGGGGAGATACATGCTTGTCGATGTCAAATGCGTGTCATGCATTTCAATGATTGTTTACGATATACATGTCTTCACTTTCCATGCGTTTTTGTGATAAATGCAAGTTGATATCTTTTTGAAGATTGCTTATATTGCGTACGTGCTTGTACTCTAGTGGATTGCTTACGTGACATGTGTGTTTATACATTTGGATTATTGATACTTGTGAATATCGGGGCTATTCCATAGCTCCTTTTAAACTGCTTTGTGTGTTTAATACTGTGAAGTGAAATGACTGATTATGCTTGCTTGTGGACGCAAAAGAATTGAACCCTGTGAACACTTAGTGAACTTCGTTTATGATTAGCCTAAGTTGCTTTAGCCATAGTCTCCACTATCGTGAATCGTTAGTTACTCTGCTAGAGTAAGCTCTTATGTTACGGATAGATCTATTGAGGGTTGACAACCTCCACTCGGGCATTCTGACGCCGGACGAGTGTGTACCATTTGTATGAACGGAGTTATCTTGGCTAGGTACTCCATTGGGGAAATTTATATGTGCAATCTATTGCATGTACTGGATCACTAGTTTCGATGTCACGAGCTTAGCGCTATCATAAACACTGAAACACCCGATTTATCCTACACTTGGAACTATATCTCCTATAGTTGCCTTGGGTACTTGAACTAAACTTTTGCGGTCCATCTTGCTATGAATCTTGAATATGATATTGAATATGAATCTTGAATATGAATCTTGATTATGACCTTGTTATGATCTTGAACGTGAATCTTTCTATGAATCTTGAATATGATCTTGAATATGAATCTTGATTATGACCTTGTTATGATCTTGAACGTGAATCTTGCTATGAATCTTGAATGATCTTGAATATGAATCTTGAATATGAATTTTGATTATGACCTTGTTATGATCTTGAACGTGAATCTTGCTATGAATCTTGAATATGATCTTGAATATGAATCTTGAATATGGATCTTGATTATGACCTTGTTATGATCTTGAATGTGAATCTTGACTATGATCTTGCTATGCTCTCGAACGTGAATAATGAACGTGAAATTGGTATGAATATCGACTGTGATCAGGTATAGATCTGATATGAATCTTAACTGTGATATCAATATGAATCGTGACTGTAGTAAGGTAAGGCTCTTGACATGAATTTAATATATGGTGCTGACATGATTCTTGCATAAGATATAATTTGATTATTGTACATGGATTGATAAAATCCTTATGTGTGGTATTGACATGATTCATGCATGTGGGCTTGAAATGATGTTTACTTGCTGGTTTGGTATGGTTCTCGTGTGCTAGTTTGACATGATGTTCATATGCCAGTCTAATATGATGTTTGTATGCGTATTTGATATGATTCTTATATGTCGGTTGACCTGATTTATATGTGCGGTTTTGGTATGATTGTGACAATAACATGACCCTAGAACATGATACTGTTATGTATGTTACCGTGACTGTTGAATTTAACTTGGATATGAAATTAATGATGAACTTAAGATTGAACTGAAATGAACTGTGAGCTTGATGTACAACTTGTGCATGAACTGAAGTTGTTGTGTTAACTGTTATGCTAATTCTAAACTTTGATTTATGACTGAACTTTGATGTAATGTCTCTTTATTGTGAAACTCTGGATTTCTAAATGTTCTTACGATACTACTTTTAGTAGTTGTCCTTGTAAACTTTTAAAGTGTCTTAAACATTTTAATAAAACTTATGAACTCGCCAACCTTTGTGTTGACACTCTTAAGCATGTATTCTCAGGTACTTGACTGTATGATTATTTGGAGTCAACATGGTGATATTTGGCATAGAGGTCGTTCTCTCGGATCAAGACTCGGATAATCATGACGTAACAGGCCCCAATACTCGTGGGCTTCCGCTGGGCCAATTTGGGGGTGTTACAGATTGGTATCACAGCCTTGGTTATAGAGAACTAGGTGTTATCATATATGCCTAGACTATAACCGATGCTCTCTTGTGTTTTAGCATGTCATTATGCTTATTCTTCTTATATATGAATATGTGCTTTACATAATACGATTACTTATCCGCTGCTATATGAATACTTGCCATGCATGTTTGCGATCTCTAGTTCCGCTGTTATACGAATGTTTACTTTACCTATTGTGATTGCTTCATGCACTGCTATATGAATATATGTCTTATACGTTGGATTGCTTTATGCAATGCTGTATGAATATTTGATTTGCATGTTTGTTATTACCTTGCTCATATAGTAATATACCATATATTTCGTTGATTTTATTCTTGCATTGTTTAGATCTCTGTATGCTGTCACTTATCATGTGTTTTCTTGAAAATGAAGGAAGTAAAGTCCTTTTCTACATTGTATCTTCTAGATCTATATATTTTTATGATTGATTTACTAAATCTATATATTTTAAAAACATAAATATAGTTTTTATAAAATATAAGTTTTAGTATTTATAGAATCTATGGATGGAAGTATGTTTTTGATAAATTACTAGTGTTTATGAGTTTTGGGTGTAAATTAGTAGTGTTTCTATAATGGGTGTGTTTAAAAGTGGTGAAAATATATCTTTACAAAAGTTATACATTTTGTCCTAAATCAATATTGAGCTTAAAGCGTTATAAAAATTGTTTTGACACTAGATTAGCACGAGATCGTGAAAGTACAAGTTAATAACTTCGTTTTGATATATTATGAGCAAACACCGAATTTGAATGAGCAGGATATGTGTGTTTGAAATTTGTTGATGGAAAATCTAATTTTTGTGGAAACGGTAAAAGTTTACTTACTGTCAAAAATTTAAATATGGTCGAAAGAATGTTTTTGAGTTATACCGAGCTATTTTCAGTGTCGAGATGAGTATAAAATGTTGCATATGATTGCTGGAAACGTTTTGAAAAGGGGTAAAAGCGTGTATTGGACTTAATTGGCAATTGTTACTACATGAACGTTGTAAGTGAGTATTTTGCGGAAAATAAACTATTGGTTGACTGTGATTGGAGAAAGTGTTAAAAATATGAGACTTTGATCGAGATTTGAGTACATACTAAAAATGGCAAATTTTGAAATGGCGCCGAAAGGCTGTCGAATTTTCCGTAAAAAGTGTGTGGCGAAATTTACTAAATTAAATTTGCGTAAATTAAAATTTATATCGAAAGACTTTCGAAATTACGTCGAGTCAAAAATAAACATTTTTGCCTAAGTATAAGATACTAATATTAACTATATGATTTCAGTGAGTCATATTTTATTTGTAAAACCAAGCACATGATTGGCAAGTGACGTACATGATAAACTTATGTGATTAATTTGTTCGCGCCTGAATATAGTATTATGTTTAGGTCGCTGCTAGTACTGTTCGCTATTACTTGCCTTACTTGTGCGGATTGAATCTTTGCTTGAGATGAGTTTATAGTTCCCTATTAAACGGCTTTATATGTTTAATGTTTTGGGATGCAATAGACACTTGGTTTGCGCGTTTGTTATTATCTTATATACCGCTACATGACTGCTGCTTGCGATTGCTTTATGCACCATAGGAGATAATTGACTTACCTGCTTGTGATTGCTTTATACGCTGCCACATGACTATATGCATTACGTAGTTATGATTGTTTTATATATACATTCATTCTTATTTACGAGTCTTCTCCGGTGATGAGTGAGACTCATGTGGTCGACTAGATCCTTGATTTATTTATTTGATAACCATTATAATATATATTTATATTATATACGGGGTCTTTGTTTGGTACGTGTTATCACGCACGTTATTGCGTGATTTCGATTTATTTTCTTCCGCTTATGAATTTGAACGTCTATTTATGGAAAGCAACTCACTGATGACTCCTGCGCTTGCTTTTGACAATTTCCTCTAATAACGTTCTAGAGATTATAACTATTTTCAATGAGATTTTTCCGCTGATAACTATTATGATATATTATCCTTTTGATTACGATTTATGGCCTTACACTCCATACACGTCTACGCTCACGTTATCACGAACGCTAATTATTGGAGTGTAACTGGTCGACGTCTCGTTTTGATTATATGACGTAATTTTATGTTATATCATTTGGATGGTTTGCCTGTCTAAATGCTGCGGTGTGACTCCAATCAGGGTACTTATGATTTCACATTTAAATGGAATGAGACGTTTAAATATGGAACATGAGTCTCCTAATGACAAGTTAATTATGATTTTGTATTTAGATGGTATGAGATGTCCAAATGTGAAATCATAAGCCACCAGACCCGAAGTTTATTTATGGTTCCGTATTGAGATCGTATGGGACGTTTGAATACGGAAGGTGTAAATAAACTGGCTGTAAACCCTTTTGGTAATATCTATCTTCTTAGATACTTTATTTACTTTGATGGTAAGTCTTGTCGAGAATAATTGAGTAAGATGAGTTATGAGGTCTTTATTGAAATGGATTGGGACGCCTTTACATTTGAATAAAGAAGTTGTAAACCGCTTAACCAGAGGTTTATTATTTATATTTACATAGATTGGGACGCCTCTGTATGTAAATGTGAATTATAAACAAGTGGCCTTAAGCACATCTGACATCATTTCATATTTACGTTATTATTCTATGATTCCAATTATGGAATGTGTTTCTTTTGACTCATGAATTGTTGCACGGATTTTTCCGAATGAACACCGATCAACGTGAGTCTAACAAGCTGACTGATGTGAACCCTATTTCAACTTTTCTGAGTCGATGACTTGCTAAAATTCTCCACTTCTAATTATCCTTTATTTATTCTATGAACCCTTACCGACATTTAAGATGTTGGCGACTTGTCGAACTCTTCGCTTCTAGTTGTCCATATCTGTTCTTTAAACTGTTACTGCTTTGTCAGATTGATTGCCAAACCTTTCGGATACATTCCAGCTTTACCTATTTCTTTCCGACATTCTTGACATTTCTAAACCTAGTAACAACGATCGAGTTTTGATGACAAAACTCAAAATAACACGTGGATGATGTAACACCAAAGAATTTTCCTTATTATAAATAATAATAGATTATATTAATTATTATTCAAAATTTATTTTTCCAGCGCTACCGAACTTATTGGGTTTGAAAACAGAACATACTTTGACAAAATCTGACAATTTCACAGTCTGCGTACCGACACGATAAAAATTAAATTAATATTTAATTTTCACAAGATATTTAATAAAAATATTTATTAAATTACTTTATGATTTGTTTCAATAACGTTTGCTAAAAACGAGAAATATTCAAGTTGAAGTCCACCTTTCTTTAAAACGAAGCCTGTCCGAGATACTTGATAAATAATCAATGTCTTAGAAGAGTTTACAAAATATTCTTGAAAAATAGTCAAGTAAATAGTCAGTTTTAATGGAAAATCAATTGTAAAAACAATGACGAAAGTTTCGTGTCTCGAATCATTCGCTAACTACATTAAACGAACCTTGTATGAGAAACCTAATAAATAATTAACATTTAATTGGATTTATAAACGATTTATGAAATACTTGTCATATAAACTATCCATTTTCGTGGAAAAAGTATTTTAAAAACAACGGTAAAAACTTCGGATCGTGAATATAATTTTATCAAACCCGATCGAGTTTCGAGACAAGTTTAAACAAAATAAAAGAAAGTTTATTAACTATTTACATCTTCAACCCTATACTATATACAACTTAACATTTACTTTTAACAACTTTCATTTTAATTATATATATATACAAACTTAAACATTTACTTTCATTTTCCATCAAAACAAAACACACACATACAAACCCTAATACACTCTCCCCTCTCTCTCTCAAAGATCCGGCGCCTACCACCTTATCCAGCCGCCAGAAAAGTTTTCTGGCCACCGCCGCCATTATTTCCGGCCAAACTCCAAAATACTTCCCATCACCCGATCTACTATATCCATCATCTCTGGTGCCCCTATTTTTGTTTTCCGGTGACCCGCCGACAACCAGCACACTACAGCTGCTGCTGCCACATCCGTCCTCTACCACCCACCAGATGCACCACCATGAACAGCCTGGTTTTCAACCACAAACGCCATCACGAAACACCACCTTGGTTACCACCCGTTGACCTCATCACCACCCTTCTTAGCTCCGACCTATAGGTCTACACCACCACTATCCGCACACCAAACCCTCGCAGACACACGGCTGTTGCCGTCACCGAGCACCAGCAAACCACCATTTGTACCACGACAACACCACCTTCATCAGGGATTCGCACCATCACCATTCATATAGCTATCAACCACCAGTGAAACCATGACCATCGTCACCACATCGAACCACCACATCCGGCTCAGTTTTGGTAGCCGTCGGGATGTTTGTTTTGCTTTATTCAGTGTATAAGGGTGTTTCTTTTCGAGTCTTCATTATCAGAACCACCATCAAAAGTGTTGTTCGTATGTTGTTGTGTGCCACCGAGACCACCACAAAGTGGTGCTCGCGTGTGTCGTTCCGGCTGCCACAGCCGCACCAAAGGCGGTGCCGGCTCGTGGCTATATTGGTTGTTATTGTTTTGATTGTTGTCTAAAAATGATATTATGTTGGTTTTTGTGAATTAACGAACGTTAGTGTCGTTTGGTTTGGTTTAACAACCGCTAAGGGCGTTAGTTGTGAGGTTGGAATATGTTAATGGGGCGTTTGGTGTTATGATTAATGAATGGTTGAAAGTGTTGATTATCGGGATTGTTTGGTTGAAAGTGTTATTATTGAAAGTGTTGGTTATTTACTTGGTTATCGGTAAATTCGTTTTAAATTATATCGCTTATGACTCAACAACATTTAATTTGATATAATGAAAAGATGTGGATATTTGAAACATGGACTGATTTTGAAAGTGAAAATATTATGTTTTGTGATTATGGGAAACGTGGTACAAACGAATAGGTCATGCCAAAATTTTTATAAATTTAATAGTTATTATTTTTCCTAAATGCTATTTAGAAACTAAAACAATTTATTAATTATTAAATTGACGATTAAAGAAATAATTATTTATAAAATATCATATTATAAAATCATAATTATTGTATATAGTATTGAAACTTCATTTGAGACCCTAAAACATGTGTTTGCTTTTATTAAATGAACTGTATATAATTAATGAGTGATTTCGAAAACATGTCAAATCATTTTAAGTTATTTATTTTTATGGTTTATATAATAGTTGCAAGGTCTTGTATACTCGGGCTATTTATTCTTTTGGTCGTCATCTTTCTTGAGTTTAGTACATGTCGTGTGTCATGTACATTCCGAGTTATACGTGTGTTGTCTGTTCTTGCTATATAATTCAAGCTATGAATTATATACATGTTCTGTTCTTTCGTGTGTAATATATACTAGGTGTATATATTACATACATGGTGGTATTTCTGCTTCATCTTACTGAACCGATTACTAAACCGACTACTGAACCGATTGCTAAACCGATTTATGAACCGATTATTGAACCAGTTACTGAACCGAATACCGGAAGATCGCGACATGGGATTTAAACGGTTTACGAACCGATGGTATTGAAGAAACCCTTCATCGGGAAAGCTTGGATGCATCGATTTGGGATGCTGGGAGATGATCGATAAGATAAACTGTGACTTCCGGTATCGAGCAGTTCCAGCTTACGCTACACTGCTCTTGTATTCACGTCTTTGCAAGCTGTTCTGCAACATCGATGTGAGTTCATGTTGTCCCATATATTTGTGATGATTAAGCAATGAAGAAAGAAAGAAAATAGATGAAGAAGAGATGAATTCCTAGAGAGAGAAAGTAGTGAGAGAAAGTAGAGAGGAGATGATTAACTTGGTGAAATTAGATTAGAGAAAAGAGTTTGTTACAAATGACCATCCACCCTCCTAACATGCTAGGAGGGTAGTATATATAGTCCACCCACATGCGGGCTTTAATGGACTATATATTGGGTCGGGCTTGTCTTTTGGACTTTAATTAGTTTAAATCCAAGCCCGTGAACCACGACTAAATAACTACTTATTACAACGTTCTAATAAATATTACAATAGAAACCTATGACCGAACATTCTTGTTTGACTCAATATTTTGAGGCTAACAATCTCCCCCAATGTGAGGTCATTCCTCTTTGATATTTGGATTCCAATGGAGATTTATGAATTTCTTCATAAATGAGTCTTGAACGTGTAACAGTAGTTTTGTTCCTTCATGCTGTGATCTTTGAGCCTTTGTCGTTGTCTTTCGACTTTGTCTTTAAGTCTTGAGATCTTCAAATCATTCTTGACTTGTCATTGCCATCTTGTGATCTTGTGTCTTTATCCACATGCTCACACTATTAATTGTTGGATAAGTCTTTGGGCATGAATATGTGGTTGTGAATCTTTGACTTTGCTGAGTACACCGTGACGCCACCTTCTCGAGACAAAACATAGACACGGACTGAATGGCTTTGACATTCGTCCTAAATCGGTAGCGTTTTACCTCCGGTCGGTGAAGACCGTTATACGATATTAAATATCGTACCTGTGATCAGGTAGATTCAATTAAGAATCTCCTTGACAGGGTTTCGCGGCTGTACTAGCCGTTCTCTTTACTCGACCGTCTCAAAGAAACACTGCGAACATAAAGAGTGAATCAATTGGATAAATATCCGCTTGATTAAAGTCGTCAATTCAAATTCCTGGAACAAGTTTGATTCATTAAGAATCTTACCATTGTTTCTTTCCAGTTGACACAAGTTTGATTCATAGGAATCTCACAAGTCACCTACCGTAGCGCTGTTTGATGTTGACGCTAGAAGGATTTCCATTCGTCACTGTGAATATTAATGAATATCACTCTGAATGTTCTGGCAAGACCATAAAGATATTGCGTAGAAACCTGAAACGAGTTTGAATCAATTCAGAATCAAACCACTGTTGCTTTTCAGTTTTACATATGTTCAATTCATAAAGAATCTTGCATATGACCTACCGCAGTGCTGTTTGATGTTAACACTGGAAGGATTTCCACTCATCATTGTGAATACAAAATAGTATCACTCTGAGTGTTCTAGCAATATGGCAAGGATATAGCGTAGGACTCTCTTGATCTTCATCCGTGTGTCCTAACGAGATTTGATTGATCTCTTGGCTCTAGACTCGATTTGTGCACTTTTAGTGGTCGGAGGCTAGAGCAGATGCCACCTATTCAATATCAACTATCTCGGAGTGAGAAAGTCAATAGAAGTCGTGTTGATCTCCGTGACAATAAAACAAACTTCTTTTGAGAGAAGTCTGAGTAGCTAGGAAAGGGTTGTGCTTCACATCACTGGGTCCATGATGAGTTTGTCTTCATGATGAGTTGACCCGGTTTCTGCCTAAGTTGTATGGAGGGCTTCTTTCTTTAGACCCTTTATCCTTACATTTCTTTTTCATTCTTCAACCCCTTCAATGCTTACCAAGACATCATTAATAGCACCTTGTTGTGATTGTTCCAGTTCTATCATCAGTACTTAGTCGGCATTCAGCTACGTTCACATTCTACTCCATCTTTCCTAAGGACTTCTAATAATCTATTGGATTGTCCCTGGGAAGATCCCTCCGGTTCTGGTTGGATCATAGGACTTAAACCTAACCACCCTTTTGACACCAATAACGTCGTGAATTAAAGATGTTGTGGGTATTTGATCGTAACCATGAAAACCACTTTAAATTCTAACAAAGTGTGTGAAAAACATTTAACACCTTGCTAGTTTTTTCGTTTCAGAAAAACTCCCCCTTCACATGTGCATCGATAATCGAAAGTGTTTCGCACATGTGGGTAAGAGTTGAAGTGCTTGAGTCTTATAGATCACATTTTAATCACATTTTCTCCCCTTATCTCTAATATATAAAATCTTTTGATATTAGAGATACCAAATTTGATTAAAATAAATTTTGAAAAATAGTCTTGAAAATCTTCGGGAGAAAGATGCGTTAATCTTTTGCATGAAGTTGAATTGGTCCCCCTCAAAAATTGATCCAATGGAATTGTCATTACGAGGATTTGATCCACATTAAACTTTTGAGGATAGGAGTTGTTGAACACACAATTTTTGAAAGATTTTGAATATCAATGAGAAATTCTTGAAAAAATTGTGTTCAACGCTTTTTGAAAAATCAATTCTTTTTTGACGAAAAGGTTTTTATAAAGCATAAACTTGAGTTCATAGACTTTGAATGTCTTGACGAATCCACTCAAGTGTAAGAAGATTTAACTTCTTTTGCTAAGGGTAAGAGTACAAAAGCGTACACTCCCCCGTGAATTTAGATCCGGGTTGCAATCTGAAAGTAATTACAAGCCATTGTGTTGAGCTCAAAATGTTGAATGTTTTGTGACAAGCTCAACCCGAGATAGATTGCTCTACCCGTTGTTGGAAATATTGTCCAAAATAGACAATTTCCTGTTGAAAAGATAGAAATGACATGTTTTGAAAAATATTTACAACTTTCATTCGAGCTTTATGTACACACCTGTGTCGTTATTGAGCGACATTTCTAGGTACGTCCATATTATCGATACTGAAAGACATGTCGAGAAGAATATTTTTGGATTATCAAAGATTTTTTAATTTTGTATTTTGCTTTTTGATTAATATTTACAAGTAGATGTTTGATAGATGAATCAAGCAGGCTTCTTTGCCAGAACCTCCAGTTCTGCTGAGTCAAACATCTCATACCGATTTGCCTAACTAGATACGCAAACCTCTCTTTCGAAAGAGCTTTTGTAAACAAGTCAGCTAATTGGTAATCAGTTCCAACAAAGTATAATTCAACAATACCTCTTTCAACTTGTTCCTTAATGAAGTGATATCGGACATCAATGTGCTTCGTGCGGGAATGCTGAACCAGATTGCAGGAGATGGCTATGGCCGACTTTGAGTCACAGTAAATAGGTACTTTATCAAAATGGAAGCCATAATCTGTGAGTTGTGTTCTCATCAAAAGAACTTGAGCACAACACGCAGATAGAGACACATACTCCGCTTCGGCTAATGAAAGTGACGTGCAATCCTGCTTCTTGGAAGACCATCCCACAAGCTTGTCTTGACCTAGAAATTGTGCACCACCAGAAGTACTTTTACGTGTATCAAGACACCCTGCATGATCAGAATCTGAATAGGCCGTTAGAAAGAAACCGGTTTCCCTCGGATACCAGAGTCCCATGTGAATGGTATTCTTAAGGTACCGAAAGATCCGTTTAACCTCCTTGAGGTGCTTTTCAGTGGGTCGCGCTTGATATCGTGCACAATAACATGTAGCATGATGAATATCAGGTCTGCTTGCAGTCAAGTACATGAGGGACCCGATCATGGAACGATATCTCGTTTGATCTATGGGTAATCCCTCTAAATCAGCATCTAGGGATGTGGTTGATAATGGTGTCCCAACGGGGTCACATGATGTCATACCATGCTTTTTGATTATCTCTTGAGAATACTTAGCTTGGTTAATAAAGATACCACTTGGGGATTGGTGAACTTGAATTCCTAGAAAAAATTTTAGTTCGCCCATCATAGACATTTCAAATCTGCTGTGCATTACTTTTTCAAACCATTTTGAAAGTTTTGGGTTTGTAGACCCGAAAATAATGTCATCAACATAAATTTACACAAGCAAAATGTCATCCCCATATTTATAAGTGAACAAAGTTAAATCAATGGAACCTTTTGAGAAACCTTTGGAGACCAGAAATTTCGATAGCTCGTCGTACCACGCCCTTGGAGCTTGCTTGAGTCCATATAATGCTTTGTGGAGACGATACACCTTGTCAGGATAATGAGGATTGACGAATCCTTCCGGCTGCGTGACATAAACTTCTTCCTTCAAAGGACCGTTAAGAAACGCCGTCTTTACGTCCATTTGATAAACGATGAATCCCTTATGTGCAGCATAAGCAAGGAAAATCCTGACCGCTTCCATTCGAGCTACTGGTGCAAATGATTCTTCAAAATCAATACCCTCTTTCTGTCCATACCCTTTAGCCACTAGTCTAGATTTACTCTTGATGATCGTGTTCTCTTCATCCATCTTGTTTTTTCAGATCCATCGAAGATTTAATGGTGTTACATCGTATGGTCTATCAACAAGTTCCCAGACTTTAAGTCTTTCAAATTGTTGAAGTTCATCCGTCATCGATTCAATCCAAGCATGATCATCTAATGCTTCTTTGATGTTTTTCGGTTCAGCTGAACTCACGGCGAGTGCGAACATACAAACATCGGCATCGGTGTTAAGCTGTCGTCTTGTGCGAACGGGCTGTGAAGGGTTTCCAATGACATGAACCAAAGGATGATCTCGGGTCCAATGATGAGTTGAAGGATGTCGTTGAAAGAAAGTATGCATATTTGACGGATCAACATGGCGAGTAGAAGACTCTCCAGTCTCGTGTACCGGTGTACCGAATGGGTTGATGAATTCGTCTTCGTCAGATAATGCATTGTCTGCTTGATTTGTGTTCTCTGGAGCAATGACAGTAGTTGTGGATGTTGTAGGATCGATTGTTGAAGTGATATCTGAGGAGGTAAATCTGCAGCAACCCGTGTTGAAGTAGATGAAGTTGTATCCGGTTGTTGATGATGATCGGTATCATCATTCTTATCATGAGTGACAGCGGAAGACTTCGATACAACTTGTTTCTCCCCGGTGAAATATTCATCATACATTGGTCCATATAACATTTCCAACTCTTCAATTGTCATGTCGACTGTCTTATCAGCTCTAGGAACATTTTCTGGAACCAGCGTTGAACTTGACGGTTCATTGCTGTGGTCTTGAGCTTCGAGTTCCGTGCGGTTGTGAACGGAAGTCGTTTGTCGTTGTGGATCGGGACTTAAATTGTTTTGTTCAAGTGCCATTTCTTGTAATTCATCAAATCGGATGTGAATAGTCTCGACTATCAATTTTGTTCTCTTGTTGTACACTCTATATCCCTTAGACTGAGTTGCATATCCCACAAGAATACATGCATCACCTTTTTCTTTCATCTTATCCAAGTTTTCACCATCTCGAATGATGTAACAAGTACATCCCAACACATGAAGGTGTTTGAGTGAAGGTTTTCGATCATGAATTATGTGATATGGTGTCTTTTCGTGTCTTGGGATAATTAAGGATCGGTTTTGTGTGTAGCATGCGGTTAACACGGCTTCGGCCCAAAAATATAATGGAAGTTTTGAAGCGGATAATAATGTTCGAGCAGCTTCAACCAAAGTACGGTTTCGTCTTTCAACAACGCCGTTTTGTTCGGGTGTTCGAGCAATAGATGTTTCATGTTCAATCCCTTCGGCTTCAAAATACTTTCTCAGATTTGAATTCAAAAGTTCTGTACCTCTGTCAGTACGAACCACTTTAACTTGAGCCTGAAGACCACGTTGTATCAATTTAAGGAAGCTGATAAGAACTTCAGGTGTTTCATCCTTGGACCTCAAGAAGTGAGTCCATGTGTACCTTGAGTAATCATCGACAATTACCAGAATATATTTCTTTCCATTGATACTCTGAACACGCATTGGACCACACATATCCATGTGAAGAAGATCTAACCGTCCTTTAGAGCTTGGTGTGGTCTTTGTTTTGAAGCTACTGCGTTTAGCTTTACAAAGTTCACAAGAAGAACAAAGATGATCTTTGATGAATTTCAAGCTTGGAAGGCCTCTTACAATATCTTTCTTGGAAAGCAAGTTAATGGTATCAAAGTTGAGATGAGAAAGACGTTGATGCCATAACCATGCCTGAGTCGTTGAAGCTTTAGCCATGAAGCAAATTGGAGTTGATGAAGTTGTGTCTTGAAGTGAAATTGTGTAAAGATCAGTACCCCGTGTACCGGTAAGTAAGTCATTCCCATCATAATCACGAACAAAACATGTCTTCTTTCTGAAAGCAACTTCCAAATCCGCATCACAGAATTGACCAACCGAGAAAAGATTGTGATTGAGCCCTTCGACGTAGTATACCCTTTTAATCGTGATATTCCCCTGAACCAAATCTCCATATCCTAGGATCGGTGCAAATTGATCATTTCCGAATCGGACCGTACCTAGGAACTTCTCCACGAAGTTAATTAGAAGCTTGAGATTCCCCGTCATGTGCTTCGTGCATCCGGAGTCCATTATGAAGAGAATTATTTGTATCACCTGCAGAAGAGTTAGAACACGATGGAGCATTTGCTAAATTGGATACCACAGTAGTTGTGATAGTAGAATCATTAGTGTCCTTATCAACATTTAAAGACAAACTAACACTCGTTTTCACATTTTCTGTCCTAACTTTAGGCATCCATTTATATCCAGGAGGACACTGATTAGCAAACCACCATTTCCAAGACTTACTGGCAGACTCATATAATTCCTTAATTTTGCTTCTAGGATTCTTAGTGGTGGAGTCTGATGCATTACTTTTCTTAGTGGAGGTTGCACCAGAATGGTTCACTTTGCGTTTGGGTTTACTAGCTCTAATAGGCATTGCAACTTGCTTCTTAGTTCTAGTATCTACGCCTTTGACTTTATTTATAGCACACATAGAATGATTAGCATTAGCACACTTTCCACATTTGACACAAACAAATTTCACATTCATAGCATTCAAATCATTCACAGCATTCAAATCGTCATTACACGCGATTACAGACTTTTTATTCTTAAAAACGTTCAAATTCCTAGGGTGTTCTTCTACTTCATGCATCTCCCTTTGATTCTTGTGTTTCCAGACCTTATCATTCACTGTAGTGCGCTTAAGCTGAGGCCGGCTAACACTAGTAGTGGAGACTATTCCTGTAGTAGAAGACACACGAATATTAGTGTTTCTAGAAGTCTGAGGCGAGTGAGTATCTTTGTTTGTGGGCTTCGTGGACATTCTATACATCCCTGGTTTAATCACATTATTGTGCTTAACGCTTGGTGCTATAGGATTCCTTATGGGTTGAGCTTGTGGTAACCTTTCCTTTCCATCCATCTTGGGGGCAAACACAGGTTTTGTAAACGAGGAATTAGATAAAGCAGATGGTTTTCCCAAGATAGAGGATCTATTCTTTTTAGAGGCATTGGGTTGTCTAACAACATTTTTCTTAATGCTAGGTTCCACAATTTTCCCACCCATTTTAGCAATAAGTTTCTGCAACTCTGCTATCGCTCTGTCCCTGTCTTGTAACTGAGCTTTCAACCCTTTAATTTCCAAATTCTGTTCATTCATTTCTCGAAATGTTTGGGAAAGTTTTTCTTGCAATTTATTATCATGTGGAAAACGACCAACGTCTTTTTGCAAAGCAAGTTCAAGTGAATGACAATGTTTTTGAAGGAAATCAGTTTTGTGTTGAAGTAACTCAAAAGCCTTTTTGTCAACATTTTCTTTACGTTTCGAAAGCTCAATTTCAAGACGTTCACATTCTTTGATCTTATCAAGATATTGGCATGCAACTTCAGAATATTCATCAATATCAGCACAAGATGTAAAATAAGCACACATAACATCTTTAGAAACGCATTCTTGCAAGAGTAAATCATATTCATCTGAGAAATCAGACTTCTCCATTTGAAGATCATCAATGTGTTTCTCAATAGATTCAACATATTTTAAATCATCAAACATTTCAGGCCGAATGAACTCCTCAAGTTGAAGAACAGTTTCTTTAATCAACGCCGTGTTTGGAATTAAGAGTTCTTTGACAAGCAAGGTAATATCTTGAGGAATCGGACGTGTCCACTCAGCATTTTCACGTTTTGCCCAGTCTCGTTCAACAATAGATTTAACATTATCTATGTGGTGTTTAATAATACCTAATGTTTTCCTACTCTTGCTTTTAGATTCATCTAGAGGGAGGTAGTTTATGTATTTGTAAACATTAGATTTCTTAGGGGCAAAAGCTTTCTTCCATTGAATTCTCTTTTGTTTGCATTCTAAGAACACTTCCTCACGAGTTTTCTGAGTTTGTTTGTTGAACAGGCCATAAAGACTATTCTCATAAGCATAATTATAAGGTTTCACAAACTCCTTATTAACAAGTGGTTGACTATCAACATCCCAAAGGGCAGTCTCTTCACTATTGACACTAACAGGCATGCAATCAAGATCTGTCCTTTCAGTCTCATCAAGATAGAGACACGGGTTCGTAGCTTGAGCTTTGGCAAGGTACTCAGGACTTGCAAAGCTAGCTTGACCCTTAAACATCGATGGAGGTGCTAGCATTCTTACGGATTGAATAGAATCATGCGTTTTATAAACAACGTTCTTCAAAAAGTCGACTTGTGCTTCAAGTTTCGTAACTTTTTCGGTTTCTTTATCATATCTACTTTTGAAGTCTTGTTTTAACGCATCTACCTCTTGTTTCTTATCCTCTAGAATTTTAGCAGAATCAATAGTGGTCATAGAGAGCTTTTGTTCAAGTTCATTAACTTTGGTATTGGCAAGGTACGTTTTTTGACGTTCATCCATTAAGAAAACATTATATTGACGCTTCTCTTTAGCTAATAACTCAAGAGTTGTATTATATTTGTTTTCAAAATCGTCCTTTTGATTTTTTAACGCACTTCCCTTGTACCCCTCAAGCTCTTTGGTTTTCTGAAGGAGCTCATCTCTATAGCTTTCAGTCATCTCAGTAGATTTGATAAGAGCAGCTTTACATTCTTCAAAACTTTGAGTGAGCGTAGCGTTTGCCTTCTTTAATTGCTTTTGACTCTTTTTATTTTCAGTGACATCTTTTTGTAAAGTAGCAATTAAATTAGCAAGCGCAATACGTTCCTCTTCATCATATTCATTTGCATGTTCATCATCCGCAGACTCATTATTGCACATGTCTGATGAATCGGGTGTGGTATTGCTATCAACCGTTTCCATCATACACGTGTCATTAATGGTATTGGGTAGATCACTATGCTCAGGAATATCACCAAACACATTATATTCATCAACAGTGTGTACCTTATCGATTGGCTCAGTGTCAAAGATAGGGCCATTGTCATCTTCAGTGACTTTGAGAACTTCTTCAACCTTTGCCATGTACGAGTAATGTGCATCAAGCTCTTGATCAGAATCTTCATCATCAGTATCATCAAGCATGGCTCCTTCTTCAGCTGACAATTTAACCCCTGCTTCCATTTTCTTGCATAGCAACATCTTTTCCTTGTGATAGCTGGAGTCTCTAACCCTTTTCGGCTTCCTGCATTCCTTTGCCATATGCCCATATCCTTGGCAATTAAAACATTGAATCCCGCCCTGCTAAACCACTTGACTTCCAACCGTTTCCCTATTCCCAGTAGCAGCAGCAATCCTCTGAGTATCATACTTTGCAGTTTGTCGATCATATCTTGCAGAACCCTCAACATGCGTTGGATTATGTCGATCATACCTAGAAGGACTTTCACCACGTCGACGTGTGTCATACCTTGGAGGACTCTCAACATATCGATTCTTTGTGTTAGATGATGTGCGAAGATTGTTGTTGGTGGGTTTGTATATTTTCTTGTAAGTCTTCATTATGTAAGCAATTTGTTGTTTCATCTCTCGGTTCTTTTGAGCTTGGTCTTCATCACTATCTTCTTCAGATGAGGACTCAGATGGTGGTGATGGTGCTCTTGGCGCTTTACCTCGAGATTTTGTGGAAGATGAAGACTTAGATGATGTGGAATATCGTGGTGAGGATGATGTATTAGAGTATGGCTTAGGAGCACGAGAGTGAGGATCTTGAACATGTTGAGTGGTAGTCAGTAAAGCAAGTGGATTAGCTGTCTTGGCAACACGTTCAGCTCGAATCTCATTTGCTTCATTCTGAAATTGCTTCAAGATGTCAAAGAGTCGATGATATGAGACCTCGTCTAACTTTTCTTGTTGTTTCACCAAAGTGACGAACCGTGTCCACTCGGGTTGAAGTTGTTGAAGAAATTGGACATTGACTTGCATGGTGGAGACTTGCAGATTATTTCTTGTCATGTCATTCATCATCTTATAAAACCTGGAGTAGTAAGAGTCAATTGATTCTCCATCCCTTGAAGTAAACTTGCCAAAATTCCAAAACAAGTTTGTTTTGACATCTTGTTTGTTGAGTGATTCTCCTTGTTGCAAGCGTTCAATAGCAGTCCACATTTCATGTGCTGTCGGGCATGCATCAACCGTGGAGTAAATGTCATCTCCAATCCCACTTAAAACCATATAGATGGCTTCCTTTTCCGCATCATGCCAAGAACAATTTTCAGGTGTGAGATCAGTTCTTGTTTCATCACGTTCACTTGCAGGTATTGGATTAGTAGTATCTGTGGCTGCTCTTGGAGGAATTGAGATCTTCTTGAATATATATGGTCCACGAGTAATACATTTCCTCAAGGCATCACCATTAGGTCTTGTGTCAAGGTATCGTATGAAACGTGATTGCCATTAAGCATACCTATCAGATACAAGCATTGGTGGTCTCTCTTTGTTACCCGCCACCATTATGTTGTTGTTCGTCACACGATATTCGGCAGTAGAATCCATCTCAATATTCTATGAAATGATGAAGTGAATATGGATCATAAGTAGATTTGTTGTGATTGTTGTTGTGGTTTAAATTCCGAAAATTGCAATTTTTCTCCAGTCCGACAATAAATTCTCCAGTCCGACAAAAACGATAGACCAAAAAATTTTGTATCGTCAAATTTTGAAATTGAGCTAGAAATGTCCTAAAACTAGTATGGAAAAAATTTGAATTTACTTGACGGAAAAATTTTAACTCTTTTTTTTTTTTTTTGATCTTTGTGGAAACGATATTCCGAAACTAGTCTAGATGGTGGCTAAGTCTAAAAAATACTCAAACAAAAATTAGCAAAAACATGTCATCGGAATCACTTCGTCGGAATGTCTAATCGGAATGTCCAATCGGAATGTCTAATCGGATGTCAGATCGGAATGTCTAATCGGAATGTATGATCGGAATGTCTAATCGGAATCCTTTCGTAGGAATGTCTAATCGGAATGATGATCGGAACGGCCTTGTCGGAATACCAATCGGAATACCTTGTCGGAATGCCAAATCGGAATATCTGAAGTCCAGTCGGAATATTCGAAGTCCAATCGGAATGTTGATCGGAAAAGCTGGTCGGAATGTTAAAACCCTTTTCCGATTTGAGTAATCGGAATCACAATCCCTTTTCCGATTGCACTGATCGGAATATATAGTGCTGTTACGAGATTTTGGGGTAAAAAAAATGAATTTTTCGACAAGAAATCCGCGATTTTAACCAACCAAATGCGACCAAATCCCTACCACAGCTATGTAGAAGATTTATATCAAGATTTAGACCATAGAAACACAAAAAGAATCTTGAATTCGAGATGATTATAAGAGAAAATCACACGAACCAAGTAAAATCAACAACGAATCACAAAACTACCCTATGGCGATTGATACCAAATGTTATCCCCTATATTTGTGATGATTAAGCAATGAAGAAAGAAAGAAAATAGATGAAGAAGAGATGAATTCCTAGAGAGAGAATGTAGTGAGAGAAAGTAGAGAGGAGATGATTAACTTGGTGAAATTAGATTAGAGAAAAGAGTTTGTTACAAATGACCATCCACCCTCCTAACATGCTAGGAGGGTAGTATATATAGTCCACCCACATGCGGGCTTTAATGGACTATGTTGAATAAACTCTTTTATGCTAGTGGAATTGGGAAGCATGATAAGTCCGTACTCCACATTCTAGCTTCATCCTTGGTTTTCAAAGAAAGAAAACTTCAAAGACTGACAGAAGAGAAAGGTATATATTGGGCCGGGCTTGTCTTTTGGACTTTAATTAGTTTAAATCCAAGCCCGTGAACCACGACTAAATAACTACTTATTACAACGTTCTAATAAATATTACAATAGAAACCTATGACCGAACATTCTTGTTTGACTCAATATTTTTAGGCTAACAGTTCATACCCCCTCTTTTTATTTTCAAATCGCTTTATAAATGTTTTGAATCTCTTTTGGGGGAGATACATGCTTGTCGATGTCAAATGCGTGTCATGCATTTCAATGATTGTTTATGATATACATGTCTTCACTTTCCATGCGTTTTTGTGATAAATGCAAGTTGATATCTTTTTGAAGATTGCTTATATTGCGTACGTGCTTGTACTCTAGTGGATTGCTTACGTGACATGTGTGTTTATTTATACATTTGGATTATTGATACTTGTGAATATCGGGGCTATTCCATAGCTCCTTTTAAACTGCTTTGTGTGTTTAATACTGTGAAGTGAAATGACTGATTATGCTTGCTTGTGGACGCAAAAGAATTGAACCCTGTGAACACTCAGTGAACTTCGTTTATGATTAGCCTAAGTTGCTGTAGCCATAGTCTCCACTATCGTGAATCGTTAGTTACTCTGCTAGAGTAAGCTCTTATGTTATGGATAGATCTATTGAGGGTTGACAACCTCCACTCGGGCATTCTGACGCCGGACGAGTGTGTACCATTTGTATGAACGGAGTAATCTTGGCTATGTACTCCATTGGGGCAATTTATATGTGCAATCTATTGCATGTACTGGATCACTAGTTTCGATGTCACGAGCTTAGCGCTATCATAAACACTGAAACACCCGATTTATCCTACACTTGGAACTATATCTCCTATAGTTGCCTTGGGTACTTGAACTGAACTTTTGCGGTCCATCTTGCTATGAATCTTGAATATGATCTTGAATATGAATCTTGAATATGAATCTTGATTATGACCTTGTTATGATCTTGAACGTGAATCTTGCTATGAATCTTGAATATGATCTTGAATATGAATCTTGATTATGACCTTGTTATGATCTTGAACGTGAATCTTGCTATGAATCTTGAATATGATCTTGAATATGAATCTTGAATATGAATTTTGATTATGACCTTGTTATGATCTTGAACGTGAATCTTGCTATGAATCTTGAATATGATCTTGAATATGAATCTTGAATATGGATCTTGATTATGACCTTGTTATGATCTTGAATGTGAATCTTGACTATGATCTTGCTATGCTCTCGAACGTGAATAATGAACGTGATATTGGTATGAATATCGACTGTGATCAGGCATAGATCTGATATGAATCTTAACTGTGATATCAATGTGAATCGTGACTGTAGTAAGGTAAGGCTCTTGACATGAATTTAATATATGGTGCTGACATGATTCTTGCATAAGATATAATATGATTATTGTACATGGATTGATAAAATCCTTATGTGTGGTATTGACATGATTCATGCATGTAGGCTTGAAATGATGTTTACTTGCTGGTTTGGTATGATTCTCGTGTGCTAGTTTGACATGATGTTCATATGCCGGTCTGATATGATGTTTGTATGCGTGTTTGATATGATTCTTATATGTCGGTTGACCTGATTTATATGTGCGGTTTTGGTATGATTGTGACAATAACATGACCCTAGAACATGATACTGTTATGTATGTTACCGTGACTGTTGAATTTAACTTGGATATGAAATTAATGATGAACTTAAGATTGAACTGAAATGAACGGTGAGCTTGATCTACAACTTGTGCATGAACTAAAGTTGTTGTGTTAACTGTTATGCTAATTCTAAACTTTGATTTATGACTGAACTTTGATGTAATGTCTCTTTATTGTGAAACTCTGGATTTCTAAACGTTCTTACGATACTACTTTTAGTAGTTGTCCTTGTAAACTTTTAAAGTGTCTTAAACATTTTAATAAAACTTATGAACTCGCCAACCTTTGTGTTGACACTCTTAAGCATGTATTCTCAGGTACTTGACTGTATGATTATTTGGAGTCAACATGGTGATATTTGGCATAGAGGTCGTTCTCTCGGATCAAGACTCGGATAATCATGACGTAACAGGCCCCAATACTCGTGGGCTTCCACTGGGCCAATTTGGGAGTGTTACATTATGTCTCTTGAGCAAAACTTTGTAGTGTTCAAGTTGCCCTTTCTCTGAAGTTAAATACTTCTCTCTCTGAATTTGATTTGCCCTTCTTTCCAGATACTCAGTTTGATATTTGTAAACAAGGAAAGTCAACTCATACCTGTCTTCCAAAGGAGCATTTATTAACTCCTTCTCCCATTGAGCAAGAAATTCTCCAACATGAGGTACCCTGTCATCCAACTCTCTATGCATAATCTCAACCTGCTTAAGCATATCTTTAGGCCTCATCTTTTGCATTCTTTGATCCTGCATATCCATCTCCTCTTGTTGTAGCCTGAGAGCTACTTGTGCATCATGTGCTTCTTGAGAACTTTGTTGTTCAGGAGTTGGATGCTTGTATTTTCTCTTGGGCTGTTCCACCATGATTCCTTTTCCTTTGTCTTTTGGATCCACTGCTGGTGCTGGTTTAACTTTAGATGCAGGTTCTTTGATTGTAATCCCCTTCTGAGCTGGTTGCTTTCTGTTCTTTCTAACAAAAGTTTGAGTAATATTCTCAGCAGGGGAACGACTTACAACAGTGGGATCAGCAACAACAGGGGAAACTTTTGAAGCATGGGCTTCTTCTTGATTGCCCATGGTGAGTAATGTTTGAGCAATCTCTTTGATTGCACTCCCTTATCACTTCCCTTATCAGCACTTCCTTTCCCAATCCCTTTCTATGCACTTGCTATCTTTCCATGTACACCACCAGGATATGAATAGTACTGAGTAGACTCTTCTTTATTTGGAACTTCCTCCCCTTTGGAAGCATCCTCATCTGTGGATAGGATAAGTCTGGGCTTTCTCCTCCCCTCAAGAGTAGCAAGTCTGGTTTCTAAGTTATTGATAACCAGATTTTTCTTTTTGACATTTTGTACCAGTTGTGCATTCTGCCTTTTCAGACTCATGCACATTTTCGTCAATTCCAAATTAATCAAAGGTTTCATGCTGCTCTCAATCATAGAAGGGGATTTCTCCCCTTTTTGGATATCATGGAGTGAGGGAGAGGACTTACTGATGGTGTCACTGTCCTGCTCACCCCTTGAGGATGAGACAGTAGTGGCAGCCAAACCCTCAGTTTGCTCCAAACCCTTGGAGACTCTCCTCTCTACTGCTTGTGAAGATTCACCAGGCAAGGGAGACCTGGAAAACCTGGATTTAGATCACCTTTCATGTTGTGGATCAGCAGGGGGTAAAGGACTGGCAGGGTGTATGTTCTTGGCAGGGGAATCAGAAGGTTTGTGTTTAGCTGTTTGATTCTTGGCTTCTTCCTGTCTGATTTGTTTCATCATAATTGAAGTGAGTGGAATGGACCTGCCAGAAAACTGTGGTGATGGTGCAAGAAGTGTGGTGAATAGTTTGGTGGTATGTTTGGTTGCTGAAAAATAGTTTTTGTGTTTAATTGGAGCATGATCACTCATATTCAGCAGAAGTTCTATAAACCTTGGGTACATACAAAACTTTGAGTTGCTTGAAACATTTTTAACCATTCCTTTGAAAATCATTTGAGAAAAACAATACTTCCTCCCTGTTGCAAAGCAGATCAGGGCAGAAGCCATCTCACTACCAAATTCATTGAAAGCAGTGGTTTTTGGTGACAAACATTGCAAAACTGTATGAATGAAATACTTCCAATGAGGGGCAAACTGACCTTTAGCAAACTTACATTTTTGGTTTTTAGAAAGAGTGTACCCCAATTTAACAAGACCCGCAAAGATTTCAGCCTCAGATAGGTTGGTTATCCCATCCTCATCATCAAGAAGAAGATTGTCCCTGATGGAGGCAAGTGTAATCACCTTGGGATGACCATCTACAGTGCTTTGAATTGTAACCTCTCCATTCACTGTTTTGGTCATGGATTTAGACCAGAACTGCTGAATGTGTGAGGTATAAATTCTAGGGTTGATGAGAAGGGCCACTCTAAAGTACGAGGACTTTAGAAAGGCCACAGCATCAACAAACTCTACTGGTTCATCATGTAATAAAGCGATTTGGTTATGATTAGCCGCAATTTTGAGAGTCATGATAAAGTTTGAAAATATTTTGAAGGTTTATAAAGGTGAGAGGTAGGTGGGATTAAGTCGATAGAGAGAGATGGACCTGCTGGTGAAGGGAATTAAGTTTTTATAGGCAAATTGGAGAGCTGTGATTGGACCAAATTTTCAAATTGCAAAAATATCAAAGATAAATCTTGATAAAAAGTAATTTATTTGAAATAATAAAGAAAAGATTACCAATCAGCGAAGAAAGCGCCTTAAATATCTTTTAAAAACAATAAAATATTCCCTAACCAAAATTTGTGCAAGCAGGCCCAACGGCTATGAACAGGGTAACGGTATTGTCGGTCAATGGTCAAACAGGGGAATGTTATGAAAGCAGGGGAAGCAAAAGGTGAAAGCAGGGGAAACTTTCTTAGGGGTATTGGACTAGTCATGGAGAGACCAATGCTAACTAGCTCTGCTCTAATGCACACACTTGTATACACAAGATAGATACATAGAAACTCAAGAGTCCTCTATTCAGCAAAGGTCTCAACACAAAAAGTCAACACATAAGTCACCCTGCACCAGGTCAGCCCAAGAAAATATGCATACCCTAGTCACCATCCCTACCTTTTTCCTTACCTATGGTCAGTTAGTCTTGGCAATGTGTACTACACATCTGTACTTGAACAGCAAGCTGTTTTGATAGAGAAGTGTAAGAACCCATTACAGTGCCTCAAGGTTTCAAAGTTCTGACAAGCTTTGCAGCAAGTCATCATCACCCTGAACCCTTACTCACCAATGGATATGATCTAAGATCATATATGAGCATCCTAAGGATACCCTGAGTCCTAAAGGTGTGACCTAACCTCCCCTTAAACATAGAGCATATACCTGATCCACCAATGAGAATGGTATGCACCACATGAAACTCTGCATTGTTAGTCTAAAACCACATATAACCACTTTGTAAAAAGAACAAACCCAGTTTAAAGAGAAAAATTCTCTTAGCAGGGGAATGAACCTCCAGCAGGGGAATCTGTGTTAAAAAGCAGTGGAATAAAAAGTGATGGAAAAATTGACTAACAACTATACAACAACAGCAGTAAAGCAACCCTGAAAATACATGACATAATAGATATCAGTTTTTAGGGAGTAACCATTCCAATACCTGCAACCAGGTACTGAAACCTCCCTACTTCAAAAGCTTCTGTTAAAAGATCAGAAACATTAAGTTCTGTATCAATTTTCTCAGGGACAATCAGTCCTTTTTCAAAACAATCTCTGATAAAGTGATGTCTAATTTCAATATGTTTAGTTTTGCTATGAAAAACAGGGTTCTTAATAATGCAAATGGCGCTGTTGTTGTCAATGAATATCTTGGTTTTAAGAAAGTTATACCCATAATCAAGCAGTTGATTTTGCACCCAAAGTACTTGACCACAGCATGCAGCAGCTGCTACATACTCAGCTTCAGTTGTGGATGTGGCCATAATAGTCTGCTTCTTACATTGCCAAGATATAAGTCTGCTTCCCAAAAATTGGCATCCCCCTGTTGTGGACTTCCTGTCATTGTTGTCACCAGCATAGTCACTATCTGAGTAAGATATCAACTCAAATGGTGACTCATTGGGATACCAAAGTCTTAAGGTGGGATGGCACTTAATATACCTAAAAATTCTTTTTACAGCAAATAAGTGACACTCTGTTGGTGCCACCTGCTATCTTGCACATAAACAAACTGCAAACATGATGTCAGGTCTTGAAGCTATGAGATACATGAGAGACCCAATCATAGACCTGTAGTTCCTGACATCAATAAGCTTTCCAGGACCATCTCTACCCCATGTATGATCCTTGTCCATTGGTGTGGACACCTTCTTTCCATCAGACATGCCAAACTTCTTTACAATCTCAGCCACATATTTGTCTTGTGAGATAAATATCCCATCTTTCCGTTGCCGAACTTGTAACCCCAAAAAGAAGTTTAGCTCTCCCATGGCACTCATTTGAAATTTATCCTGCATCAGTTTGGTAAACTCTTTGCTAAGCATAGAGTTAGTGGATCCAAAGATGATGTCATCAATATAGACTTGTACTAGTAGAAGGTCACCCTTTTGTTTCTTGGTAAACAGGGTCTGATCAATCTTCCCCCTGCTGAATCCATTATCTAAGAGATATTTAGAGAGAGTACCATACCAGGCCCTGGGAGCTTGGTGAAGTCCATACATAGCCTTTTTCACCTTGTATACTTTGTCTGGATGTTCTGGGTCTTCAAACCCTAGAGGTTGCATAACATAGACTTCCTCATCAATGGTTCCATATAGAAAGGCACTTTTCACATCTATTTGGAAAACAGTGAAATCCATAAATGAAGCATAAGAAAGAAATAATCTAATGGCTTCAATCCTGGCAACTGGAGCAAATACCTCCTCATAGTCAATTCCTTCTTCCTGTGTGTATCCTTGTGCCACTAGTCTTGCTTTGTTCCTGACAACTATCCCCCTTTCATCCTTTTTGTTCCTGAGTACCCATTTTGTCCCAATAGGCCTTGCCTATTTGGGACAATCTACCAGAATCCAAACCTCTTGTATGTCAAACTGTAAGAGCTCCTCTTGCATGGCTTCAACCCAGCTTGGGTCATTTAAAGCCTGGAAAATCTTCTTTGGCTCTTCTTGTGACAGAAATGCAGTAAACAAACAACACTGCATGTTGTCATGATTAAACTTCATGGTGATGTTAGCAATGAAGCTGTGCTCCTTTGCTATATACCTTGTATGTCTAGGTGCTTCAAGATCACCAATGATTTGAGAGATAGGGTGATCCTTATTGATTCTGTAGGTAGGCTGCATAATTACTTCTGTTTCATCTTCTTCCAAATCAGAGTTGATTGGGCTATCTTGATTAGGAAAGAAGTCCTCAAAGGAACTTCCAAAAGATACAGCATGACCTAGAGATGGGTGCTGGTGAGCTGAATGTAGCTCTGAGTAACTTGAGCCTCCACTCTTGATTATTCTGCTTCCACTGCTGGATATAATAGGACCATCAGATATGGGTGTAGATGATAAAATGAGTGGGGATTCTCTTTCTTCATCATTAGTATCATTAGCAACAGGATCCTTTGTGGAAGGGGAAGCAGTTGGTCTAGCAGGGGAATCCTGGATTCCACTGCCTTCAGCCATTCTGCTGCTTTCAGGAGGTGACATAGCAGGGGATGAGATTGGCTGTTCTTTTCCTAGAGAAGGATTATCTTCTTTATCATCAGCTTCAATAGGAAATAGTGAGGGTACATTCATGTACCTCAGGGGTGACTTCTCTGCACCAGTTGGTTCTTGAGTACCTGAAGTATTAGTGTTCTGCAATGCAACAGTTACATAATTCATAGATTTTGAAAGTACTTCTATATCAAAGAACCAGTCAGGACCTATTTGAACATCTTCAGGTTTGTCTTCAAGAAAAATTCACATGAAGATTTTCTGTGATTTTGCTTGTCTTCTTGTTCAAGACCCTATATCCCTTGCTGTTTAATGAATAACCCACAAAATATCCATCATCTCCGTTTTCACTAAACTTGCCTAGGTTGTCAATTGTGTTCAAGATGATCACATGACATCCAAAAGGTCTGAAGAAGTCAATTAAAGGAGGCCTTCCATTGAACAGCTGATAGGGGGTCTTGTTGTGTGCCTTAACCACCAAGGCCCTGTTTTGTACATAACAAGTAGTGGATACAGCTTCAGCCCAAAAGATAACTGGAAGTTTGGAATCAGACAGCATAGTTCTTGCAGCTTCAATGAGTGTCCTATTCCTTCTTTCTGCCACTCCATTCTGTTGAGGTGTTCTTGTAATGCTGAATTCCCTCTTGATTCCTTTGTTTATGCATAAAGAGTCCAGTTTCTGATTCCTGAACTCACCACCATTATCTGATCTTATGGTGACTACCTTCATGCTTTTTGATAGTTCAATCTGATTGATGAACCCAATGAGTACATCAGCTGTGTCACTCTTTTGAAATAGAAAGAATGTCCATGTGAACCTTGAAAAATCATCAATAATCACTAGGCAGTACCATTTCTTCATTATGCTTGCCACAGAAGTAGGACCAAAGAGATCCATATGCAGTAGTTCCAATGGCTTGGTGGTGGACATACTTGTTTTTTATTTGCAAGATGCTCTGTGTTACTTCCCTTTCAGACATGCAACACAAGTATGATCATTGACAAAAGACTTGGAAGGAAGACCATGAACCAGATTATATTTCACTGGTTTGTTCATGTTCTTGAAATTCAGATGACCAAGTCATCTATGCCATTTCTTACACTCATCTACTGAGGCTTTGGCAATGAAACAGGTTTCATTATCTTGGAGAGAGATGTCCTTGAGGTCAACTGTGTACATGTTCTTTTGTCTTGGTGTTCTGAGTACAATAGGAGTGTCTGGTGGTAAGACAAACTCCTTTCCTAACACCAGGCATTCAGTGTCAGTAAACAAGACCAAATTCTTGTTATCAGTCATCTGTGACACACTAAAGAGATTGTACTTGAGTTCTTTGACCAAGTAAACATTGTCAAAGGTCATCCCATTGGTGACAATAGTTCCTTTTCCTGTTATTGTTCCATGCCCATCTCCAAAAGAAACACCATCATTGTCATGCAAGGGCACAAAGTTAGACAGATAAGATTTTTGTCCAGTCATGCTTCTTGAGCATCCACTGTCCTAATATGCTCTATCATCCTTTGTCTTCTTTGTCACCTGCAAAAAGAAAAACAAATTAGTTTTTCTTGGGGACCTAAGCCATTATAGACTTGGATCTACCTTGTGTATCAATGTAGGATAGCTTATCAAAAACTAGAGATACACAATTAGATTGAGTACCCCTTTTGGGTACCCAAACCCAACGAGCTGAGGCTTTCACAGCTTTTCCCCATCTACCCATGCTCCTAGAAGGCAAAACTTTGTTAGCAGGGGATACCTCAGTTTTAGCAGGGGAATCCTTATGCTTAGCAGAGGGAACCCATTTTTTGTTTTGGCCTCTATTCATGTGTTGGTAAGGTCTAGGGCCAGATCTATATGCATTATATGGTGTTGGGGTGGTCACAGAAGTGCTTGGCTTGGTGTGAACATCATTCTCCTTTCTAAGTGCATGAACAACATATTTGTCAGTCACCCTGTTTCTCAAGGCAAGGGCAACATACTTGGCAGGGGAAAAGGATTTTGCCCCTGCATTTAGAAGAATGGTTTTAGGTTGCATATCCTTTAAAGGATTTGCAGCCACCACTTCCATTGGTGCCTTACACTCTTGATAAGTGTGCTCAAAACTGCCACATGTAAAGCAGGGCTTGGTGTTAATCACAAAGTCTTCTCCTAATTGATGAGAATTTTGGTCATTCCAATTTCTTTGATTACCTCTGACAGTCTTGTACATACCAGCATATATAATGGTGGACTTAGGAGACTGTGATCTGGTTTTAGATTTGGGTGAGCTACTAGAATCACTACCAAAAAGTCCTTCTCTTGAAAATAGAACAAGGTTATCATTTTTCCATTGTTTTAAAGCAACCTGTTCCTTTTCAAAATCCCTAATAACACTAGTTTTTACTAGAGGCTCTTCAGTATCAAGATTATTAGGTATGTAAGCACTCAAGTCAAACTCAATATCATCCTGTTTTTGAAAACAAGGGATACCAGTCTAAGACAGGTCTTTTCTAGGAAAAGGTACATGGATGTTGGCAGGGGGTGGTGGTATGGTAGCATGCTCATTTCTAATCCCAAACCCTGTTTTTTCCTTAGGAGATTGACTAATTTCAACTGCTTTGTTTAAATCTTTTGAAGCTTTTCCAAAATTTTCAACAGTTTCCTCATCTATCTTTTTGTTAGATTTAAACATTTTAAGTTCAGCTGTCAAATCCTTAATGGATTGGTTATTCTCCTTGGCATCTCTTTCTAGAATCACAATGTGATCCCTATAATCACTTTCTCTTTGCTTAAACTCTCTTATGGTGGACTCTAACTGTTCTAAAGCACGTCTATAATTATCAAGATCATTGTCACAATTGATATAGTCAGCTTTTACCTTTCTGATTTGATCATTCAATGACTCAATATTTTTCCTACAAGCTTTAGTACAATATGAATCATCATATACCTCATTGTTAGAGCTGGAACTTGACATGGCCATTAGTGCAAACTCCTCTTCTTTTTCCTCATTAACCAAAGCTTGATTTCTTTCCACATTCTCTGTCATGGCACTCCAGTCCCATCCACCTGCTCCATCTATCCCCTGCATGGCTACCATGGCTTTAGCACCAGAATCATCATCTCTGGTTTCCTTCCTATAGCTGTTCCCAGTCTTAGGTCCTCTGCATTCCCTTGTAAAATGACCCTTCTTGCCACAGTTGTAGCATTCAACTTTTGTTTTGTCAAAACCAGCCACATCAGAGGGATTTATTGAGATTTTCTTCCCATACTTCTTGTAAAACCTGTTGGCTCTCATGCTAAGCAAAGCCATGTTCCACTTGATATCCATCTCTTCCATCCCTTGCTTACTGATTTGACTTAGATCTTCATGCAACACAGTAGATCCTTGTGGTCCTTGAGATGCTATAAAAGCACAAGCAGTATCAAGGCTGAATGTAGTTGGTCTTTCTTCATCATAAGATGATCCAGACCTGGTAGCAGGGGAATAAGCAGCAGGGGCTACTTCAATTCCACTGTTTTTGGAAATTCCACTGCCTTGTGATATGAATGCCATGTTAGCAGGGGAATCAGTGGATCCACTTGAGTTGGTGGGAATCGTTCCTTTTGACTTCATCTCATTGACAATAGGTTCAAAAACTTTTAAGTTATTGTATATGTCATCAATGTTCTTGTTGTCAAAGTCATCCTTATTCTGCCAAATTTCCTTGTAGACAAACCATTCTTTCTGGAGGCTGTTAAGAAACCTGGTATTCACCTGCTCTCTTGACACCTCAATATCAAAGAATTCCAACTGGGCCACCATATCTTGAAGCCTATTGTAAATAGCTCCAATTGATTCATCACCAATTACTTTGAAAGAAGCAAAATCATCCAGCATTTGATTCTTCTTCTTCTTCTTTGTGGCTTCATTTCCTCCAAAGGTTGTGCCTATGGCTTCCCATAGTTCCTTAGCTGTTTTGTATTTTCTGAATCTGAGTTGATGTCTATCAGGTAGAGCCAACAGCAATGAGCTGTGAGCCCTGAGATCATGCCTTATGGCCAGTATTTCATTATCACAAAGAGCATCAGATTTCTTCTTGTCCTTACCTTTGGAACTTTCACCTTTCTTTTCTTCCTTGCCCTCTTCAACTGCTAACATTTTGTTGAATTGATCACCAAATTCTATGATCTCCCAGAGAACATAGTGTTCCATTTTCAGGTATTGTTGGATTCTGAATTCCCATAATTCAAAGTTTTCAGGATCCAACATAGGTAACTTGAGGTTATTGTGGTTGTTGCTGTTTGAGGAAGAGTCTGAAGACATGGTTGCTATGAGGGTTTTTTTCTTGATTTAGGCAAAGTTTCTCAACAAGCTCTGATACCACTTGTTGATCCCAAAGTCAAATCTTAAACCTTAATAGCTTGTTTAAGGGTTGTGATAGAAAGAAAGAATTCAATCTAACACTAGAGCAACTTTGCAAAGCAAAGTAACTAAACAAGATGTGGAATATAATGTTTAGCACAAGAACAATATGATTGAAACGTTGAACTTTAATATATCAATGATATACGAATACCCTAAAATGGTATTAGGGTTTACAAAACCTTAAAGTATGACAATGAAAGACCATAGAGAAAAGACACACATTGTATGCTAACCTAGTGAGTCCTTTTATAGCCATAAGGACCCACGTACAAGATCACTACTAACAAACTTGGAAATTATTAAGGAATAGTAACTGAAACGCGTAAAAATCTATTCCAAGTTTATCTCTGACAGCAGGGCCTTTGACTTCAACAGGGGAACCAATCCCCCTGCCTTTGTTATTTAGCATGGGGAACTTACACTAGCAGGGGTACTGATAATCAACTAGCAGGGGTAATAAGTAAGCATAGATTTATTCCCAACAGGACATAAGTGTGCAATTAAGGAAAAATGAAAGAGGGGAGGAAGCTTCCTAAGCACTCCTTAATCTCCCCTATAAATAGATTAGGATGTATTCATTTTCATTTTGTTGGCTAATAGTGACAATTAGTTCTTCCATTTTATTTACTTGCACATTTACCTTATTGCACTTTAATTACTTTGTCTTGCACTTTAATTTCCGAGTAAGTTACTTTTATTTTTATTGAATCTTTACTTTTCTTGTTTAATCTCTCATCTACCTTTCTTTCTATGCTTTAATATTATTGTTTACATGCTTTTTGTGTTGCTTATTTGATTAAAGGTTATGTTTTTATGCTTTTGATTGTTTTGGATTATTGATTTTTATAGCTTATTTGTGTTTATCTTTAAGTTTCTAAAGTTTTTATAAAAGTTATTTTTATATAGAGTTTGTTTTCGTACATCTTTCTTATTTCGTGTTTTCAAAAGTATTTAAATTGTAGCTTATTAGCTTTTTCTTACACGTATTTGCTTAGGTTTTTAGTCTAGTGCTTATTTGAGTAGTAGCTTATTAGTTGTGCTTATTTACAAATTTTCTTACTGTATTCCGACCACCCTGGTCGGAAAAGGGTTTCATATTCCGATCTTCCAGATCCGAAAAGGGTTTGTTATTCCTACTAGGATTCCGAAGTCACATTCCGATCAAAAGGTGTTGTTTGGTATTCCGATTAGGACTGTTGTTGGGTATTCCGATTTGGTCTGGAGGTGACAACATTCCGACCAGGAGTCCAATCCCCATTCCGACAGGACCCCAAGTTAGGTATTCCGATAAGGTGTTCCGATCATATTCCGATCAGGAATGTAAGGGTTATTCCGACGAGACCACATTCCGATCAGGAGGTAAGTATACATTCCGATCTTGATTCCGATCGGAATGTATTCCGATTAGGTTTGTTTTCTATTTGGTCTTGTTTAATTTTTAATTTTACATTTTAATACTTTGTCAAATTCTACTTTTCGTCAATTTTTAATTACCCGTCATTTAATTTCTCGTTATTTACTTTTCAAAGTTTTAATATTGCACAATTTAAGTTTTAATTAGATTTAGATTTAAATTAACGTCATTTACCTTTACGTTTTGCACCTTTTAATTACTACAACGACACAACTATTTGTTTCACCAAAGAACGACTGAGTCACATAGTTAAACCAGATCAATTCGATTAGACCGATTTCAACGAACAATTTTAACTAGGTAAAATTATAGTTATTAAATGGCGCCGCTGCCGGCTCTTTTCGTAAAGATAAACGGTTTTCTGTGAGAGAAGCGTTGCTTTTTGGGATCCGTTCACTTGTGAGCGTTATTTTCTTGCTTAAAAATTTTCAAAAATCCATAAAAATTAAAAAAGTTGTAAAAAAATCCATAAAAAAATTAAAAATTTCAAAAATTCAAAAAGATTTTATTTTTCTTATGTATATATATATTGTCTTTGTGTTTGGTTTCTTTTTCTTTTGCCTTTGTAGGTGTATGCGTACTAGATCTTCTACTTATCAAGAGCCCGAGACTCGAGAAGATTTAAGTATGGCAGGTGTTAACAACAATAATAATCCACCGCACCTCAACAATAACAACAATGTTCATCCACAGCCCGATCTTCGGACAATGGAGGAGCTTTGTCAACCTACCATGTTTGGACGAGGAGGACCGATTGCACCGATGCAAATCACGGCTCCGGAGTTTTCGTTGAAGAACCACATGATTCAGCAAGTGCAAACTAATCCATTCGCCGGAATGCCTGATGATGATGCCAACAAACACCTCGACAAGTTCATTACAATCACCCAAAGCATGAAGTTGCCTGGTGCTACAATGGATGTTCTTCGCCTACAACTCTTCCCACATACTTTATCACACCACGCCGAGAAATGGTTTGATCGTCTTCCAAAGAATTCTATTCATACTTGGGATGACATGACTCAACGCTTTTTGTCGCACTACTTTCCACCATCCATGGTCACGAGCCTTCGCAATCAAATCAGCGGTTTCATGCAAGAACCCGATGAATCTCTTTTTGATGCTTGGGAAAGATATAATGTTTTGATTGATCGTTGTCCAAACCACAACATGCTCCCTGTGACCTTAATTGATAACGGATTGACTTTTCGAGATCGTGATACGATTAATGCAGCCGACGGTGGGACATTTATGAAAAGGAGACCCGAGGAGTGTAGAGAGCTTATTGAGAACATGACTACTCACCACAAAAAATGGGATTCCTCCGCTTCTTCAAGGAACAACCCGAGAGTCAATGTTTCCTCTACTTCAGCAAACCCCGACATGACCGAATTCACCCGCATGATGACCGAAATGAACAAGAATATCTTGCTTCTCGCTACAAACCAACAACATCAAGTTAAAGCGGTTGCTAATCCTTGTGAAACATGCGGCGGTCCACACTCATACACTGATTGTCCTTCTACTCAAGGAAATCCGGAAAATGTGTATGCAGCTTATGGTAATTATTCACCGGAAAATTACCAAGCTCGACCTCAAGGGATAGAAATTTGCTGAATTACTGGTCTAACAACTTCCTTTCCCCCGGTTTTTCTCCTCAAAACCAAAACCCCGCCTACAACTACAATAGAATCAACCAAATCCCACCTAGAGCTTCTAATCCTTATCACCCACCCGCCCAACAAGCCCCACCCATTAACCCCGATGTTGAAGCCTTAATGAGAACCCAAGGAGACCAAATCAAGAATCTGCAGAGCTAAATTATCAATATGAAAGGAGATATCACCAAGCAAGGGAATGACATCAGATCCGAGCTTCGAGATAATATTCAATCCTCCTTCAGCAATCAAATGAATGATATAAAGAATATGCCGGCTAGTTTCTTGCCCACAGCTCAACCTTCTACTTCGAGTTCTCTACCTTCCAACACCGTCACCAATCCGCGAGCGAATGTGAGTGCTATTACTACCCGTAGTGGAGTTACCATCGTAGGACCACCTATTCCACCCCCATCATCTACACCTCCTCCACCACCATTTATCCCTACTCCTCCTACACCTAGTATTAGTACACCATTACCGTCTCCGCCTCGTCATGACGATGTACACAAGAAGAACCCTTCAACATCTCAACCTTCACCAACTACACCTTCTACCTACAAACCCAACATCCCATATCCTTCTCCCTTGGACAAGCCTAACTTGCTCACTAAGAATGACACTCAAGTGTCGAATTATTTGAAGATGATCTCTCAAATGAATTTCAACATTAGCCTTGTTGAAGCACTTGTCCACATGCCGAAATTTGTCAAAGCATTCAAGGAATTGCTTAACAAGAAAGATAAGCTGATTGAGCCAACATACGCTTAAATGAAAACTGTTATGCAGTTATTCTTAAAGAACTTCCGGAAAAACTTGGAGATCCCGGTCGTTTTGTGTTGCCTTGCATTTTCAACAAAACTGAAGAATTTACTTCCCTAGCTGATCTCGGGGCCAGTATAAATTTGATGTCATTAAGTGTTTGGAAAACACTATCATTACCCGACCTTACTCCAACAAGGATGAATCTTGAGCTTGCCAATCACACTCTCACTTACCCCGTTGGTATTGCCGAAGATGTGTTCATTAAAGTTGGCACCTTCACTTTTCCGGTCGACTTTGTTGTTGTTGATTATGAAATGGACCCTCGTATTCCTTTAATACTTGGTCGGCCATTCTTAAGGACCGGCAGAGCTCTAGTTGATGTTGCCGAAGGAGATCTCATCTTAAGAGTCGGGGATGATGCACAAGTTTTTAAAATGGGGAAGCTTACAAGCAAATCCTATGGAAGGGAATCTGTGAATATGATTAATGTGCTCGATGATTTTGTCATCTACAACAATCCTCTATTCGATTCTTGCATTGATAATCCACTTTTTCAAGAGGATGTAGATGATTCTCTCTCCAATTTGGAACCTTCTCCCATTTATGATTCTCCACCGATCTTTGATGCTTATGATGATGATTCTAGCTCAGATTCGGATGATTATGATGACCTTACTTCCGAGTATCCCGAGATGCCAACTTATGATGATTTTGATGAGGCCGATACTCTTTCGAGTGATTCTTCACATGATGAAGATCCTCCGCCATCACTTGATCCTACTTTGGACGATTACTCATTTGAGGAAGACTTCTCTACTTTTCTTAATACTTACTTCCCTCATGAGAGTGATGCACCTCCTTTAGATTTTGATGATTATCATCTTGATCCTACCTTGGATTTGAAGAAAATTCTTTCAAAGGAGAAGAAACCAGTTGACACCAACATCCGCAGCAGGTATGATTTAACACCTCTTTGTCCACCTTCAGAGGACGAGGTTGTGCATCTTATTCGCGGATCTTCTTCACATTCTGCTGAACCTGAGTGCTATTTTCCCCTAAAGGAAAAGGTGTTCGACCCTGATATCGATATTCTTCAGCCATCTCAGTTTCCACCTGATGAAATAAAAGGAAAAAACTTTGGAACTATTGAAGACATGCTTGCACCACTTCATCCTTGCTTCCACCGTAATCCATCTTTGCTTAAGGGAACCTTGCCTACTCTTCTTTAGCTTGCCTTGTTCGCCTTAAGCTTGTGCTATTTGATGGACGAAAACTATGTCTTTGATCCCGGTGGATATGTTTCATGCTTCTTCCTATGATAATCAAGGTCGAGTCAGGCTTACGACTCGGTTAACAAAAATCAAGCGCTTCTTGGGAGGCAACCCATGCATCTATCTTTTAGCTTTCTTTATCATAAGTGTAGGGGGGAGACCCGTTGGTGTTTGCTATTTCCTCTCTTCTACTAATCAGGGATTCGAGCGCTCAATGATCCACTCTTGATGATTTTTGACGACTCGTGATTCCGTTGTTCCCTTCTTCCCGGTTCTATCCTAAACTCTTTTCGATTCACTATTTTATATTTTCCAATATTAAATAGGAATCTCGTTAGTTGTCTTTTCCTTAACAAGATTTAAACTACGTGCACAATGTCCTAAGTGTAGGGGAGTTTAATCCCACATGCTTAAACATTGAGGACAATGTTTATGTTAAGTGTAGGGGGGACTTCTATCGAAGTTAAGTGGTCTTTTCCTTGTATTTGTCCTCATTTAAACTGGAAAATCAATTTTTCGACATTTTTCAAAATTTTTGATCTATTTTGGCCTATTAGTTTTTCCCTTTGTATAGTTATTTTCTTTTCTTACCAGAATAAATCTTTAATAAAGTGGTTTTAATTTTCAAACGTTGTGAATCTTTTGACTCAACCCGAGTTTACTTATCTAAGTTTACTCTAGCTAGTATCCTTAACGTGTTTAAGTCAAGTTTTGTTAGGCTTTTATATAGGGAGCTATAAAACGCGAAAGTCTTAACTCTCACGGGTTAAGAACAAGAACTTTTCGCAAGTTCCTATAATTGATCCTAGAGAGTCGTTTATCAAGGGAACTTTAAAACGCGATTTCTAAACTTGAAAAAGTCAAAGAATTTGCAAGATCCTATAGGCGACTCGAAAACCCAAAGCTTTGATTTAATAGGCTAAGCATCCACGAGTCTCATTCCTTGAGATTTTAAACTGTGGAGAACGAGAGATGATAGAGTCAATTATAAGTTTGGTATTCTTTCGTGAATTTATGTGAGTTAATTATGAGCCTATTCTCCCATCGCTTGCTAATAAATTTATCTGCAATAAATAAGCTTGTACGATTTGAAAAGTTACTTACCTTCTAGCCCAAGATCGTTTAAAAGTTGCTCGGTATGGATTAGAGTTCATAGCTAAGGCATAACTTATTGAAGCGGGATGCGAAGATTGGCGAGTCCAAAAAGGCCCTAACAAGGCATGAGGGCTATATTTTGTTGCTAAAGATCCAAGTGATGTGAAGAATCATTTATCAAAAATCAATATGAAGGATCGAGACACACGACGAAAAGCAAATACTCCCAAATAAGTCATGGAGAAGTCTATCCGAAAAGGCCCTAACAAGGTATGAGGATAAATAGATCCAAGTCCAAAAAGGAGACGGATCGTTGTATATCAAAGTCCAAAATAAAGATTGGAGAAAAATGAAGAAGTCGTGGTCCAAATATGAAGAATCTCTCAAAACTTCAAGTGAAGAAATTCCTATTATGAAGAGAAGACCATTATTTCATGAACGTCTCTCAAGGTTTGAAGAATGAAGTCGCTGCCAAATATCGGTCCGAGAAAGGTCTCAAATCGCGAAGTGAGTTATGCTAAGATATGAACTTTATGAGGTCCCGAGAAGCAGTTTTAAAAGATTTTGTCTAAATAACTATCGAAATAAGTCAAAAATGCATCCTCGTGATCATTCAAGACAATAATAAAATATAAGAGATACACCTAGGAATAAGGGAGTCTAAGTAAATAATTGGCCCACATGAGTTCGTGTTAATTTGCTAACTTATAATAACAATGATCTCGTTTTTAAGCTTGGTTTGGAGAAAGTGAAAACTTGAGGATGATGATTCTTCATAACATTTCCAAAACCCGAAGGTATGTTTTTTATTTCTTTACTTTGAACGTTTATAGTTTTCTATCTCTTTATTAAAGGCCAAGGTGGATTGATTTTGATGAAAAATGTAAACGTGCTTTGTTGATCCCTTAGTCAGATCTTAAACCTTAATAGCTTGTTTAAGGATTGTGATAGAGAGAAAGAATTCAATCTAACACTAGAGAAACTTTGCAAAGCAAAGTAACTAAACAAGATTCGGAATGTAATGTTTAGCACAAGAACAAATGTGATTCAAACGTTGAACTTTAATATATCAAAGATATACGAATACCCAAAGTGGTATTAGGGTTTACAAAACCTTAAAGTAATAATAATGAAAGACAAATGAGAAAGACACCCACTTGCATGCTAACCTAGTGAGTCCTTTTATAGGCACAAGGACTCACGTACAAGATCACTACTAACAAACTATGGAAAGTATTAAGGAATAATAACAGAAACGCGTAAAAATCTATTCCATGTTTATCTTTGGCAGCAGGGCCTTTGACTTCAGCAGGGGAACTAATCCCCCTGCCTTTGTTATTAAGCAGGGGTACGAATAATCAACTAGCAGGGGAAACAAATAAGCATAGATTTATTCCCAACAATCCTCCCCTAAACTTGTGCTTTCCCCTAAAGACAAGTTTCTGAATAAATGCTAGTTGATGAGGATGCTTACAAACTCTCTGGCCAAATCTGACTATGAACCATTCTTACCAGATCATAAGCAACAGGCTTCTTAGCATCTACAATTAGGTTAGCCTGTGCCAGTTTCTTCAAGGTGTCCTGAGAGAAGGGATAATACCTATGATTGAGCAAGTACACACTCACACCTTCCATCACCACCTCATAAACCCCAGAATTAGTAAATAGCTTCCAATACAACAAGTCTCCTTTGTTCACTGCATCAAATATAGGATCAAATAACTCATGCTCATACATCCTATGCATGCACTCCCAGATTACCCAATCCTTCTCCACACCATCCATGGTAGGAGGTTTTGCAGCAAACGTTTTCTTCAATATTTTCCACAGATCTTCTAAGTCTTCACTATCTAAAATTTGAAACATGACATCAAGACTTAGAAAGGTCTGTGCTGTATTTTCAGCTCTTGTAAGCTTCCACCAAGTCCTCCCTTTGTGTTCATAAACAGCATACTCTATGATAGCAAACTTCTTTCCAAGTTCACTAGGTGAGATATCATCATTTTCCTGCAGAATTAGCTGTTTATCAATCTCATCATTTGAAGGCCTTTGAGACTCTTTAGTAACTATGCCTACTTTCTCCATTCTCTTGAGTCTCTTTGCTGCTCTTTGTACATTAAGTACAGACTTCTCAAGTACTTCTGGAAAACTTCCACCTGCTTGATGCGATTCCCCTGCTTGTGATAATGCACCTGCTTGGGATGATGCACCTGCTTGTGTAGTCTCTCCAGCTTTTCTTTTCTTTGATTCTTTAGCTTTCTGTAGCATTTCACTTTGTCTCCTAAGATACTCAGCTTCCTCAGGAGTGTTGATAGTCATCCAATCCTCCACATCATACAATTTTAGAACTGATCTGACTGCTCTTTTTATGGCTTCAAAACTCATATCACTGAAGTCACCATCCTTCCACTTTCTATGTCTCTTAAGCAGAACTTTGTAGTGATCAAGTTGCCCTTTCTCTGAAGTTAGATACTTCTCACTCTGAATTTGAATTGCCCTTCTTTCTAGATACTCAGTTTGATATTTGTAAACAAGGCAAGTCAACTTATACCTGTCTTCCAAAGGAGCATTTTTCAACTCCTTCTCCCATTGATCAAGAAACTCTCCAACATGAGGTACCCTGTCATCTAGTTCTCTATGCATAATCTCAACCTGCTTGAGCATATCTTTGGGCCTCATCTTCTCCATTGTTTGGTCCTGCATATCCATCTCCTCTTGTTGTAGCCTGAGAGCTACTTGTGCATCATGTGCTTCTTGAGCCCTTTGCTGTTCAGGAGTTAGATGCTTGTATTTTCTCTTGGGCTGTTGCACCATGATTCCTTTTCCTTTGTCTTTTGGATCCACTGCTGGTGCTGGTTTCGCTTTAGATGCAGGTTCTTTGATTGTAATCCCCTTCTGAGCTGGTTGCTTTCTGTTCTTCCTAACAAATGTTTGAGTAATGTTCTTAGCAGGGGATAAACTTACAGTAGTGGGATCAGCAATGGCAGGGGAAACTTTTGAAGCAGGGGCTTCTTCTGGATTGCCCATGGTGAGCAATGTTTGAGTAATATCTTTGGTTTCACTCCCATTGTCACTTCCCTTATCAGCACTTTCTCTCTCCATCCCTTTCTGAGCACTTGTTATCTTTCCATGTTCCCCACCAGGATATGAATAATACTCAGTAGACCCTTCTGTGTGTGGAATTTCCTCCCCTTTGGAAGCATCCTCATCTGTGGAAAGAATCAGTCTGGGCTTTCTCCTCCCCTCAAGAGTAGCAAGTCTGGTTTCCAAGTGAGAGATAACCAGACCTTGCTTTTTGACATCTTGTACTAGTTGTGCATTCTGCCTTTTCAGACTCATACACATTTTCGTCAATTCCAAATTTGTCAAAGGTTTCATACTGCTCTCAATCCTAGAAGGGAATTCCTCCCCTTTTTGGATATCATGGAGTGGGGGAGAGGACTTATTGATGGTGTCACTATCCTGCTCACCCTTTGAGGATGAGACAGTAGTGGCAGCCAAACCCCCAGGTTGCTCCAAACTCTTGGAGACTCTCCTTTCTGCTGCTTGTGAAGATTCACTGGGCAAGGGAGACCTGGTAAACCTGGATTTTGAACGCCTTTCTTGTTGTGGATCAGCAGGTGGTAGGTTCTTGGCAGGGGAATCAGAAGGTTGATTTATGGCTGTTTGATTTTTGGCTTCTTCCCGTCTAATTTAGTCCATCATAATTGAAGTGAATGAAATGTTTTTGCCAGAAAACAAAGGTGATGGTGCAAGTAGTGTGGTGAAGAGTTTGGTGGTGTGTTGGGTTGCTGAAAAATAGTTTATGTGTTTAATGGGACCATGATCACTCATATTCAGCAGAATTTCTATAAACCTTGGATACATACAAAACTTTGAGGTGCTTGAAACATTTTTAACCATGCCTTTAAAAATCATTTGAGAAAAAAAATACTTCCTTCCTGTTGCAAAGCAGATCAGGGCAGAAGCTATCTCACTACCAACCTCATTAAAAGCAGTGGTTTTTGGTGACAAACATTGCATAATAGTATGAATCAAATATTTACAATGAGGGGCAAACTGGCCTTTAGCAAACTTACATTTTTGATTTTCAGAAAGTTTGTACCCCAATTTAACAAGACCTGCAAAAATTTCAGCCTCAAAAAAGTTGGTTATTCCATCCTCATCATCAAGGAGAAGATTCTCCCTGATGGAGGCAAGTGTGATTACCTTGGAATGACCATCAACCGTGCTTTGAATTATAACCTCTCCATTCACTGTTTTGGTCATGGCTTTAGACCAGAACTGTTGAATGTGTGAGGTATAGATTCGAGGATTGATGAGAAGGGCCACTCTGAAGTACGAAGACTTTAGAAAGGCCACAGCATCAGCAAACTCGGCTGGTTCATCATGAAGCAAAGCAATTTGGTTATGATTAGGAGCAATTTTAAGAGTCATGATGAACTTTGAAAATAGTTTGAAGGTTTATAGAGATGAGAGGTAAGTGGGATTAAGTCGAGAGAGAAAGATGGACCTGCTGGTAAAGGGAATTAAGTTTATATAGGCGAACTGAAGAGCTGTGATTGGACCAAAATTTTCAAATTTCAAAAATATCAAGGATAAATATTGATAAAAAATTAATTTATTTGAAATAGAAGGAAAAGATTACCAATCAGCGAAGAAAGCGCCTTAAATATCTTTTAAAAATAATAAAATATTCCCTAACCAAAATTTAAGCAAGCAGGCCCAACGGCTATGAACAAGGTAACGGTATTGTCGGTCAACGGTCAAACAGGGGAATGTTGCGAAAGCAGGGGAATAAAAGATAAAAGCAGGGGAAACTTTCCTAGGGGTATTGAACTAGTCATGGAGAGACTAATGCTAACTAGCTCTGCTCTAATGCACACACTTGTATACACAAGATAGATACATAGAAACTCAAGAGTCCTCTATTCAGCAATGGTCCCAATACAAAAATTTAATACATAAGTCCCCCTACACCAGGTTATCCCAAGAAAACATGCATACCCCAGTCACCATCCCAACCTTGTCCGTTACCTATGGTCAGTCAGTCATGGCAATGTGTGCCACAGTTCTGTATATGAACAGCAAGCTGTTTTTAATAGAGAAATGTAAGCACACACTACAGTGCCTCAAGGTTTCAGAATTCTGACAAGCTTTGCAGCAAGTCATCATTATCCTGAACCCTCACTCACCAGTGGATATGATCTAAGATCCTATATGAGTATCCTAAGGATACCCTGAGTCCTAAAGGTGTGACTTAACCTCCCCTGAAACATAGAGTATCTACCTGATCCACCAATGAGAATAGTATGCACCATGTGAACCTCTGCATTGTTAGTCTAAAACCACATAGAGCCACTTTTGTAAAAAAAACACACCCAGCTTAAGAGAAAAAATTCTCTTGGCAGGGGAATCTGTGTTAAAAAGCAGTGGAATGAAAGAGATGGAAAAATGGACTAACAATTATACAACAACAGCAGTGAAGTAACCCTGATTATACATGACAAAATCGACATCAGATTTTAAGGAGTAACCATTCCAATACCTGCAACCAGATATTGAAACCTCCCTACATCAAAAGCTTTTGTTAAAAGATCAGAAACATTAAGTTCTGTATCAATTTTCTCAGGAACAATCAGTCCTTTTTCAAAACAATCTCTGATAAAGTGATGTCTAATTTCAATGTGTTTGGTCTTGCTATGAAAAACAGGGTTCTTTATAATGCAAATAGTGCTGTTGTTGTCAATGAATATCTTGGTTTTAAGAAAGTTATACCCATAATCAAGCAATTGATTTTGCACCCAAAGAACTTGACCACAGCATGCAGCAGCTGCTACATACTCAGCTTCAGTTGTAGATGTTGCCATGATAGTCTGCTTCTTACATTGCCAAGATATAAGCCTGCTCCCCAAAAATTGGCATCCCCCTGTTGTAGACTTCCTATCATTGTTGTCACCAGCATAATCACTATCTGAATAGGCTATCAGTTCAAATGGTGACTCCTTTGGATACCAGAGTCCTAAGGTAGGATGACATTTTAGATACCTAAAAACCCTTTTCACAGCAAATAAGTGACACTCTGTTGGTGACACCTGGTATCTTGCACATAAGCAGACTGCAAACATGATGTCAGGTCTTGAAGCAGTGAGATACATAAGAGACCCAATCATAGACCTGTAATTCCTGACATCTATAGGCTTTCCAGGACCATCCTTGCCCCATGGATGATCCTTGTCCATTGGAGTGGACACCTTCTTTCCATCAGACATGCCAAACTTCTTTACAATCTCAGCCACATATTTGTCTTGTGAGATAAATATCCCATCTTTCCGCTGCTGAACTTGTAACCCCAAAAAGAAGTTTAGTTCTCCCATGGCACTCATTTGGAATTTATCCTGCATCAATTTGGCAAACTCTTTGCTAAGCATAGAGTTAGTTGATCCAAAAATGATGTCATCCACATAGACTTGTACTAGCAGAAGGTCACCCTTTTGTTTCTTAGTAAACAGGGTCTGATCAATCTTCCCCCTGCTGAATCCATTGTCTAAGAGATATTTAGAGAGAGTACCATACCAGGATCTGGGAGCTTGGTGAAGTCCATACATGGCCTTTTTCACTTTGTATACTTTGTCAGGATGTTCTGGATCTTCAAACCCTAGAGGTTGCATGACATAGACTTCTTCATCAATAGTTCCATATAGGAAGGCACTTTTCACATCCATCTGGAAAACAGTGAAGTCCATGAATGAGGCATAAACAAGAAATAATCTAATAGCCTCAATCCTGGCTACTGGAGAAAACACCTCTTCATAATCGATTCCTTCTTCCTGAGTATACCCTTGTGCCACTAATCTTGCTTTGTTCCTGACAACTATTCCCCTTTCATCCTTTTTGTTCCTGAGTACCCACTTTGTCCCAATAGGCCTTGCCCATTTGGGACAATCAACCAGAATCCAAACCTCTTTTATGTCAAATTGTAAGAGCTCCTCTTGCATGGCTTCAACCCAGCTTGGGTCATTTAAAGCATGAAAGATCTTCTTTGGCTCTTATTGTGACAAAAATGCAGTAAACAGACAACATTGCATGTTGTCATGATTGAACTTCATGGTGATATTAGCAATGAAGCTGTGCTCCTTTGCTGTATACCTTGTATGTCTTGGGGCTTCAGGATTGCCAATGATCTGAGAGATAGGATGATCCTTATTGATTCTGTAGGTAGGCTGCATGATGACTTCTGTTTCATTTTCTTCCAAATCAGAATTGATGGGGCTATTTTGATTAGGAAAGAAGTCCTCAAAGGAGCTTCCAAATGATACAACATGACCTAGAGATGGATGCTGGTGAGCAGAATGAAGCTCTGAATAACTAGGACCTCCACTCCTGATGATTCTGCTTCCACTGCTGGATATAATAGGACCATCATTTATGGGTGTAGATGATGAAATGAGTGGGGATTCTCTTTCTGCATCAGTAGTCTCATTAGCAGCATGATCCTTTGTGAAAGAGGAATCAATTGGTCTAGCAGGGGAATCCTGGATTCCACTGCTTTCAGCCATTCCACTGCCTTCAGTCATAGCAGGGGATGAGATTGGCTGTTCTTTTCCTAGAGAAGAATTATCTTTTTGAACATCAACTTCAGTAGGAAACAGTGAGGGTACATTCATGTACCTCAGGGGTGACTTCTCTGCACCAGTTGTTTCTTGAGTACCTGAAATGTTAGTGTTCTGCAAAACAACAGGTACATAATTCATGGACTTTGAAAGTACATCTATATCAAAGAACCAGTCAGGACCTGTTTGAACATCTTCAGGTTTGTCTTCAAGAAAGTTCACATGAAGATTTTCTGTGATTTTGCTTGTCTTCTTGTTAAAGACCCTATATCCCTTGCTGTTTAATGAATAACCCACAAAGTATCCATCATCACCCTTTTCACTGAATTTACCTAGATTATCAATAGTGTTCAAGATGATCACATGACATCCAAAGGGTCTGAAAAAGTCAATTAAAGGAGGTCTTCCATTGAACAGCTGATAAGGGGTCTTGTTGCGTGCCTTAATTACCAAGGCCCTGTTTTGTACATAACAAGCAGTGGATACAGCTTCAGCCCAAAAGATAACTGGAAGTTTGGAATCAGACAGCATAGTTCTTGCAGCTTCAATGAGTGTCCTATTCCTTCTTTCTGCCACTCCATTCTGTTGAGGTGTTCTAGCAATGCTGAATTGCCTCTTGATGCCTTTGTTTATGTAGAAAGAGTCCAGTTTCTGATTTCTGAATTCACCACCATTGTCTGATCTTATGGTAACTACCTTCATGCTTTTTGATAGTTCAATTTGATTGATGAACCCAATGAGTACATCAGCTGTGTCACTCTTTTCAAATAGAAAGAATGTCCATGTAAACCTTGAAAAATCATCAGTAATCACTAAGCAGTACCATTTCTTCATTATGCTTGCCACAGAAGTAGGACCAAAAAGATCCATATGCAGTAGTTCCAATGGCTTGGTGGTTCACATATTTGTTTTTGATTTGCAAAATGCTCTATGTTGCTTCCCTTTCAGACATGCTGCACAAGTATGTTCATTGGCAAAAGACTTGGGAGGAAGACCATGAACCAGATTATGCTTTACTAGTTTGTTCATGTTCTTGAAATTAAGATGACCAAGTCTTCTATGCCATTTCTTACATTCATCTGCTGAAGCTTTGGCAATGAAACATGTTTCATTGTCTTGGAGAGATATGTCCTTGAGATCAATTGTGTACATATTCTTCTGTCTTGGTGTTCTGAGTACAATAGGAGTGTCTTTTGGCAAGACAAACTCCTTTCCTAATACCAAGCATTCAGTCTCAGTAAACAAGACAAAATTCTTGTTATCAGTCATCTGTGACACACTGAAGAGATTGTACTTGAGTTCTTTCACCAAGTACACATTGTCAAAGGTCATCCCATTAGTGACAATAGTTCCTTTTCCTGTTATAGTTCCATGCCCATCTCCAAAAGAAACACCATCATTGTCATGCAGGGGCACAAAGTTAGATAAGTAAGCTTTTTGTCCAGTCATACTTCTTGAGCATCCACTATCCCAATATGCTCTATCATCCCTTGTCTTCTTTGTCACCTGCAAAAAGAAAAACAAATTAGTTTTTCTTGGGGACCCAAGCCATTACAGACTTGGATCTACCTCGTGTATCAATGTAGGATAGCTTATCAAAGACTAGAGATACACCATCAGATTGAGTACCCCTTTTGGGTGCCCAAACCCAACGAGCTGAGGCTTTCACAGCTTTTCCCCATCTTCCCATGTTCCTAGAATGTAAAACTTTTCTAGCAGGGGATGCCTTAGTTTTAGCAGGGGAATCCCTATGCTTAGCAGAGGGAACCCACCTTTTGTTTTGGCCTCTATTCATGTGTTGGTAAGGTCTAGAGCCAGATCTATATGCAGTATAAGGTGTTGGGGTGGTCACAGAAGTGTTGGTCTTTGGGTGAACATCATTCTCCTTCCTAAGGGCAGGAACAACATATTTATCAGTCACCCTATTTCTCAAGGCAGGGGCAACATACTTGGCAAGGGAAAAGGATTTTGCCCCTGCATTTAGAAGAATGGTTTTAGGTTGCATATCCTTTAAGGGATTTGCAGCCACCATGTCCATTGGTGCCTTACACTCTTGATAAGTGTGTTCAAAGCTGCCACATGTGAAGCAGAGCTTGGTATTAATCACAAAGTCTTCTCCTAATTGATGAGACTTTTGGTCATTCCAATTTCTTTGATTACCTCTGACATTCCTGTACATACCAGCATATTTAATGGTAGACTTAGGGGAGCTACTTTTAGAGCTAGAATTTCTGCCAACAATTCCTTCTCTTGAAAATCTAACAGGGTTATCAATTTGTTTTAAACCAACCTGTTCCTTTTCAACATCCCTAATAACACTAGTTTTAACTAGATACTCTTCTGTATCTAGATTATTAGGTATATAAACACTCAAGTCAAACTCAATGTCATCATGTTTTTCAAAACAAGGGAGACCAGTCCAGGACAGGTCTTTTCTAGGAGAAGGAGCATGGATGTTAGCAGGGGGTGGTGGTATGGTAGCATTCATATTTTTAATCCCAAACCCTGTTTTGTCCCTAGGAGATTGACCTATTTCAACTGCCTTGGTTAAATCTTTTGAAGCTTTTCCAAATTTTCCAACAGTCTCCTCATCTATCTTTTGGTTAGCTTTGAAAATTTCAAGTTTAGCAGTCAATACATTTATAGATTGGTTATTCTCCTTAGCATCTCTTTCTAGAATCACAATGTGATCCCTATAATCACTTTCTCTTTGCCTATACTCTCTTATGGTGGAATCTAACTGTTCTAAAGCACGTTTATAGTTATCAAGATCATTATCACAATTGATATAGTCAGCTTTTACCTTTCTGATTTGATCATTCAAAGATTCAGTATTTTTCCTACAAGCTTTAGTACAGTATGAGTCATCATATACCTCATTGTCAGAGCTGGAACTTGACATAGCCATAAGTGCAAAATCTTCTTCCTTCTCCTCAGCAATCAAGGCTTGATTTCTTTCCACATTCTCTGTCATAGCACTCCAGTCCCATCCATTTTCTCCATCTATCCCCTGCATGGCTACCATGGCTTTAGCACCAGAATAATCATCTCTTGTTTCCTTTCTGTAGTTATTCCCAGTCTTAGGTCCTCTGCATTCCCTGGCAAAATGACCCTTCTTGACACAATTGTAGCATTCAACTTTTGTTTTATCAAACCCAGCCACATCAGAGGGATTAATTGTGATCTTCTTCCCATACTTCTTGTGGAACCTGTTGGCTCTCATGCTGAGCAAAGCCATATTCCACTTGATATCCAACTCTTCTAACCCTCGCTTACTGATTTGACTTAGATCTTCATGTAACACTGTAGATCCTTGTGGCCCTTGAGATGCTATAAAAGCACACGCAATATCAAGGCTGAATGTAGCTAGTCTTTCTTCATCATAGGAAGGTCCAGACCTGGTTGCAAGGGAATAAGTAGCAGGGGCTACTTCTATTCCACTGTTCTTGGAGATTCCACTGCTTTGTGATATGAATGCCATGTTAGCAGGGGAATCAATGATTCTACTTGAGTTGGTGGGAATTGTTCCTTTTGATTTCATTTCATTGACAATAGGTTCAAAAACCTTTAAGTTATTATATATGTCATCAATGTCTTTTTCGTCCAAATCATCCTTATTCTGCCAAATTGCCTTATAGACAAACCATTATTTCTGGAGGCTGTTAAGAAACCTGGTGTTCACCTGCTCTTTTGATTCCTCAATATCAAAGAATTCCAAGTGGGCCATCATGTCTTGAAGCCTATTGTAAATAGCTCCAATTGATTCATCACCAATTGCTTTGAAAGAAGCAAAATCATTCAGCATTTGATTTTTCTTCTTCTTCTTTGTGGCTTCATTTCCTCCAAAGGTTTTGCCTATGGCTTCCCATAGATCCTTAGCTGTTTTGTATTTCCTGAATCCGAGTTGATGTCTATCAGGTAGGGCCAACAGCAATGAGCTGTGAGCCCTGACATCATGCCTTCTAGCCAGTATTTCCTTATCACATAGAGCAGCAGATTTCTTCTTGTCCTTACCTTTGGAACTTTCACCTTCTTCCTTGCCCTCTTCAACTGCCACCATTTTGTTGAATTGATCACCAAACTCTATGATCTCCCAGAGAACATAGTGTTCCATTTTCAGGTATTGTTGGATTCTGAATTCCCATAATTCAAAGTTTTCAGGATCCAACATGGGCAACTTGAGGTTTTTGTGGTTGTTGCTGTTTGAGGATGAATCTGAAGACATGTTTGCTATGAGAATTTTGTTCTTGATTTTGACAAAGTTTCTCAACAAGCTCTGATACCACTTGTTGATCCCTTAGTCAGATCTTAAACCTTAATAGCTTGTTTAAGGATTGTGATAGAGAGAAATAATTCAATCTAACACTAGAGAAACTTTGCAAAGCAAAGTAACTAAACAAGATGCGGAATGTAATGTTTAGCACAAGAACAAATGTGATTCAAACGTTGAACTTTAATATATCAAAGATATACGAATACCCAAAGTGGTATTAGGGTTTACAAAACCTTAAAGTAATAATAATGAAAGACAAATGAGAAAGACACCCACTTGCATGCTAACCTAGTGAGTCCTTTTATAGGCACAAGGACTCACGTACAAGATCACTACTAACAAACTATGGAAAGTATTAAGGAATAATAACTGAAACGCGTAAAAATCTATTCCATGTTTATCTTTGACAGCAGGGCCTTTGACTTCAGCATGGGAACTAATCCCCCTGCCTTTGTTATTAAGCAGGGGTACGAATAATCAACTAGCAGGGGAAACAAATAAGCATAGATTTATTCCCAACATGCTTTGTAACTAATGCATTGCATGAGGAGATTGCAATGGTCAAGTGTAGGGGATTTGATAGGTGTGTAAACACCCATCCTTTTTACCACTTAATTACAATAATAACCGAGCCAAAACGTGTATTTTATGTCATTTATGTCGGAATTATGCGTGGTTTCTGTTTTTGTTGTGATTTAGGACGAAAAGGTGAAAAGTGGAGAAAACACGGGCATTCACGGGCTTTTATCGAAGAAAAAGGCAAAAGACGAAGTCAAGAAGTCAACAGTGCAAAAAGAACGGAAGTCCAAGACCAATTCTGAAGATTTATCGAAGAAAAAGTCAAAAGACGGAAGTTTACTTAAAGCCGAAGAACTCAAGTCTAATTTATTGAAGAATTAAAAGACAAGTTCAAAGAAATCCCGAGACAAAGTCATTAAAGTCCAAGATTAACAAAAGATTAAGAAGAGAAGGACTTAAGTGTGCAATTAAGGAAAAATGAAAGAGGGGAGGAAGCTTCCTAAGCACTCCTTAATCTCTCCTATAAATAGATTAGGATGTATTCATTTTCATTTTGTTGGCTAATAGTGACAATTAGTTCTTCCATTTTATTTACTTGCACATTTACCTTATTGCCCTTTAATTACCTTGTCTTGCACTTTAATTTCCAAGTAAGTTACTTTTATTTTTATTGAATCTTTACTTTTCTTGTTTAATCTCTCATCTACCTTTCTTTCTATGCTTTAATATTATTGTTTACATGCTTTTTGTGTTGCTTATTTGATTAAAGGTTATGTTTTTATGCTTTTGATTGTTTTGGATTATTGATTTTTATAGCTTATTTGTGTTTATCTTTAAGTTTCTAAAGTTTTTATAAAAGTTATTTTTATATAGAGTTTGTTTTCGTACATCTTTCTTATTTCGTGTTTTCAAAAGTCTTTAAATTGTAGCTTATTAGCTTTTTCTTACACGTATTTGCTTAGGTTTTTAGTCTAGTGCTTATTTGAGTAGTAGCTTATTAGTTGTGCTTATTTACGAATTTTCTTACTGTATTCGGACCACCCTGGTCGGAAAAGGGTTTCATATTCCGATCTTCCAGATCGGAAAAGGCTTTGTTATTCCTACTAGGATTCCGAAGTCACATTCCGATCAAAAGGTATTGTTTGGTATTCCGATTAGGACTGTTGTTGGGTATTCCGATTTGGTCTGGAGGTGACAGCATTCCGACCAGGAGTCCAATCCCCATTCCGACAGGACCCCAAGTTAGGTATTCCGATAAGGTGTTCCGATCATATTCCGATCAAGAAGGTAAGGGTTATTCCGACGAGGCCACATTCTGATCAGGAGGTAAGTATACATTTCGATCTTGATTCCGATTAGGTTTGTTTTCTATTTTGTCTTGTTTAATTTTTAAGTTTACATTTTAATACTTTGTCAAATTCTACTTTTCGTCAAGTTTTAATTACCCGTCATTTAATTTCTCGTTATTTACTTTTCAAAGTTTTAATATTGCACATTTTAAGTTTTAATTAGATTTAGATTTAAATTAACGTCATTTACCTTTACGTTTTGCACCTTTTAATTACTACAACGACACAACTATTTGTTTCACCAAAGAACGACTGAGTCACATAGTTAAACCAGATCAATTCGATTAGACCGATTTCAACGAACAATTTTAACTAGGTAAAATTGTATTTATTACTGGCGCTCTGACAAACTTTACTGCCCGCGGTACCTTATCGATAAGGAACCGCGGGTTTGAGCCGCCTAGATAAAGAACCGCCTACAGAGGCAGGTTTTTATCAATGAAAAACGCCAAATTTTAAAAACCAAGTTTTTCTAAGATACTTAAAAATATATCATGAACCTTTTAGAATAACACTGGATCATCAAAAACACTAGGCAATATGTTTTAATGAAGGATTACGAGTTGAATCAAGATCGAAAAGAATCGAAACGCACAAACGACTACTCGTAGCAAAACGGCAAAGTGGAGAGAAGTCAAGGGAAGTGAATCAAGACTAGGACCAATGCTCAAGGGATTAATGACAATCTTCAAGTAGTGGTAACGAAGACCTTGTGTCATATATAGTGGTTTAAGACGTGCCTTTCCGACGAAACGTTAAACGGCTTTGGTAATGAATAAACACAAAGCAATTATTCAAGTATAGACTAAGATCACTTTCAATAATAGTCTTAGTCTAAACCAAAATATGAGCAAGGTATTAATTCACTTTCTCTCCCACAAAGGGCCTACTAACTGTATGGGTGAAAACCATGGAAATCATGCTTGATACTTTAAGCTACTACTAACCCACTCTACATCACCATAGTGAGTCAAGTATCCAAGCAATGAAGGTTTGAGAGGATAAAAGAAAAGAAACACAAACCACAAACAAATGTCAAGGCAAGGATGCCAAGAGCAAGCACATAGTCAAGTAATGATCAAAAGAATGATCAAAGGGCGTGTGGAAGAACGAAAGCGTACCTTAGCCACAAAGAGCAATCCATAAAGGAATCAATTCTATGCCCAACAATGACTATGATGAGTACTAAGTCTTCAAGGACTAGTATCATTCCCAGTCATCTTGGTATCATCATTCAAAGATGTTGAAGATCAATGAAGATGAGTCTTCTACAAGTGCAAGTAGCTCAATCCGCAATCAATTCAATGATTGATCTTCATGAGTACCTACACAAGACAAGATGCAATCTAGTAGATACATTTCAAGAGTAGATATAAAATGTATAAATGCTACTAATCTAAGTGGGATGTAATATTACCAATTAAAAAGACCTATTTTCAAAGAAAAATAGTTTTGACCAAAGAGAAACTTTAGTACAACTTGACCTTCTAATTTGAGGAGACAATGGATCGATCCAAGTTTCAAAGTACAATGTACTTCAAAGATCTTGAGTGACCATCGCTCTGATACCAATTGTAGAAACTAGAAGGGGGGGGGGGATTGAATAGTTTCTCTTCATTGGTGACCAAATTAAAATTACTTTCAATTTGGTTTGTATCAAAATTATCTTTTGCTTGAAGCTAAGTTGCATAATGATTAGATTCAATTCAAATGCAATAGCAAAGATAATAGGTAAGTGTAATGATAATGAAATAAGTAAAAAGTAAGGAAGGAGAAAACCTAGTGGGAAGACACCAAGATTTATAGTGGTTCGACAACGAGGCTCTATCCTCATTTCTACTCCACTTCTCGAGATTTCCACTATATCCACAAGCTCCCTTCTTGGCGGAGAAAACCTTACATCGTCGCTTACATTATTTTCCGACACTAAGCTAAATGTCGAGACCTAATCTTAGGTAGGACCAATCTACACAACGTTGCCTACTTCACAATTTAACGACACAAGGCTAGATGTCGAGTTCTAATCTTAAGGTAAAACCAATATTCACGACGTTGCCTACTTCACCATTTTACGACACAAGGCTAGATGTCGAGTTCTAATCCAAAGCTAGAACCAATCTTCACGACTCTTCACTTTGAAGCTAAGTGAGAACTTCACACAACACAACTACTAATCACTTTCAAGTTTAGTGAGAACTCACAAGACACAACCGCATCACTTTATAGTTTAGTGAGAACTACTAATCAAATCTATTACAACTCAACTAGACTTGTCCAAGTACACACATGTAGCTTGGATTTACACAACACAAATCCAACCAAACACATATGCAATGGATGTACACAACAAATCCAAGTATCCACAAATTACTTGGATGAACACAACTAGTCCAAGTATTCATAAATACAATGGATTGACCTAAAACAAAAAGGGTATCATGATGAATATGACTAGCTCATAGATTCATCTTTATCACAACACTAGTGAGTGAGTGATCTTCTCATTGGACAAGGTAAAGGAGGGGATCAAGAGGATAATCATATGTAAACATCCTTAACACTTTAAGTGATCATTTACTAATGATTATGCTATAGAAAATAGAAAGGGGGCTGAGAAAAACGTCCAAGAGGCTTATTGGAAAATGAGATTTGACCCACTATTTAAAGGAGACAAAGTATAATGGATATATAACGGCTATCTGGGTGCGGTACTTTATCTAGCCCGGCGGTTCCATATCGCTAGGGAACCGCCTAGCCACTTAAGGTACCGCTCCTAGAGTACGCTCCGTTTTTTGTCTTTTAGTGGGGTAGGAATATCTGAGGTATTTGAAGCCTTCAAAGAATATTCTAATAGCATATGGAATATGCTATTTTCAAATTTTCATTTTCCATTTTAATAAAACATTTTCTAAAAAAGAAAGTTTATTAAAAAGTCTTTTGTCATATTAACAAAAGTGAGTTTTAAGAATAATCATTTTGATGATCACTAAGTATGACTAAGAAAGGTTAGTGATATGATTATTACCTTGATGGTAGTGTTAGTTAAATAATTCGTTTTGTGTTTTATACTAAATGTGTTGTATAGTTGGTTGTGATCAAAACTAATAAAGATTAGTTAACACTAATAATGTTTTTAGGCATCACTTGCATTAACATGGTTGATGGTAGCGATTGCACATGAGAAGGTTTTGAGTTTTGAGTAGCGTTTATAACAAGTTCCTCTTCGTTGAATCTCAAAGTGATAGTTCTTGCAAGAACGTCGATAAGCGATCTCGAGGTGTCTAAAAATGGACGACCTAAAATTAGAGGAACTTGAGGATCCGCGGGGATGTCAACTACTATAAAATCAACGGGATAGTAGAACTTCCCCACTTTCACGAAAACATCTTCGGCTACTCCACATGCTAAAATCGTAGAATGATCGGCCATCTCGATAGACATGTTCGAGGAGTAAGAGCCGGAAGCGAAAGCAATTTCCAAATGGAAAATGGCATCAAATTAATGCTCGCACCAAGATCGGCCAAGGCGAGGCATTCTTTCATATCTTGTATGTCACAAGGAATGAGAAACTTTCCGGGGTCACCAACTTTTTCCGGTATGCGGTTAAGATAAACCGAAGAACAATTAGCAAGCTTTGAAAGCTTTTCCTTATCAATAATCATACTTTTAAAAGTGGAGGTGAAACGAGGCATATATAACAACGCATCAGCTAAACTTACATCAAAATGCACTTGTTGAAACATTTTTATAAAAAGCTCGATTTGTTGTTTGTTACGCTCTTGCAATTTCTCTTTGTTTCGTCTCGAAGGGTAAGCTAAGAGTGGTGTGGGTTGGACATTAGGCAACGACCTTGGAATCTCGGGTTCCATGATTGGTATTGGTTCAACCGTAGGTGTGGTATGAGCGGTACTTCTTGGGATTGTAATATGCTTCTTTTAGACCATCACCTCGGGCTCTTTCTCGATTTCCTTCTCCGTAGAAGTACTTGGACGAGAGATTGGTTCCTTGAAAGTTTTACCACTTCGTGTAGTAATAACCTTCATTTCTCCCTTCGGGTTTGCAAAGGTGTCACTAGGAAGACCACCCGAGGAAGAGGGTTTACACATGATTGCTTCAAACACTTTTGCCATTCGGTCTTCAAATTTTGATTGCCTTAAATCCGCTTTTAACAATTCTTGCTTAATCTCATGTTGTCCTTGTTCCATCTTTTGTTGGTTTTGTTGAAGACGTTGAACATTTCCTTCCATTTTATTTGCATGAGTTTTAAGTTCATTAGCAAGTTCGTTTTTAAGCTCGTTTTTCAACTCGGATCTTAAGCTAATCATCTCACGTTGCATGTTATCAAACTTAGCATCATTTGCTTTAGCATAATCCAAAAATTCTCCTTGAGGATTTTTAGTTTGAGCATTTTGAAAACCTTGTGTAGTGTTTTGAAAATCACGGTTTTGGTTTTGATTAGTGACTTGTCCATTCCCACTTTGATAATTCCCTTTGTTGTAGTTACTTGAATTGCCTTGATAATTACCACCTTGATTGTTGTTTCGATAGTTATTAGCATTTTGATTTGGTGGAGCTTGATTTGGGCGGGAACCTTGGCCGTTTTGGTTGTAAGTTCCCGTTGCTACGTAAGCACTAGAAGTGTTACCACCGGCGGTAATGCACTCGGAAAGATCATGAGCTCCACCACAAGACAAACAACTCTTTTCAACCGCTTTAACCGAAGCGGAATTCAAAGCCTCTTGTGCTTTCCAATGAGTCATAAGATTAGCAAATCTATCGAAAAACCGATTTTCCTCATTAGCTTCATCATGTAAGGCATTAATGCTACGAGACGATGACGACGATGACGAACCCATATTGGCAACACTCGGTGTGTTACGAGGGCTATAAACCTTAGATCTATTATCGAAAATCTTTAAAGCTTCATCGGTCGTTTTGCATAAAAAATTACCACCCACGGCGGCATTCAAGTAATCTCGTTCATGATCATTAAGCCCATTATAAAAAGTATCAACTTGATGTAATTCCGAAAAATCATGGTGTTGACATTCATGTAACATTTCTTTAAATCGTTCCCATGCCATTGAAAACTTTCATTATTTCGTTGTACAAATCTTGAAATCTCATTTTTCAAATGTGTTGTTTTAGATGGTGGAAAAAATTTGTTCACAAACTTAGAAACGAGATCACCCCATGTCAAAATTAAATTTGGCGGTTCTTTCTCAAGCCAAATTTTAGCGGGTCCATCTATCGAGTATGGAAACAACATCATCTTAATGGCGTCATGTGGAACATCCTTAAACTTGCTAGTTGCGGTGAGACGATTAAAATTCCTTATGTGATAGTGCGGGTTGTCTTTCTCATGACCTCTAAACTTATTTGCTTGCAACATCGACATTAAACCCGTCTTAATCTCGAAATTCTCCGCAAGGATAGCGGGAATCACAATGGCCTCTCCAAAACCCTCGGTGGGTGCTTGTAGCAACTCCATCATAGTACGATTAGCCACGACGACTTCTTGTTCTACAATAGGTTCAACAATTGGAGTTTGTTCTTCAATCAACGTCTCTTGATTTGCTTGCTTTTGAAGACATTTACGAGCTCGTTTTGCTTGATTACGAGTGATCATAAAGTTCATGAAGAATGGGAGGTGAGCAAAGAAGATTCTTTTTGGGTGTTTTGTGAATTTTCAATTTTTTTTGTGTTTTTGATTGTTTTTCATTTTTTTGGATTTTGGTGTATCTTCGTAGACAACAATCTACCAAATCTCTCCTCGAATCAAACTCTTGATTAAAGAAGCCTCAAAAGAATGAAAATGATCACGTGGAGTGAACGCCTTCGAATGACTTTAGAACTTTGGTGAAAACCAAATTGTTCAAGAGGGTTTAATCACAAAGAAAACCAAGCAAATATATTATACGTAATAATACTTTGGGCAGCAAAACCCTCGATTAGCCTTCAATCTCAAAATATTCACAAGCAAGCGGGGAAAGAGGCGGCGCAAAGCACTTAAGAGCCTTTTTCCTTAGGGTATATTTTATAATACCCGCCTTATACCCACCTTATAGTTCGTATTTTTCAAAATCGAGCTTCACGAAAGTATTTATCTATTTTTGCCTTTTTCTTTTTGTTTGAGATTCGAATACAATAATTAGGAGATCAAATCCCAATTAAGGTTGTGTTTTCACACTTTTGGATATATTTTGTATTGATTGTGATACTTAATACAATATAGTAATAATAATTTCACAAGAAAAACCAAAAAACCGATAATACGTATTAGTAGATTTCTACTAATACAAATACTATTTATGGTTAATATTAAAAACAAAAAGACAAATTAATCACGACACACCTCCCCGGCAGCGGCGTCAAAATGATTGTAGTGTTTTACTACTCTTTTGGAAAAGAGCGTAATTGAGCGGTAAGTATTAAGTGATGATTTAGGAAAATCAAACACTAATGACCCTAATGAAGTTCGTTTCCCAAGGAGGTATATGTGTGTGACTAAAATGTAGCAAGATTTGAGATTAATATTGGATAGAAGGGGATGAGAAAAGAGGATGACGAAGACGTGAAATTAATTACTACTACGACTACACGTAAAACCGTAAAATGAGCAAAAATAAAAATTAATTCTAAAAATTACCAAAAATTCACCAAAAATCAAAATAAATAAAATAAGATTTTACCAATGATCAAAACTTTTTCAAACGTTTTAATTAAGTAAATATTAATTTTTAAATGCTAATTAAAGCCCTAAAAATCAAATTAATTATCAAAAATCCCAAACAAAGATTTTTCAATTGGTAAACCTCTAAAATGACCTAAAAAGATTAAAAACTATTTTTATAAATTTTTAAACTAATAAAAACTATTTAAAATGATTTAAAAACTATGAAAACTTAAAATAGTTATAAAAATTCATCTAAAGATGATAAAATTAATCTAAGAGTTGCAAAAATCCTATTTTAATGTATTTAAGCTAGGAAAAATGTAAAAAGTTCAAAAATGTGAAATTTGAAAAATAATAATAAAATAATAATAAAATAATATTAAAAAAATATTAAAAAAATCGAAAAATTATAAAAAAATCTAAAAACTTGCAAACTAGTTTATTTTAACCTAAATAAACAGAAAATGAAAGTGAAATTACCAAATTACCCCTAATGGGCCCCCAAATGGGCTAAAATAAAAAACAGTCAAGCTTAATGGGCTTTTTAGCCCAAAAAGTCAAAAATAAGCCCAAATGACCTGGAAAAGCCCTATCTGACTTAAACTTTAATTCTAAGCACAAAACTCTGAAGGCCCAAAAGCTGAAAGTGAGCTTATCACAGCTTAATGAACAAACAGATAATTCTTATTGGGCCAATAAGCCCATTAAGCAATAAGCTAGTGCCATAAGCTCTAATTTGACACACAACCTTCTTTTGGGATACTAAAGAGATCTGTAAAAAGAAATTTTGAAAAAGCACACTCAATAAGCCAGAAATAAGCCAAGTAGAAATCCACAAAACGACAAAATAGTCGGGTTTTAGTTCTAGGGCACCTCAGGACTTGATTCAACTTGCAAAAGGTTACAAATGACTTCAATAAGCCAAATCAATCAACCAAAATCCAATAAGCAAAACCAATAAGCTGGAATAAGCCAATAAGCACTTATGAAAATGTCAATTAAGTTGGTTTTCTAGTCAAACCCTAAAGTCAACCCACCAAATGCTCCAGTATGAAGAAATGGGTCAAATAATGAGCACCTATTACAAAATCAAAGTTTTTGCTTGTTGGAAACTCACTTTATGTGACGACATTTAAAAATTCCCATTAGTTATCATAGTCACACACGTTTAGACTAGACTAGGTTCGTTGTATAGTTTATGTTGTGTGTGTGGCTATATATACCCCTCCTTAGCTTCCAAGGAGGGGTGTTGCTTATGATTTTATCATTTTAATTCATTTACATTTTCTCACATACAACCTCTCTTCTCTCTCTCTTTCAACAATGGCTACCACCACCATATACCACCATGTTAGACCACCAGATCACATTTAGCAAATCTACATTTGGTATCAGAGCCTTGGTTCATTCCTTGGATCATGTTTTTGTTTCGATTTGGTGGTCTAAACATTTTTTTAGTGTCTCGTCATATTATTCTTTTTGGTCCGTATGTCTCTTTATTTGTCACGGTGGCTATAATGGTTTCATTTTTATGGAAATATTGTGTTAACTGTGTGTCACGTCTTGTTATCATGTTGTCCAAACCGTGTCATTGTTTTATCTTTGTCCAAATATGTCTAAACAGTCAAGTATCCTGTCATAGCCCACATATGGTTTTTTTCATAACCAACTAGTTTTGAGGTTTTGAGTCCCTGGTCTCACGATTTCACTTTGGGTAAAATATCTTCTTTCTGGTCAATATGCATGTCTGGGGTTCAAGTTTTATAGGTTTCTTTAATTTTTTTGAAGATGAAGGTGAAAACCCAGATTTGCCAGAAAAAAAAATTAGACTCAAAAACAGGTTCCTGAATATAGGGAAAAGGACAGTACTTTTGGATAAGCTTTCAGATCGGAATATTGCGGTCGCAAAAACCTTTGGTTTCTACATTGCGATCAAATATTCCGATGGAACACAGTCTGTGCATTCCGATGGAACGCATTCCGATGGAACGCATTCCGAAGGAATGCATTCCGATGGAACGCATTCTGACGGGGTGTAGAAGAGAAGACATTCCGATGGCCTTTCTATGAAAACATTGCAATGGAATTGTTGCTGTTAAACAAAACATTACGATGGGTTTTATAATACATTCCGATGGACTTCTTTTTGAAAACATTACGATGGAATCAGACTGTGACCAAGTGTTAACCAAAACTAAAACCAACACAACCGAGTCAACTCGGTAATTACCGAGTTGATTCAGTTAACTCACTGAGTCGACTCAACATCCAACCTTATAACTCCAATCAAGTCCAACACCAAATCTAACCTAATCCCATCGTCTCTTAAACCCATCTAGACTCGAATGCAAAACAAATCACTTATAGATCTCTGTTTATCTCTTAATTTCGTGTTAAAACATATAATCTCATATTTAATTCGTTTTAGACATGCATGCCTAGATCTATTTAGATCTCACGAATTCTAATCATCACAGATCAGTGCAATGGTTTAAACCACCTTTAATATACGAAATCAATCATGGATTTATAACAACAATATGTTATAATCCTTATCTTGGTTTCGAATTAACTAGAACAACAACATGCAATCACGAAATACCTACCCGAGATCCTCTAAGATCTTGCAGACATGTTCTTGGTAGATTCGTGCATTCGCCTTAAGTCAAAATGGTTTTTGGTTCGATTTTGAATTGATTCATCTGCTTATCTATGATGGATATTATATGGGTTGCATACGACTTAGGATGATGTTTGGAGATTCTTAGGTTATTCTGATTGTATGAGATGGAAGAGTTTGATAGGGGCGATGGAAATAAGGAAGTAGGGTTTGAGATGTGCAGATGAGATGTAATGGGATGGGAGAGAATTAAGCGGCTGGGTTAAAATGTGTTTAGGGTTGGTTATTTATCCCTAAATTCATTGGATCGGGTCTTGCATTCGTTTTGGTCAACGACAAGGTGGGACCACCTAGTGGGTTGTATTTGTGTATCACACGTATCATTTACAAATGATACGGACACGTGAATACTACACATGGGCTGATCTCATTAAATTGTTGGTATAAGCTTTAGCCTTTATTTGGTGTTCAAATGCAACATGCTAAGTCTATATTGAACGTATGGTTTTAGATAATGGGAAGAAAAATTCACAAAATTTTTTTTAGTAGTTCTACTAATAAAAATTTTAGTGTTGGAATTTAAACCTTTGGTTAATGGTTTTGTTAACGGGCTTCGTAAATGATATTATCGGAAAAAAAGTGACATGACAATGTGTCGAGACAAAGTAACGTGACAAATGTGACGAGAATTTATTTGAGACGAGACCAAGAAAAAAAATGGGCGATTTTTTAGTGGCTACAGATTTTGCTTGATTGGGTATTAATTACGTGACGTTGAAGACGGATTTTTCGAAGGCGTGTACTTATTTTATCTTTCATAGATAACTTGCTCGTGCTTAATCTTAGAATGACGACTTGGTTATCTAGTTTTCGGGTTCGGGGTGGTTGGTTGATGACTCCGATAACTATCACTTAAAGGGGTTACGTTGTTGTACTCAGTGTCACGCGCTTAGTCGACGTGGATAATTTCAATAGGTGTTGTGCTTATAGACTTCTTCAGTGATGCATTGAGTACTTAGAGATTTCTCCACCGTTCTTCATTCAACAATAGTGCAAGCTTAAGTCACAAGATCGAAGGATTTTTATTCAGCTTCATGTTTGATGTATCCGGTTCATTCAATCAGTGGTCACTTCAAATTGCTTTCACGTGGATTGGTAAAGGTGACCATGGAGAGTTTATGAGAAGAGATTTTCGATCAACAGCTGATTCTCACAAAATATATAATTCAGCTTATTTATTATTCTCACGAGATTTAAGGTTCATGTGCATACGATTTGTTGATGGTTCCGAGTTTCGAAACCATCAAGGGGGAAAAAGAAGACACATTGAACGCACAACGAGTACACGTGATGAACTTCATACCTTCTTTTGATTTGAAGACATTCCGGGATGACATTTGTCATAGCCGCAGAGAAAATCAGTGTTTTAACTCGTGGCGTTATCATTCTCTAAACGGTACACTACTGATTCGAGGTTTAATTGTTTGATTGTTGCAATTAAACATCATCATTATCCTATATGCATTCCCGGGACATAATTGACTCTGGTGCATCTCCGAAAGAAGATATGTGCATTTCCGGGACTTAATTGACTCTGGTGTTATGATGTCAACTTCATGAATAGCATAAAGTGTCCACTTCAGTATTTGAGCTTCATAATTGGGATTGATTTACTTTCTTCAACTATGTGGAGGAAGAAGTGTCTTGATTCTTTCTGGTATGCATAACTTGAACTCTCAGGGGGAAGAAAAATTCAGAAGAATTATTCAAGCGTGAGAAGAGAAGTTGTTGATCTACTTGGTGTACCCCTTACTTTCAATCCCTCTTAGCAACGTTATCATGTTATATGATGAGATTTGCTTGTTAGATTCCGCTGTGCGCTTAATTATTCTAAGCTTTATTGAAAGCTTTGAAGTTGCTTACGAGGATTGTCGATTTAGGGGGAAGCTATTTAAAAAGCTTCTACATCAAGTTTATGTGGCATGAATTAGGGGGAAGCTAATTCAGAAGCTTCTCCTTAACCAGAAGTGTATGGGTTATTAGCTCGTGCCGTTACAGTATTTCTTCTACAAGTTACTTTAAAGATGAGTCGTTTTGAAGACGAAGGCCTCAGAAGACTTCATCAGCATTGGATGCTTCATGAAAGCTCTTGTTCTTAATCATTTTGTACTTGTTAGGAAGAATATTGTAAGGCATTCTACACGTCGTCCCATGGGGGAAGAATGTTGGAAACTCACTTTATATGACGACATTTAAGAATTCCCATTAGTTATCATAGTCACACACGTTTAGACTAGACTAGGTTCATTGTATAGTTTATGTTGTGTGTGTGGCTATATATACCCCTCCTTAGCTTCCAAGGAGGGGTGTTGCTTGTGATTTTATCATTTTAATTCATTTACATTTTCTCACATACAACCTCTCTTCTCTCTCTGTCTTTCAACAATGGCTACCACCACCATATACCTCCATGTTAGACCACCGGATCACATTTAGCAAATCTACATTGCTGGTTAAAATAAGCTAGAATAGCTTATTGATAAGCTGAACACAAAATTACACTAGCAGTGGCTAGCAGCAGGGGAAAGGAGTTCCCACTGCTTTGACTATTTGACTTGTGATTTGTGAGAGATCCAGTTGGATTCAAGTGGAAACAAGGGCACCCTTGTGATCAGTGAATCACAAGGAGTCTATATCAACAAAGAAATCAAAAATTGGTGCACTCAATAAGCCCATAATAAGCAAACAGTCCACAGATATTGCACAGACCTTGAAAATAAGCAGTTATGAACAAATAAGCAGTTTTAGCATGAATAAGCCAGTCAAATTGAACCAAATGCATACATAAGCTATAATAAAGTCCAATAAGCACAAATAAACTTGTTTCAAGCAATGGATCAAAGTAAATAAGCAAATTCAAGCACCAAAAGTTACTGATTAGCAAAAGTGATTATCCAAAATCCTTTTGCTGATCTATTTGACCACCAATCTAATTTTAAGCCTTCAAATCTCTTTCCCTGATTAAGTTAACCAAAATTTCACACTTGTTAACCCTAGTCTACCCTTAGATCTAGGTGTCCCCAAAATTTTAGCCAAAATACCCAAGTAAATCATATTTTATAGCCGTATGATTGTTTTGGTTGTTCAAACCCACAAAACTTGCAGATAAATGTCACTTAGCACCCAGTATACAGATACCAAACCAAAAGAAGCAAAAACAACAACAAAGGAAGGGTCAAATCCCTTTGAATCAGTTAACCAAACACCCCTTTGGAATCTGATTTTGCAATCTTCCAAATGATTGTTGTGTTTTAAACTATCAAACAAGATCTAATCCTCTTCTACAACTGATAATCAACCTTAGAAACACAAATCAAACCTCAAAACACAGATTCACCAATAAACATGCAAAATCACCAAAAATTCAAATAAAATCAGAAAAATTGAAAAGGGAGAGGGAATTCAAACCTCCAAGACTTACATCCAAGCCTTGGATTGTTTGAGCTGAGGTACTAGCAAAACAAGTACCAGCTTCCTTGTACCTGCTAAGAACAACAAACCACAATGATGAACAAATAACAAGAACTTTCTGATTTTTGAAACACAAGTTTTATTGCTTAAAACCTTGCCTCAAAAACCTTCAAACATGAATATGGAACTCAGACTTTAGCTTATCAGATACCAAACTTTTATAAAACATAAAGGGAAATCACAAGTTTTCAGAAAATCCAACTTTTATAAAAAGGAATTACAAAGATTAAAAGCTAAAATCTGGAACAAGGGACTCTCACAGGTTGAGGTCTCCTTTTATAGGCCTAACAGATGGTTCTAGAATGCTAAAAACCCTATCTATGAATTCTCAAAATTGCCCTTGAGTGCTTGATGCCGTTTGATGTGTATGAGCTGTCCAAATGCATCATGGACGTTCATTTTAGCTTTGGAGTTGAGCTATGACTCTAAGCTGTTGATCTTGACACGTCAGATTACTTGGAGAGAAAGTTGCGTTTTCATTGGTGGATGAGGTTGAGTGTAGGGTCTATTGGGTAATGGGATTGAGGGTTTTGTGCGTGGGTTATGTTTCTAGGCGCGTGAATCAAGTGTGGGAATGGGTAATTGAAATTTACCCTTTGTTTAAGTGAGAGGAGTTACTGGGTTCTTGATGGTAAACAGTAACTCCTTTTGATCCGAAATTGGGGGAAAGGTAAGTGTTTGGCGCTATTTACTTGTTTGAATGTTTCATTGCCCATCTTTGGTCCTTGTTCTTTCGGTAAAGTTGTAAAACACGTTTTCAGCCAACAAAACTCAATTCCCTTTTGTTATTCAAGTTCTGATTTTCACACTTTTGCCCCAAAACTTTGGCAAAAGTGTTTTAAGGGTAATTTTTGCCATGTTTGAATATTTGAGGGACTGATTTTGGACATTCTTGATCTTCAAAGGTCTTCATAGTATCTTTGACTTCATGAGGGATCATTTTTGACAAATTAGAATTGATGAGGGACTAATCTTGCCATTTCTTCAAAGTTGAAGGACCTTTTTGCAATTTTGACAAACTTAAGGTACCAAACTTGTAATTATGAATACACAAGGGTTTTAAGTGTCATTTCTTCATTCATTGAGGATCAATATTGTATTTCTTCAAGTCTTCAAGGTTTAATCTTCGATAATTCATGAACTAGGGCCCGGTCTTTGTACGGCTTCGTTTCTCGTGTCCGTTTTTCCTTGTTTCTTGTGATCTTTTGTCTTTTTCACGATATCCATACCTAAAACACACAAGTAAACAAATAAAAGCATATATATGGTATTTTATGACATTTTAATGCATTTAAAGCCCGAAAAGAACGATGAGATCATGTATAAATGCCATCTCATCACTGCTCATGCCACACCTATGGTTGACCCATTACCATCATTGGAACCCGAGATTCCAAAGGCTATGGCTATGCCTCAACCCACACCAACTTTTCCTTACCCATCGAGACTTAGAAAGGAGAAACGTCAAGAGCGCGACAATTACCAATTTGAGCTTTTTATGAAGATGTTTCGTGACGTGCATTTCAATGTGAGTTTTGCCGACGCTTTAGTCATGATGCCTCGATTTGCCGCTAACTTTAATTGTATGCTAAACAACAAGGAGAAATTACAACAATTGTCTAGTTGTTCCTCGGTTTATCTTAACCGTATACCTCAAAAAGTCGATGATCCCGGTAAATTCTTGATACCATGTGCAATTCAAGATATGGAAGAATGTTATGCCTTGGTCGATCTTGGTGCTAGTGTTAACTTGATTCCTCTTGCAATCTTCAAGTCGCTCAATCTTCCTAATCTTACTCCTTCACTAATGTCTATCGAGTTGGCCGATCATTCCACTATTCCCGTATATGGATTGGCCGAAGACGTTTTTGTGAAAGTGGGAAAGTTCTATTATCCGGTAGACATTATCGTTGTCGATATTCCCACGGATCCTCAAGTTCCTCTTATTTTAGGTCGTTCGTTTTTAGATACGTCTATGGCATTGATTGATGCGCATGCTAGAAAGATAACCTTATGTTTCAACGACGAGGAACTTGTTATAAACGCAACTCAAAATTCTCTAATTTCTCATGTTTATTCTATCGCGACCATAAACCTCGTTGATATGATCGACGTTGTTTGCGAGGAATTTTCAAAAGAAGTTTTAGGTTTTGGTGACGATGAAAATAGTGGCAATCCCACTATGCTTGATCCCATTCTTGATAATTTGACACCGTCCTTCACTCCATTTGAAGGTGGTTGTTTTGCGTTGGAAGAATTTTATGTTCCACGTACTTGTAACGAAGACCTCGACAACGATGAGGACTTCTTGATTATCAAGGATTTTCTTAACGATTTCCCATTTCCTCCACCCGAGGAGGTTATGAGTATCGAGCCAAAATATTCAATTGAGGAACCACCAATCCTCCAGTTGAAAGATTTACCTCCTCACCTTGAATATGTATTTTTGGAGAAGGACGACAAGTTGCCGGTTATTATTGCGAAAGATCTTTCGAATGATGAAAAATCGCAATTGTCGATGTTCTAAAGGATCACAAAGGGGCAATTGCGTGGAAATTATCCGACATTAAGGGGATCAATCCCAAATTTTGTACCCACAAAATCTTAACGGAGGAGTACTACAAACCCGCAATCCAATGTCAAAGGAGGGTGAACCCCAAAATTCACGACGTCATCAAAAAGGAAGTCCTTAAATTCCTTGACGTGGGAATGACTTACCCAATTTCCGATATTCCTTGGGTGAGTCCTATTCATTGTGTCCCTAAGAAGGGAGGAATAACCGTTTGTGCCAAACGATGCCAATGAGTTAATTCCACCTCAACTCGTGACCGGTTAGAGGGTGTGCATCGACTATCATAAGTTGAATGACGCCACTCGTAAAGACCATTTTCCCTTGCCCTTCATGGACCAAATGTTGGAGCGTCTTGCGGGAAACGATTTCTATTACTTTTTAGATGGTTTTTTCCGGTTACTTCCAAATCCCCATTGATCCTCGTGATCAAGAAAAAACTATGTTTACGTGTCCATGTGGAACGTTTGCCTATCGTAGGATTCCATTCGGACTTTGCAATGCACCAGGAACCTTTCAAAGGTGCATGATGGCTATTTTTCATGATATGATCGAGAAGACGATGGAAGTCTTTATGGATGATTTTTCCGTGTTTGGTTGTTCATTCACTTCGTGTTTGTCGAATCTTGAGAGAATGTTAAAATGTTGTGAGGAAACCAACCTTGTGCTCAATTGGGAAAAATGTCATTTGATGGTTAAGGAAGGAATCGTATTTGGGCACAAGGTTTCGAAAGCGGGGATTGAGGTAGACAAAGCTAAGGTAGACGTCATCGCCAAATTACCTCATCCCAAAACCGTTAAGGGAGTTAGGAGTTTCCTAGGCCACGTGGGCTTTTTTCGTCGATTCATCAAGGATTTTTCAAAGATTTCTCGACCTATTACACACCTCCTCGAGAAAGATGCTCCTTTTGTCTTTAACGAAGATTGTGTACGAGCCTTTGAAATCTTTAAGAGGAAACTTACCGAAGCTCCCATTCTTGTTGCTCCCAATTGGAACCTCCCCTTTGAGCTCATGTGTGATGCTAATGACTACGCTATTGGGGCCGTATTGGGGCAACGTCATGAAAAGCACTTCTTGCCTATTTACTATGCTAGCAAGATGATGACCGAGGCTCAACTTAAGTACACTACAACGGAAAAGGAATTCCTTGCCGGGGTGTATGCATTTGAGAAATTCCGACCTTACCTCGTCTTGACTCGATGCATAGTGTATACGGATCATTCGGCTATCAAGTATCTCATGGCTAGAGAAGATGCAAAGTCGAGATTACTTCGTTGGATTCTCCTCCTACAAGAATTTGATGTCAAAATCCTTGACAAAAAAGGAGCCGAGAATCTAGCGGTCGATCATCTTTCTCGTTTGGAAGATCCTCACCAAAGTGTTTACGAGCCAAAGGAAATCACCGAAACATTTCCTCTCGAGACACTTGGTGTAGTGAATTCTAAGCTTGATTCATCCACCCATGGTTTGCGCACATTGAAAATTACCATGCGGGCAACTTCATCATCAAGGGTATGACGACTCAACAAAAACGAAAATTCTTTTGTGACGTCAAGTTCTACTTTTGGAACGACCCTTACCTCTTTCGGACTTGTGCGGATCAAATTATTCGACGTTGTGTATTTGGCACCGAAGCTTCTAATATCCTTAGAGCTTGTCATGAGTGACCTACGGGTGGTCACCACGGTGCTAATATCACGGCTAAGAAGGTCTTTGATGCCGGTTTATTTTGGCCCACTATTTACCGAGATGCACATGCACTTGTGAAGTCATGTGACTCATGCCAACAACAAGGAAAAACCTCACAAAACGATGAAATGCCACAAAATATCATCCAAGTGTGTGAGATCTTTGACGTTTGGGGAATTGATTTTATGGGGTCGTTCCCATCATCTCGTGGTAATAAGTACATCCTTGTCGCCGTTGACTACCTACCCAAGTGGGTGGAAGCTAAGGCTTTGCCCACGAACGATGCTCGTGTGGAAGTCAAGTTTTTGAAAAGCTTGTTTTCTCGGTTTGGAACCGCTCGTGCGATCATAAGCGATCGTGGAACCCATTTTTGTAATGACCAATTCGAAAGGGTCCTAAGGAAATATGGGGTTACACATCGGCTTTCTACGGCTTATCACCCACAAATGAGTGGGCAAGTCGAGGTTTCAAATCGAGCGTTGAAGAGGATCTTGGAGAGATCAATTGGAGAGAACCGACAATCTTGGTTGGATAAGCTAGACGATGCTTTATGGGCCTTTCGGACCGCTCATAAGACGCCCATCGAGTGCACTCCTTATAAGCTTGTGTATGGGAAGAATTGTCACTTGCCAATTGAACTCGAACACAAAGCTTATTGGGCCCTTAAGCATTGTAGTGATGATATTGAGACCGCGGGAAAACATCAGAAAATGCAATTGAATGAATTAGATGAATTAAGAGACATTGCTTATGAAAATTCATTGATTTACAAAGAAAAATCTAAAAAGTTTCATGACTCAAAAATTAAAAACCGGGTTTTTAACATTGGAGATCAAGTGTTGCTTTTTAACTCACGTTTGAAAATATTTTCTGGCAAGTTGAAATCCCGTTGGTCCGGTCCATTCACCGTTACCCAAGTTTTTCCTTATGGGACCATCGAGTTAGCTCAAAATGATGGCCCCAATTTCATGGTGAATGGACATACGTTGAAGCACTACTTCGGCCGGGAAGTTCCATCCTTGAACTACCTCGACCAAATCACCTTCCCTAATGATAATTAGTATTGAGGGGATCAAGTCGAGCTCATGACTCGGTAATAAAAAAACAAGGTGCCTCGTGGGGGAGTCCCATGCTTATCCCATGTACATATTATCACTTTCTAATGTAGTAACGTGAGGGGAGTTGCGCCCTTCTAACCTTTATTCCATGGTTGTTTGTGATACGTGGTTTTTAGATGATCATGTTCTTCACGATTAGAGCCCCTCGTGTTCATTTTATGGGAGCACTCGATCGTTTGCTTTGAATAATTTCTCAATATCCATGATATATCCTTATATGTTCTAACCTTAGGTTTATATCAGACTTCATAAACGGCTTTAAATTTAATGGTTACACCCTTTCCATGCTAGATTAAGCATTCGACTACGTCTCTAATATGGGGGTTTCCAACCCTTAGACTCGAAACATTGAGGACAATGTTTAACTTTAGTATGGGGTGAATAGATAATTTTCTTGCCAAACATTCACGCTTTCCATAGTTTATCTTTTTGTTTATCGTTTTGTTGCAAAATAAGGCTAAAAATGGCCAAATTTTAAAATTTTTCTCATGTTTTATAAGTGTTTTAAGACACGAATGTAGATTTTCCGATGGCGATAATAAGAGTAATTTTTGACTCGACCGTGCGTGTTGTGCACTTAGCTTCTATTTCTTAACTTTATATTAAGCTAAGCCTCTTAAATGTGGACGAGAAATGATAGATTTAATTATAAGTTACTACGCTAATCGTAGAGTATTCGTATTCTTTCAAAAACTCATGTGTTCTCGTTATTTGCTTATTCTCCCTTCGCTTATAAATATATTTTGCTTAATAAGTATTGGCTTAGCGGTTTAGTCTTGATTGTTGGTTTCTAGTCTTTTCTAGTAGCTTCCATGTAATTAAATTGGGAAGACATTAAGGTATCGCCAGCGTCACGGTTTTGAAGTATTGGCAACCCGAATAATCGAAAGCTTCACCTATTAATAAGATTTCAAGTGCTCACCGAAATCAAGTAAACAATTTAAAGCTCACAAGGCCGAAAAATCTATGAGAAATTGAAAGTGAATTATGCCTTAATCTTTGAAACTTTAAAGATCCAAAATTCGCTTCTAGTGTAAGGATATACGTCTTTGGCCATAATAAACACCTCATGGCGAGGTTAAATAAAAGGCAAGGCAAGACCGAAGTCATAATAAAAGTTTCATGGCGAAGTTGAATAAAAGATGGAGGTAAACCTATGATAATAAGGCCCATCCGTTAGGGGGGGCGTATAAAAGTCTTGGTAATAAGTCTCATGTTCAAAACCGTTATAAAACCGTGTTTATCGATCCTTCTTGTTGACTTAATTTTTTGACATCGTTGTCTATTGGGGGGGGGGGGGGGGGGGGTTATTAATTTGATGGTCTTGGGTACACTGTTATGACTCTATTTTTAGACCTAAATCTCTATTATCGCCTAAGTAAAAAATGTATCCTCGTGAACATTCAAGACAAAAATAAAATATAAGAGATACCACTTAGGAAAATGGGAGGATAAGTACGTGATTAGGGCATATGAGTAGTGTTAGCATTACTAAATTATAATGACAATGACCTCGTTGCACGCTTGGCATGAAATTTGGGGTGAAAATCGAGGACGACGAAATTATTTCTAACGAAGCATTCACGTGTTCTTGTTCTATGAACCTAAACGTCTCATTTTGCGATGAAAATCATACATTATGTCTAAAACGCAAGTAGTAACAATAGTAGTAGTTTAGCAAGTTTATCATTCAATAAAAGTGCATAAAAATGAATTTTGGAGGTGCTACGATACTTTATTCTAGCATTGCGTGAGGGCACGATAATGGTTTAGTATGGGAGAGTGATGAGACTGCTTTTATACATAGTCTCATCTTCCAAAATGGGCTTAAAATGAATTAAATATCATGAAATATACCAAATATATTCTTGTGTTTGTTACATGTGTAAATTAGGTACGGATATTGAGAAAATGACAAAAGATCACAAGAAACAAGCAAAAATGAACACGGGGAACAAAGCCGCACAATGAACCAAGCCCTAATGGTGATTTTCCAAGAATAACCCTTGAAGAATTGAAGATTGTACAATAAGGGTCCTCCAATATTGAAGAATTGACACTTTACACCCTTGTTTATTCATAATTACAAGTTTGGTCCTTGAAGTTTGTCAAAATATAAAAAGGACCCTCTACTTTGAAGAATTGGCAAGAATGGTCCCTCAAAAATGAAGACTTGTCAATATTAGTCCTCCAAGAAGTCAACAATACAAGTCAACACCATAAAGTTTGAAGAAAATGCCAAAACAGCCCTTCAAGTATCAAGAATTGGCAAGAAATAACCATAAAATAACCTTTGTAAAAGTTTTGGGGCAAAAGACTAAAGAATAAAACTTCAAATACAAAGGGATTCAGATTGTGTGCTATTTAAAAAAGAATGGAAGGAGTTTGAAAATTGAGGGGTTAAATTTGAGCAGAGATAAACCTTACCTAGACCAACCACAGCCTGCCACCTCACCCACCAAATCCCACTAACCAATTACACCTCTCCCTTTTGCCAAGTCACATCCCACTCACCCTAAACCGTTTAACTTAATTAATATTAAGTTAATAAACGCGCCTAACACAAAATTTAAACCAAAATCTGGATCAAAACATGCACTATTCACCCAAGAACATGAATTGGGGATTTTTGTTTAAGCCAAAATTAACCCACTATTTTGTCCAGATTTAAGATTAAGGTGGCCATAACCATAACCCACACCTTAAATTTGCCACCTCATCATCACCAAGCTCACACGATAAACCTCCCAAACATGTTTTTAAAGAAGATGCCAAAATAGGCCAGCCATCCAACGCCCCACATTCAGCTTACTTCCTAAGCACTCCTATGGACCCATTGATACAATTCCACCCTTTACACGTCACACAAACAGCCAAGAAAAGTTCACATGAGTCCAAGGTTTTCAAACTTAAGAAAGGAATAATTGGAAGATCAAGCACTTAGGGTTTATGTATTTATTCAGTATTCTAGTATTCATGTAGCCTATATAAAGGCATAAGGTTGCAACATTAGTCTTTGCTCTTGGTTTTTCCTTTATCACAAATCTGTAAATCCTTATTTCATTTTATGAAAAAGTGTTTGATATTGCTGATGAAATCCAAGTGCCAACTTTAATCTTTGCTTGTTTATGTAATATGTTTGTGATTGTTAAGACTCAAAACCTGTTTTTAAAGATTGTGCAAGAAATTGCATAATTTTCCAAAACTTGATATTTTGCTAAGTTCTTGGTTCAAACCCTTGGAATTTTTGGATTGCAAGTGATTATAGCACCCTGATAAGAAGCTTATCAAGGTGTTGTAAGCTTGTGTTTTGGGGATAATCAAGGAGTGGGAACAAGGTTGCATTAATCAAGCTTTTTCCACTTTTCTGTTTTATATAAATTGTGCCTTTAACCTTGTTGAATCTTAGCAGGTTTTATTGGAAGCTTGTGTCTTGTTTAGCTAGACTCATCAGCTTAAAAATTCGTGAGTGCGGATGTATATTCATGAGGTTTGAGCCTTCTTACCCAAAATCTGATAAAATACTTGATTTTTGGTGATTTTGTGTTCTGCTATTATAATTGTTGTTCTTGTGGCTTAAATCTGCTTGATACTGCATAATATTGATGATATGATGCTAGATTAGGCTTGGGTTAAACTGAATCACACATTTGCTTTGTTAAAATTGGATTTAAAAAGTGAAAAGGGTGTTTGGGTTTACTGATTTGAGTTTGCAAATTGATTTTGAGCTATTGTTAAGTGTTGTTTTATGCTTGTATATGCTTAATACTTGGTTGAGTGCTATTGTCTGCAAGTGTTTGGCTTTTGAACATCATATTCTTGATTGTGCTATAACTTGTTGAAATCTGCTTGTTTTGACCAAAGATCTTGGAAACACATAGATTGTATGCATGCTTAGGGCTAACAAGTGATTAAAAAAGTTTATATAATCTATTAAGAAGATTTGAGGGTTTGAAATTAGATTTGTGGTCAAGTATATCAGCAAAGTTTGAAATCTGCTTGTTCTTTGTTCATCAGTAACATTTATTGGCTTGAATCTTGTTCTAAACTTTGAATCATTGCATGAAACCGGTTGATTTATGTTCATTTGAATTTATTATAGCTGTTGTGTGCATTTGGTTCAATTTGGTTGGCTTATTCTTGCTAAAACTATTTATTTGTTGAAATCTGCTTATTGTTCATGTTTGTGTACTATCTGGTGATCTTTTGATTAAACTTTACTAATTTGCTGAAAGGATTTGTGTTATTGTGATTGCTATTGACTCCTTATAACCCACTGGTTATAAGGGTGCCTTTTTGTGGCTTGAATCCAACAAAAATCCATATAAGAAAAAAAGTCAAAGTAGTCAAGCAGTGGGAACTCCTTTCCCCTGTTGCTAGCCACAGCTAGTGTAATTTGGTCATCAACTTATTCATAAGCTATTCTAGCTTCCATTGAAATAATCTAGAGCTTTTTAGGGTATGACTTTTAGGTTTGACTAGAAAACAAAACAGTTTACATTTACATTAAGTGCTTATTGCTTTTTCCAGCTTATTCATTGTGCTTATTTGAAATCTTTTTGATTATTAAGCTTAGTTTTGTCATTTAAAACCTTTTGCAAGTTGAATCAACACTTGAGATGGCCTAGAACTCAAAAACGACTATTTTGTCGTTTTCTGTAGAGAGCTTTGGCTTATTTCAGGCTTATTTCTTTGGCTTTTTAAAAATTTCTTTTCACATATCTCTTAAATATCCCAAAAGAAGCTTGTGTGTCAAATTAGACCTTATGGCATTAGCTTATGGCTTAATGGGCCAAAAAGCCCATTAAGAATAAGCTGTTGACAATTAAGTTGTGATAAGCTCATTTTCAGCTTTTGGGCCTTTAGAGTTTTGTTCTTAAAATTGAATTTTGAGTCAAGTAGCTGATTTTGGGCTTATTTGGACAAATTTTTGCTTATTAGGCCAAAAAGCCCAATATAGTGGATTGTTTTTTTTATATTGGCCCATTTGAAGGCCCATTAGGGGTATTTTGGTGATTTCAAGTTCATTTCTGTGTTTATTAGGTTAAAATAAACTAGTTTGCAACTTTTTAGAATTTTTATAAATTTTTAATTTTTATTAATATTTTATAATTATTTTATTATTAAAAATTAAAATTTAGATTTTTGCATGTTTTTCATTTTTCCTAGTTTAAATATATTAAGTTAGGAATTTTAAAAAATTTAGATTAATTTTAGTGTCCTTTAAATAAATTTTAGAATTATTTTAAGTTTTTAGAGTTTTTAATCATTTTGAAATAGTTTTAATTAAATTTAAATTTTTCAAAAATAGTTTTTAATTTATTTAAGTCATTTTAGAGGTTTACAAAGTGAAAAATCTCATTTTGGGCTTTTTGTTAATTAAATTGATTTTTTGGGCTTTAATTAGCATTAAAAAATTAATATTTAACTAAATAAAAGGTTTAAGTGATTTTTGACTTTTTGTAAACTCCAATTACAATTTTTAGGATTTATTGCACTTTTCTAGGATTTTTTAGGTTAATTTTCAAATTTTGTCATATTCTACGGTTTTACATGCACGACTTTTCGTCTTAGTTTAATTCATAATCGTAACCGTCATCCTTTCTCTTTTTCTTTTCTCATAAATTATAATCACGAAGTTAATCATCTCTTTACACAACACACTAGCCTCCTTGGGAAACGAACTTTGAACTTAATTTGGTCATTAGTGCTTGGTTTTCCTAAACCAACACTTAATACCTGCCGCTCATATATGCTCTTTTGTTTTCTTAAACAAGAAGAGTATTTTTACTACTATCATATTACTTGTATCGTTTTCTCTCGAGTTTGTCATGATTTTATGAGTTTGTGTTTGATATTCTTATGTATGGTTTATTTCTCAAGTCATTATTAATGAACGCGCCTTATTTGATAGGTAGAGGTTCTCGTGTTTAAAAGGCATCCTCTATCATCTACGATCATCTCGCTAGGTCTCTTGTACTAAGGTGAGTCTGTAGCCTTGCTTTTTATGCTAGCAACTAAATGTTTTATTACCCGCGAGGAGGATACATGCTATTTGAAAATAAATGAACACAAGTCACGATTAATTGTTTAGACCCGAATGTTGCCTATGTTGCATTGCATTGTATTGAGTACCTTGTTGCTAAAGACCCTAAATTCATAAACCGTTAACTATGTTCTAACTTGATGTTGTGAGTTGGGAATAGCCTCTTATTCAAATGATAGTACTATTGGGTTGACCACCCTATCTGAGACCAGGACATTACGTTGAGTAACCTCTGGGAAGGATAATTTACGAGAATGAGATTTGGGTATATATCTAGCAACTAATACCCTAGAGGGGCAATGGTTTTATCTAGTCATGTTGGCATTTGGCGTGGGTGACTAATTGGTTAAGGGGTCGGTGTCATGAGCTTAAATACAATGAGTTGCCTTGAAATAGATTGTGTGCACGACAATTCTATAGATGATTATGATTGATTTTCTTCTTGTGTTCAAATATGATTTGTTAAACCTATGGACTCGTTCAACATTATTGTTGACTCGTTTAAGCATTTGTTTCAGGTAATAGAAAGTGATTGATGGAGGAGCTTTGTTGTGGATGTTGTGGGTTCGCTTTTGACGTCTGTTGGTCTAAAACAATTTATATCCTTTTACTGTTGAACAATTTGTTAAATGTTTATGTATTTTACTGAAACTTGTTGGTTTGCTGGTCAAGATCCGTGGGGACTAAATGCTTTACTCTGGTGTCTTTTTAGTACATTATGGGATGAAATTTTGTTTTAGACATTATGTGAAAGCTTGTTTATATTTTATGTGTAAACGTCTCTCTTTTGAGTCGTTCAATATACCTTGTGTGATGATACTTGTGTTTAACACCCAATTGTGTATTTCCGCTGCACAATGTGAATGGGGGTGTTAAATTTATCAAGCCAAAGTGAACTATAAATCAAAATCTAGGAAGCTAACAAACACATAATATGCACAAAGTTATGCAAATTGAAGGATCAATCGCATAGACGATTAGGATTAAAATACTAAGTAATCCAAACACAAAGTATTAGTTAGCAAACATAACAACCTAGAAGAAAAAAGAGAATACGAAAATATTGTTCAACAATTCAAACATGTTTACAAACATGTTAACCTTGATAAACCAAAGCTTCATTTCTTCTTCTTTCCAAGTCCCTTGATCAATTTGGTTATGCTCTTGAACGATACTCTTGACTCCACTCGATGATCATACAACTCACCTTGGGTTTTAAGATTAGCTCGGTAGACATCCTCAAGACCAAAGTTCTCAGGATGTCCACTAGTGGTATAGTGAGGAGGAGGGATGATTTCGTCTAACCCGTCCATGAAAGTGTCCATGGATGGGTGGGAATCAATCGAAGATCCAACATGAGCACTTGTGCCTACGCCACCACCATCACTTGGTGACATATCAAAGTCCTCATCATCGGACTCTTGTGGATCGGAATTTGTCGAACCTCGATCACTTCTAGGCTTTCGTGGTTGTACCCTTTGAATAGGTAGCATAACACGTTCGACCGAATGAAAGCGAGAAATGTTGATGTCAGGATAGTCTTCACCAACCTTCTTCAGAAGGCGAGTAAGGAGCATGGCATAGGGAAGATTTGTTTCGGGTTTGGAAAGAGCATAAGTGATTCGTCGAGCGATAAAGTATACGAGATTTTACTTGGCGTTGGTAGCGATGCAACATAACATGTGCGCCATACACGCCGGAATATGATCCCGGTTTCCGCCAAGACAAAATACATTCTCCCTAAGGATTTCGGCCCAATGGACCATACAATCATTTAGATCGCTTAATAGAACTTCATAGCGTTTTACCCGACGCTTGGTAGAGTGGAGGCTTCTTACAACGTTTCCTCTACGCTCTTTACAAATAACATCAAGAATGAAGTCAAGGTCAATCTCTTCTTTTTCATCTGGAGCACAGTCGAATGGTTCAAAGAGATAATCAAGTTTCCATTTATCAATAAATCAACAAGTGCCCCTAAATGGAACACGAAGAGCATGACCAAAGTCTTCAAGAGAGAGATTAATGAGTCGACCTTCAAGGATGAACCTAACATATACTCTACCGTTATCATAAACGAGAGAATATGTGCTAATGTACTCTAATAGAAATTCGGGATATATATCCTCTTTGATGTCCAAAAAACAATCAAACCTAATTTGTTCGAACATCGATTGAGTGTATATATAGCCCTCAATATCCTCTTCGACAACTATACCCTCGTGAAAGTAACAGTTTTGGAGTGGGGAGTAGGTGTTTGCAAGTTGAGGGGAAGGACACATTTCGGAAAGGTTTGGCATATATTGTTTAGTGTATTGGTGATCTTGTTGATATTCTGAAGGCATGATTAGTACCTAAATAAACACAAAAATATTTCCCCAATTACTCATATGTTACATATAAACCAAAAATCAAAAAGATGAGAATGTGTTTCATCAATCTCTTGACAAACAAAGGTTTAATCCTTATCATGAATGTACCTAGTTCATCATTGACAATAACACATTGACCATGTAAGATCAACAATGAACTGGAACATTGGTTTTTCAAAACAAGGTTTTTAGGTAAGCGTTTAGCAATGCCATTACCAACTTGTTCATTGGTTCATATCAATTCCATCAATCAACTAAATTATTTAGTCAAAATTCGGATTGTTCTACAAGTGTGTTTTAGTGAAATCTCAATGAATATTAACCTAAGGAATCATAGCAAGAATACTATGTCTGTAGGATATGTAAATCTTGCTTATGTTTTAGAGAGAGAAAGAGATAGAAAGATGGTGGATTACACACATTTCTAGAGAGAGAAAATTAATAAGAACTATGTGAAAAATGATTAACCACACACCCTCTCCATCTAAGGAGAGGTTTATATACCCAAGCCTTGTAATGGGCTTGGGCTTACACGTTTGGGCCGGCCTACACATGTTGTAGGCTAGGCTTGGACTTGTTTGTTAAATAACGATGTCTAGACTACGAGCTACTACTTAGTATATTGTTGGAGTGACCGAATCTTCCTAAATACGGAAAAACGTATTTCTAAAAATCTCCCCCTAAGGGAGGTCACTCCAAACAAGGGCGTTACCCGAGTTACAATAATGAAATAAACCTAGCATACTATGCTTGTCTTGAGCTCGTAGTCTTCGTATTTCTTTTCTTTTTCTTTTCAGGTGAACATGCTGATGTGATCATTGATATCAGTCTCGAGCATTAATCTCTTGCCTTGATCTCGTGCATCCATCACTTGTGATCTTCGCCTCTTCGTGACCTCACGTCCCACATACTTATACCTTAGTAATTCTTGAAAGCTTCAGAGTTCGATACATCAGAAGACTTAACTTTTAGGCTTTCTTGAATTAGATGAGGTATTAAGTGCATAAAGTATAAGCATGCGGGGACGACTTCTTCTCGGATTCCGCAACGCCACCATGTTCAAATTCCGCAACATAAGTAGACACGAACGAAATGGCTTTGAACATTTCATTCTAAATCGGTAGCATTTTACCTCCGGTCGGTGAAGACCGTTGGACGATATTAGATATCGTACCTGTGACGGATAGTTTCAATTAAGTAACTTCCTGACTGGATTTCGCGGGTAAACCCGTTCTCTTTATTCGACCGTCCAAAGCTGACTGCGAACATAAAGAGTGAATCATTTGGATAAAAATATCCGCATGATTTGAAGCCGTCAATTCATGTTCCTGGAACAAGTGAAATTCAATTAAGAACCGCACCATCGTTGCTTTCTAGTTGTCACAAGCTTGATTCGTATAGAATCTTGCAAGTTACCTACCAAGTGCTGTTTGAGGTTAACACTAGAAGGATTTCCACTCATCACTGTGAACACTAAGGTATCACTCTGAGTGTTCTGGAAAGATCACTAAGATATTGCGTAGAGGCCTAGAACGTGTTTAAATTCAGTTAAGAATTAAACCACTGTTGCTTTCCAGTTATCACAAGTTTGATTCATTAAAGAATCGCACAAGTCACCTACCATGAGCTTTTTGATATTCGCTCAAGAAGGATTTCCATCTTCATTGTAAATACTTTCGTATTACTCGGATGTTCAGGCAAGATCATGAAGATTTTGCATAGGACTCTTAAGATCTTTCTTACTTTTCACAGTGTATGAAGAAGCAAGGAAATATGAAAGTGTGTCCTAATGAGATATTTGATGATCTCAAATGGCTCTAGACTAGATCGTGCATTTTGGATTTTAGTGATCGGAGGCTGGAGAGGAGTGCCTCCTTTTCAATACCAATTTATTCGGGGTGAATAAATCAATAGATAACATGTTGATCTCCGTGTGATTAAAACAAATATCTTTTGAGAGATATCTGAGTTAGCTGGGATGGGTTGTGCATTGCATCACTGGGTCCATGATGTCTATCTTCAATATCGAGCATCATTAAAATGATCTCAATAGCATATGTGTTGACCCGGTTTCTGCTAAAGTTGTAAGGAGGGCTTCTTTCTTTACACCCTTTATCTTTACAATTCTTTTTCATTCTTCAACCCCTTTAATGCTTACCAATACGTCATAACTAGCACCTGGTTGTGATTGTTCCAGTGCTAACTTAGGTACTTGGTCGGCATTCAGCTACATTCACAATCTTTTCTCCAACTTTCCTAAGGACTAGTATTTCTAGCTATGGAATGTCCTTGGGAAGATTCCTCCGATTCTGGAAGAATCATAGGACTTAACCTATCCTACCATCGTTATGACACCACAATCTTCATCGTCATGAAATAAATGGGTTTTGGGTAAGTATGTGTCACCATGAAAATCCATTTTGATATAGCAAATCCATTTTGCTCCCCCTTAACATATGCTACGATATTCGAAAACATTTCGCACATGTCGGGATGAGCCAGCACATTAAGTCAAACCATTTGTGATAATATCCCATTTTAAATCACATTTTCTCCCCCATATTAAAAATATTAACCCAATCGATGTTTTTAATATCAATTGATTTAATGAAGTTTTAACAAAGATTTTGGGAAGAAAAATGCAGGTCCGTGTTATTTTCATGATATCAAATGTATGAGATATGATACCGATTTGTAACATGATCACATATTCACCATATTAAAAAATATGACAAGGTTGGAACTGATTGATGAGAACATCATATGATAAGATCAAATGGTTCTTGTCAGCATATGTTGGTCGCCTCGTCACGTCTGAAGTCATCTCTTGACACCACGTGTACTATTGGTATTGTTTTCTTGACACCAACTTGTGAACTTGGCACGTTCGGCATCGAAGATTCTGAAAGCTTGACAATTGCTCCCCCTCAATTGTTGACCCGTGTTCTATTGAAAAAGCTGTAGTCGTCGGTTGAGTAGTCCCATCGTCGAGTATGTAGATACCATTTGTAGATTGCTATGGTTGTAGAGATGATAGCTTCATAAAAACAAGAATTCTCTTGTTTTAACAAATAAATGCACTGAGGCGTACATAGATTTGTGTTAGACCAAGTTATAAAGTAAACTTGATCCCTTACAAGGTTTTAAAGTAAACCTTGCCCGAGAAAATTAATTCCTGTTGTAAGCCAAAGCTTTTATAAGAAATACTTGACTTTAATATGAAAACCGGGTTGCAGTCTGAAATAACTACAAGCCATTTTGGCATGTTTTATGAAATATTTACAACTTTTGTACGAACTCTATTTATGGCGCCGTGTCAATATTAATCAACATTGCTAAGGCCGTAAATATTATCGTACCAAAAGACATGCCTTTGAAAAGTAAAGTAAAAATATTTTTGGATATTTATGAATTTTTCAATTTTTATGGTTTTTATATGGTTTTATATTTTTGTATTTTGCTTTTGTGGATAAAGATATAAACAATATATACAAATGATCACCAAGGATACGGAGAATAGTTTTACCACCACTATTCTTTCGCTTCATTTGCGAGTTCCTTTAGAGTCTCAGGCGAGAAAGTTCTCATTCCTAGCTTGTCGGCCAAAAATTCAATTCGAGCGCGATCTAAAGCCTTCGTGAAAATATCCGCCAATTGATACTCTGATCGGACAAAGTAAAGCTCGATCACTCCATTTTCCACTTGCTCCTTGATGAAGTGGTAGCGAATGTCAATGTGCTTCGACCGGGAGAATTGAACATTGTTGCAGCATAAGGCAATTGCACTCTTGTTGTCACAGTACATCGGAATTTTGTTGAAACCTAGACCATAGTCGGTTAATTGCGATTGTATCCAAAGAATTTGAGCACAACAACCGGACATAGCTATGTATTCTGCTTCCGTACTTGAAATTGCAGCGTTTTTCTGCCTTTTGTTGGGAATAAATTATGGGTCAGTTCACTAGACGCTGATAGGAAGAATTCAAGCGCTGATAAGATGACATTGGACGCTGACAGCCAAACGTTGACATTTGTAGAAGTCAACGCTGACAGCCTTGAAGATTAACACTGATGGAATATATCTTCATACGAATCTTTTTGTTTATTTGTTTCTTTATTTGTGTATGGTAAAGATAAGCTCGACATTGTATTTTCTATTATTATCTTTACCTAGAATAGTTGATTCGTAGCTTATTGTACAAGACTTCTTAATCTATAAAAGAAGATCTTTTAGGTTAATGTTAATCATCAGTTATCATAAGTTTTCACAAGTTAAACCTCTTTCATTGTAATCAAGTTCGATCATTCTAATACAAGTGAAAGTTTGTTTAACATCTTTGTGTTTTAGATTAAGTGTTAATTCCGCATAACACTTAGTTACTTTATTCATAAGCAAAGGTTTCTCTACGTGTATTACTTGATCTAATCTCGTGTACACAAAGCTTAATCGATCTAAGTTTTGGATTAACAAGTGGTATCAGAGCTTGTTGAGAAACTTTTGATCTTTAAGTAACGCAAGAACCCTAAAACACCAAAAACCCTAAAAACCCTAAATTTCTCAAAACCCTAAAAACATCATGTCTGGCACAAATCAGCCTCCTGCTCCAGTTTTGCTTCAAAACAACACCACAAACCCTAGTATCAAAATTCCCATGTTTGATGCCAGGAACTTCGAGCTTTGGAAGTCTAATTTTGAGCAATATATAGCCATCCATGACTACACTCTTTGGGAGATTGTTGAATATGGGAACACATTCAACAAAGCTCAAAAGATTGCTAATGCTATTGCCACAAGGATAGCTGTTCCTAATTGTCCTGAAGCTGATAAGAAGGAAAAGCCTGAAGATGGAAGAGCTGTATCTGCTGAAGATATAGCCAAGAAAAGGGTGGACATGAAAATCTTGAACATCATGAAACACGCCTTAGGTCATGAGAATCAGCACAAGTACAAATGCTTTGAGTCTGCAAAAGAGCTTTGGGAAGCTCTTGAAGTAGCACATGGTGGCAATGCTGACACAAAAGAAGAAAAGAAGAAGCAACTCATGCATGAGTATGCTGTCTTTAAGGCTCAACCCAATGAGAATCTCAGCAGTGTGAGAAGTAGACTGCTTGACATCACAAGTCAACTTTCCTTCATGGGAACACAGATTGATGACCCTGACTTGAATGCTACTTTTCTCAAAAGCCTTGGTGATGTATGGAAGATTGAGACAAGATCCATTCTTGTCAATAACACCCACAAGACCTCCAGGTTTGATGACATCTTCAACAAACTAAGACTGTTGGAGAATGAATGGCTTTTGGAGAGTGATAATAAATCTTCCAGTAGCAACATCGCCTTCTTCTCACAAAGTGAAGGCCAATTTGATTCCATGAACTCCTATGGACATCCAGTCACTAGATCTCAATGAGTCAACGCTGGATCACAGTCTGTCAGCGCTGGATCATATCCTGTCAACGCTTCATACTCAAGCGTTGACACTCACAACTTTGGCGCTGATAGAATTAAACCTGCTGGTTTAGATCTAGATACTGTGTGTGCATTCATTGCTTCTTTGCCCAGTGATTCAAGAATTACATATGAAGATCTTGAGCAGATAAGTGATGAGGAATTGGAAGAGATGGACATCAAGTGGACTATGGCTCTTGTAAGTTTAAGAGCAAACATGTTTAATAAAAGGTTCAAGAAGAAGATGACCTTTGATGCTAAGGATGTCGCTGGATTTGACAAATCCAAAGTTGAGTGCTACAATTGTCATCGGATGGGGTACTTTATGAGGGAATGTAGATCTCCAAGAAGATCTGATGCTGGTAAGCCTTCAAGCCAAATGGTTAAGAGCCAAGATTCCAAGGCCATGGTTGCTGTTCAACAAATTGATGGTGTTGGAGGATGGGACTGGAGCTGGAACTTTTTGGCTAAGGATGAGGAAGAGGACAGAGCCTTGGTTGCTGAAGTTAAAGAAGAGCATGTTGAATATGCTCTCATGGCACACTCCTCCTCTTCATCAGATAATGAGGTATATGATGATGCTTTCTGTTCTAAGGGTTGTCGTTTAAATACTGAAAAACTAAATCAAGAGATAGTAAAATTATTAGATGAGGCAAGAGCTGAAAGATGCAAAGTATCTAATTATCAAATTGCTCTCACCCAAACAGAAAAGACAGTAGCTGAGTATAAGAAAATGGAGTTTGATTTAAAGGATAAAATAAATATCTTAAAACATGAGTTACATCAAAGTAAAGATATTCAAGATATCACAAACAGGGTTAATCTTGATTTGATAGCTCAGTTAGATGAGGCTAAAAAAAATAAAGATAATGTGAGTCTTAAAATCCAGAGATTTGATAAGGCCACACAATCCCTAGGAGAGTGTGTTAGTAAACAAAGAGACTCTAAGGACATGAGTGGGATTGGGATGAAAGATTATACTGGTGTTCCACCACCAGCTGGGGATTTCTATGGTGTCTAATCAAAGGACTTATCTTGGACTGGCTTGCCAGAACTCCAAGAGAAGGAATTCATTCCTCCACCTAGAGTGACTTCCCCAGTTGAAGAATACAAACAAAAACTGACTGACCTAGATGAGTGGAAGAAAGCTAACCACACTTTGTTTGTTAAGGGAGGGTTGTTGTGTGAAAGTCCAAATGAGCCCACACCAGTCACGAGCCATGATCCTACACCTATTAAAATCACACACCCAACCACTGGCAAAGCTGTTGACCTTGGCCCACAAACTGTTAGAAAACCTAGTGTTAAGTATGCAGAGATGTATAGGAATACTAGGTCACCAAAAAGCCAAGTTAGTAACCATGGAACAGGCTTCTTTGCTTCTAGACCTAAGACTATGTCTAGAAAAGCTTGTTACTCATGTGGTAGCTTTTCACATTTGGCATACAAATGTGTCAACGCTTCCAATGTCAACGCTGATAGGAACCATTTCAGCGCTGACAAAAGTCAACATAGGTCAAACACTGTCAGACCCAATACCTTTGTGAACAAAATTTCACAAGTTGTTAGACCAGCCCCATTCTTTTCTAGAGGGTCTAACACACATGGCCTAAGACCTTTCCAAAAGTCAAACACTTGGTCCAATAGGCAATGGGTTCCTGTAGCAAACCCTAGGTTTAACACTGATAAAGGCAAACGGGGCGCTGACAAGAACAATTTCAGCGCTGACAGACACAATGCCAAACCTAGGTATTTGCAACCACAGGGAAATGGGTCTAAAGCTTCTACTAGCTTAACATGGAGACCAAAACAAGACCAAAACCCTAATTCTACTGGTCTTTCTATGACATGCAACAGGTTTCATTATATTTCAAAGGTCATGTCAAGACCAATTGGGGTTAACTGGGCATTTCATCCAAAAAGGGATGAAAATGGGGTTGTTATGAGAACCAAGTCTGTTCTTGTTGAACAACCAGATGAATCCAAGTCTTCCACGGCTTGGGTTCCCAAAGAAAACTAATGTGTTTTCTTTATGTGCAGGGCATTCAGAAGAAGATCAATGATTATGGATATTGGGATAGTGGATGCTCAAGGCACATGACAGGAAAGGAAGACTATCTGACGAACTTCACTCCTATTCAAGATGGTGATAAGGTATACTTTGGAGGAGGCTATGGGACCATCACAGGAAAAGGAACCCTTATTACCAATAATCTACGTTTTGAGAATGTCTTCCTGGTAAAAGAACTGGATTATAATTTGTTTAGTGTATCACAAGTGTGTGATAACAAAAATAAGGTTCTTTTCACAGATACTGAGTGCTTGGTGTTAAGCAAAGATTACAAGCTCCCTGAGGAGAAATACATAGAATTTAGAACACCAAGGCATAAAGACATATATAATGTGAATCTTAATGGAATTAAGATGAATAATAGAAAGATGTCATGTTTTTATGCTAAAGCTTCAGTAGATGAAAGTAATCTTTGGCACAGGAGATTAGGGCACATAAACTTTAAAAATATCAATAGACTTGCGAGGCTTGGTTTAGTTGATGGTTTGCCTGAAAAGGCTTTCCACAATGACCACTCTTGTGTTGCATGTCTTAAGGGCAAGCAGCACAAGGTCTCATTCAAATCTAAACAGGTGCACTCTAGTTCTAAACCACTTCACTTATTGCATATGGACCTCTTTGGTCCAACTAATATAGAAAGTTTGAAGGGTAAATCATATTGTTTTGTTATCACTGATGATTTTTCCAGGTTTACATGGACTTTCTTTTTAGCCAAGAAAAGTGAAACTGCCCAAAGTTTGATTAATTTCATTACCCAGATTGAGAAGAAGAATGGTAATGAGGTCAAAATTCTTAGAAGTGACAATGGGGGTGAGTTTAGAAATCAGTTGTTAGATGATTTTTGTGCCAAGAAAGGGATTACTAGGCAGTTTAGCATAGCTAGAACTCCACAGCAAAATGGGGTTGCTGAAAGGAAGAATAGAACCCTAATTGAAGCAGCCAGAACTATGTTGGCTGATGCCCACTTTCCTATAGCCTTTTGGGCTGAAGCTGTTAACACAGCTTGTTATGTTCAAAATAGGGCATTGGTCAACAAAATACATAATAAGACACCTTATGAGTTACTTTGGGAGGAAGCCAAATATTGGCTTTCTCAAGCCTTTTGGTTGTCATGTAGTTGTTTTAGAAACTAGTGATGCCCTAGGTAAATTTGATGCAAAAGGTGATGAAGGCTACTTCATGGGTTATTCAGTGCAGAGCAAAGGATATAGGGTTTACATTAAAAAGGAAAAACGTATACTTGAAAAGGTGCATGTTAGGTTTTTAGAGAGTAAACCTAGTGATCCTGAAAGTGGTCCAAATTGGTTGTTTGACTTGGAACCTTTATCTAGAGCTTTAAATTATATGCCTGTTACTGATCCAGACATTGTGAAGGTAACTTCAAGTGTTTTGGAAAAGAGAATTGGTAATGTTTCAGGTATACAGGTTGCTAAGAAGGATGGACCACCACCAGTTGAGTTATCTCCCACACAAGAATATGTTACACTTCCTATATGGACAGATGAGTATTATGCTGCTGCTGCTGCTAGAAAAGATAATGGTGGTTTCCAAATACCACCAAATACAAACATGCATGGTTCTTCAGACGCTGACAAAGGCAAATCAAGCGCTGACAAGAGCAATTCAGACGCTGATGGATCAGACGTTGACAACAGCAGTTCAAGCGTTGTTAGCCCAAGCGCTGACAAACAAGGTTCAGACGTTGATGACACCTTTGCACATCTTTTCTCTTCCAATTTTGAACAAGGTGGACCTTCCAATGTCCATGAAGAGATTCCTGTTGATCAAAGAGAGTCTGAAGAAGATATTAGCAACATGGAGGATGATATTGAAGATAACAGAATTCTTGAAAATGGAATTCCTAGATCTACCTTGAAGAATCATCCTCCCACTCAAATCATTGGGAATATCATGACTACTGTTCAAACTAGAAGATCTCACCAGACTCATGATAGCTTCATTGCTAATATCCACAAGAAGGTTGATACCCCTCTTGTACAAACATGTTTGTTTGCATGTTTTCTGTCACAAGAAGAACCCAAGAAGATTTTTGATGCTCTCAAAGAACCTAGTTGGGTGGAAGCAATGCAGGATGAGCTTCACCAATTTGCTATACAGGATGTTTGGGAGCTGGTTGATTGTCCTAGATATGTGAGACCAATTGGGACAAGATGGGTTCTAAGGAACAAGAAAGATGAAAGGGGTATTGTGGTCAGAAACAAGGCACGTTTGGTAGCTCAGGGATATACACAAGAGGAAGGTATAGATTTTGAAGAGGTCTTTGCTCCTGTTGCAAGAATTGAAGCTATAAGAATTTTCCTAGCTTATGCCTCTTGTATGAACTTCACTGTTTATCAAATGGATGTGAAGAGTGCTTTCCTCTATGGAACAATTGTTGAGGAGGTATATGTTATGCAACCTCCTGGTTTTGAAGATCCTGAGAATCCAAACAAGGTTTATAGAGTGAAGAAAGCTATGTATGGACTTCATCAAGCCCCAAGAGCATGGTATGGTACATTGTCCACCTACTTGGTGGAAAATGGTTTTAAAAGGGGCACCATAGATCAGACATTGTTCACAAAGAAGAAAGGTAAGGATGTCTTACTTGTCTAGGTCTATGTTGATGATATCATTTTTGGATCCACTAATCCAAAGATGAGTGAAGACTTTTCCAAGCTTATGACAGATAAATTCAAGATGAGTGCAATGGGTGAGATGAACTTCTTTCTAGGCTTACAAGTTCAGCAGAAAGAAGATGGTATCTTCATCTCCCAAGACAAGTATGTAGCTGAAATCTTGAAGAAATATGGTTTTTCTCCACATGAAAAGAGTGCTTCCACTCCTATGGATAGGGAACACCCTTGGGGAAAAATTGGAGCTGGAAAGGATGTGGATGTTAGGCACTATAGATCAATGATTGGTTCATTGATGTATCTTACAGCCTCAAGACCTGACATCATGTTTGCTGTGTGTGCTTGTGCACGCCATCAAGTGACTCCCAAAGAATGTCACCTTTTTGCTGTGAAAAGAATTTTTAGGTACCTAAGATGTTATCCAGTTCTTGGCTTATGGTACCCAAAAGATTCTCCATTGGAGCTTATTGCATATTCAGACAGTGACTATGGTGGTGACAAGTTTGATAGGAAATCCACAACTGGTGGATGTCAATTTCTTGGGAGTAGATTGATATCTTGGCAATGCAAGAAACAAACAGTGGTGGCAAACTCTACAACTGAAGCAGAATACGTTGCTGCAGCTGCTTGTTGTGGACAAGTCTTATGGATTCAGAACCAGCTGTTAGATTATGGGTATAATTTCATGCATACCAAGATTTTTGTAGACAATAACAGTACTTTATGCATTATTAAAAATCCTGTACATCATTCTAAAACCAAACACATAGAAATTAGACATCATTTTATAAGAGATTGCTTTGAGAAAGGTTTAATACAACCAGATAGGGTAGCCACAGAAGATAATGTGGCTGATTTATTAACTAAACCTTTTGATACTGGAAGATTTCAATATTTGGTAACAAATATTGGAATGGTTAATCTCACTTAATATGTGTTTTGGAACCTTTTTGTAAAAGTATGTACAGGATAATGCATTGTTATTGGTCTTTGTGATGATTTAGATTTTTCCACTTTATTTTTCTAACACTGACAAAGGTAAATGTAACGCTGATAAGTGTTATTTTGCCGTTGTTAGAGATATTATTGTCTAACGCTGACAAGAGTTCCTTCAACGCTGATAAGTGTTGTCGGGGCGCTGTCAGCAACAAATGTTAGTTTTGTGGTTTTCAATCTAAATGTGTAGGTGGTGGTAGCTTTATGCCATTGGATACAGAGTTGCTTATGGATCTTTGAAGAACTATTTGGACATGTTTTTGTTTATGGATGATGGTTGGAATATTTATATTCCTATCTTGACATAAATTTTTAATGTTCATATATATTTTAAGAAACTCATGTATCATAGTTTAAGGGGAGGTTTAAGGAACCTTTAGGACTTTTGGGTATTCTTATAATACTCTCATCACAATTCTAGATTGTGTCCACAGGTGAGTATGGGTTAGTTTTACTAAACCATGAGGCACTGTAGCATGCAAAGTTGACAAACTATGCATGCTGCCAAGACATTTTTGGCCTAGAATTGGTTGTGGTCTGATGGGAGACTTGGGAATAGTTTTGTTATGGGTTTACCTGGGAGTTACAAAGAATTTTGTGAAATAACTTTGTTGGTAGGTATTTTCGTTAGCAAGGGACACTTGAGGACATTTGTGTCTATCTTGCTTAAGCAGGTGTGCATAAATGGACAGTGCTTGCCGCCCAGTAATTATTATCAACTTGCAAGATATTTCCCTTAGGATAAATTACTTTGTTAAGGTATTTTTCTTTTTAAATATTTTTATTTTTAGACGCTGACAAGTTTTTCTCCAAACGCTGTTACGTCCAATCGTGACGCTGACAAGGCTTTAGGCAAACGCTGAAAAGAAAATATAGCCGTTGGGCGTTGATGGGCTATTTTTGACCGTTGACACCTAGTGGGCCCTACCCAGTTGTTATTTTTGACTAATCTTTGGCCGTAATTTTGGGGAGTTGTTACTTTTAATTAATGCATGAGATAAGTTATATTTGATTCAATATTTTCATCATTACTCTTTGAATATAACTGCCTCATTTTTTACCAATCCAAATCATGCATCTCTCCTATAAATTTGGCTAAACTTTTTGTTCTGGGTATTCATATTTTCTTGTCTAACATTTTTCTCCTAGATTTTTCCCATATCACATAACCTAAACAGCTTTCAACATGGCACCAAAGTTCAACTCAAACAATCTGACATTGGAGTTCAAGAGCCAACATAATATGGTAGCTTACTTGGTCGCTGATAATGATTTGTTCCCTCAGTATTCACAAATGGTGGCATTTTTAAATGCATCCTCAATAAGGTATGCACTTTCTCATGAACCACTAGTCCCTGTCGCACACATTAGACAGTTTTGGAACAATGTTAGTTCCACAACAGCTAATGGAGTGACCACATTAACATCTACTGTTCATGGAAGAACATGGGTGGTCACTGAAGCCTTGGTTCGCCAAGCTTTGCGTCTTGATGACGCTGATGGTGTGACTACCCTTGCCATTGCAACAATAGAACAAGGTCTTAGGGAATTGGGTTATCCTATTCCTGCTGGAAAAACTTTAAATAAATATCATAAGCAGGAATTTCCCTCTGACTGGAAATATTTGATACATGTCCTTCTTCAATGCTTAAGTCCAAAATGTACTGCTTTTAATGAAATAAACAGGTCCATTGCAAGTGCTTTGGTTTGTATGTCACGTGGGCTTAAGTATAATTTTTCAAAAATGATTTTTGAAGGGATGTGTAAAAATAAGGGAAGTAAAATGACTTTGGCTTACCCAAGATTTTTGCAAATGGTATTTGATTTACAAGAATATTGTACTAGGGATCATGACACTTTTTATGAGATCCCTAAGCAAAAGAAAACCATTTTTGACAAGATGAGCTCCACAAACAGATCTATCCCTCTCACCCAAGCCATGCTTGAAGTAATTCAGGCTGCTCAACCACAACCAGACCCTGCACCTCAACTTGAGCCTATCCTTGAACCATTACCTTCACCTGACCACATGAACGTTGACCAACCCAATGTCAACACTGACACTCCAAATGTTGGTGCTGAAACAGCCAATCCCAACGCTGATGACATCCCTGAACAATCCCAAACACCCCTTAACCAACCAACACCCACAAAATCTACCTCATCTTCCACCCCATTACAATCTAGGTTGAATAAACGCCAAAGGACTACTGGAGTGTTCTCCTCTAGTGGTCCTAGCCTTGTAGCATAGAGAACCACCTCCACAAGTGTGGCTGGTGACATGGATGAGGCTGGGGCTATTGACACAGGCTTAGAAGCTGGTCAAGGCAGTCCCAACATCATTAAGACCTCATCCATGCCCTATGATTCTATTTTGGGAGGTCAAATCCCCATTCTAGCTGAGGGCAGATTGGAACCTATGACATTGAATGAATTGACGGCTGCTGTCATTAGCTTGCAAAAGCAAAATGTCAGCCTTGTACAAATTGTCAATAATCAGGGCCGTGAACTCCAAGTATTGAGGGAGCGGGTAACTGTTTTGGAGAATCCTAGTAGCAGGAGTAGAATGGAGGAATCTTCCAAAGGGGAGGATGAAGAGGATGAGCTGATTCATACAGCCAGTGAGAAGAGTTCACAATTTAGTGAATCTTTAAATGTTGCTGAAGCACTCACCAACATGAAGAAGCACCCAATTATTGATACATCCAAGGTAACTCCATTGAACTTGGAAGGATCTTTCACAGCAACAATGGGCGCTGATACAGGTTTGAACGCTGACACATCCAGCGCTGACAAAGGTAATCGGGGCGCTGATAAAGGTAACTTGAACGCTGACAAAGTTGCAGGTGGTGTTGATGTATTCCAGTCATCAGCAATCATCAAAGATGTGTCCACACAGGTTTCTTCTTCTACCTTACCTATTATTGATCCAAAAGACAAAGGTAAAGGAATTTTGGTTGAAGAAGATGTTCCAAAGAAAGATGCAGCACAAATTGCATTTGATGAACAGTTGGCTGCACAACTTTTGGAAAGAGATTTGAAGAGGAGTGGTAGATCACCATTTGTTGCCACTTCTGAGAGTGAGGAAGAGAGTGGTGATGAAAAAGAAGGAGATAGCTCAGATTCAAGTGTTCAAATCATTGAAGATCCAGAAAGACTTGAATATGGGGATGAGTTGGCAAAAGAAAGGTTGAGAGATTTGAAGAAGCAGGTTGATTGGGACCTTCCAGAAATCACCAGAATGTACCATGCTTGGGAAGACAAGGTAATGGACAACCCAGGGATGAGCTTATCAGATCAAATTTGGGGGTTGGAAATTCTTCTCAGGGTACAAGATGATATAAAGGTGATTTTGAGGTTTAATGCACAAGAGGTCAAGACTTGGCTTAAAAGAGATAGAAGGCAGTTGTATTACAAGTTGCTTAGATGCCATCAACCTAGATGGACATACAAGAAGTTGCTGGCTTTATCTTTTGAGGAGCTAGAGTACAGGGCACATCCTATTTGGAGGAATGTGCAAGAACAAAATGTCTTACAGTTTCTTTCAGAAGAAAGGAAACAAGAGCTTGCTGAGGAAATGCAGATTCAAAAGGAGATGAGGATTGCTCAAAGACCAGTGAAGAAAGGAGATCCTCTCCAATTTCCCAAAGATATGGATGTGTATTATCCAACTGAAACTGTCATAAGGAAGCATCTCAAGCTTTCTCCATTGGAAGCTTCAGATTTGGTTAATGTAGTACCTCTAGATGACATAAATCCAATCATAAGTTTTGATGAAGATGAGTGTGGATTTTGGAAGATTGGCAGGTTTGGAAAGGAGGTACACACTTTCACTTCAATTATTTCTATCTTTGCAAGCATAGACAGAGAAGACTTGGTGCATCTATGGAGATTGATAGAGGCCAAGTATACAGCTGAAGCACCTACTTCAGCAAATGGAATAAGACTATGGCACACATTTTTGACTTTGTGTGGTCCAAGGGAAGCAGATCCTGCCATATGGAAGGATCTTGAAGATGACCTCAGTAATCTTCATTGGAGGCTTTATTCTACTTGTGGTGTGTTTCATTTGAGCTCTACAAAGTTTTCAGAGTATCTACTTATGGATGCTAACTATTTCTTGTCCAAAGAAGTATTGGAGAAGATGAAGGAGACACCCTTGGAGATTGATTATACTAGTGACGTGGCCAAAGACTTGATTAGATATGTTTATCACCAACATAAGAAGTTTTTGTAAGATTCCTCCTAAGCCTTAAGTTTTTATTCAGAAACTTGATCATTGGAATAGATATCAAGTTTAGGGGAGGATTGTTGGGAATAAATTATGGGTCAGTTCACTAGACGCTGATAGGAAGAATTCAAGCGCTGATAAGATGACATTGGACGCTGACAGCCAAGCGTTGACATTTGTAGAAGTCAACGCTGACAGCCTTGAAGATTAACACTGATGGAATATATCTTCATACGAATCTTTTTGTTTATTTGTTTCTTTATTTGTGTATGGTAAAGATAAGCTCGACATTGTATTTTCTATTATTATCTTTACCTAGAATAGTTGATTCGTAGCTTATTGTACAAGACTTCTTAATCTATAAAAGAAGATCTTTTAGGTTAATGTTAATCATCAGTTATCATAAGTTTTCACAAGTAAAACCTCTTTCATTGTAATCAAGTTCGATCATTCTAATACAAGTGAAAGTTTGTTTAACATCTTTGTGTTTTAGATTAAGTGTTAATTCCGCATAACACTTAGTTACTTTATTCATAAGCAAAGGTTTCTCTACGTGAATTACTTGATCTAATCTCGTGTACACAAAGCTTAATCGATCTAAGTTTGGGATCAACACCTTTTCGATGCCCAACTGATTAGTCGATCTCCTAGTAGTTGCAAAGTTCCACTCGTGCTACGCCTTGTGTCTTGACAACCCGCGTGATCCGCATCTGCATATGCCGTAAGTGCAATCGAAGAGTCCTTCGAATACCAAAGTCCCCGATTAATGGTTCCTTTAAGATATCGAAAGATCCTTTTAACAGTAGCTAAGTGTAACTCAGTAGGCCTAGTTTGATACCTAGCACACATACATATAGCAAACTGAAGATCAGGTCGACTGGCTGTGATATACAGAAGAGTACCGATCATTCCACGATAAAGTGTCGGATCAACGGCAACTCCATGTGGATCTGCATCAAGCTTAGATTTTTACACCATTGGAGTATCCATAGGGTCGCAAGATTCCATCTTATACTTCTTTAGCGATTCAAGGGCATACTTGGATTGATTGATAAAGATGCCTCTGGGACTCTGAGATATCTGAAGACCTAAGAAGAATGATACCTTGCCCATCATTGACATCTTAAACTTGGAAGACATGAGTGTCCCAAAATCGTCCGATAAGGTTTGGGTCGAGGCTGCAAATATAATATCATCAACATATATTTGTACCATAATCATATCTTTACCTCGTTTCTGAATGAACAACGTGGGATCCACCTTTCCTTTTGCGAAGCCTTGCGTAATGAGGAATTGTGACAATAGATCATACCATGCGCGAGGAGCTTGCTTCAACCCATAGAGAGCCTTCTTAAGCTTGTACACATGATTAGGATATTTAGGATTCACAAAACCATCCGGCTGCTGAACATAGACCTCTTCCTTGATTTCACCATTCAGAAATGCCGTCTTCACATCCATCTGATAGTCGATCATATTCATATGGGCTGCATAAGCGAGGAATAGTCTAATGGCTTCCAAACGGGCAACAGGCGCAAAGGATTCCATAAAGTCGATGCCTAATAATTGCTTGTATCCACGAGCTACTAGTCGAGCTTTGTTTTTCAGTATTCCGCCTAACTCATCGAGTTTCACCTTGTAAACCCATTTCAAAGTGAGTAACTGCACTTGATCCGGGCATGGGACAAGTTCCCAAACTTCAAGACGTATGAATTCGTTAAGTTCTTCTTGCATAGCTTCTATCCAACAGGATTGAGTAAAAGCTTGTTGCCATGTCTTAGGTTCAACTTCAGTGAGAAAAGCATCAAAGTGACAAAACATTGCATTTTCTTGTAACTGACTTCGTGTGGATACCGGACGATTAGGGTCACCAATAATAGAATCTATAGGATGATCCTTTGTCCACTTGCGGTCATGTTCACGAATCCGTGGATTGGAGTAAACTGTAGTAGGAGCTTCCTCTAAGGTGGACGACCCGGCTTGATTAGGGTCGGGAATAGGTACACCAAAGAATGGAAGTTCACGCATTTGAGCGAATTCCAAATCGTGATCATCATCATCCTCTTCATCATCAATAGGCATGACATGGGTAGTTGAAATAGGTGTTGGTTGAGAATTACTTGTTGTAGGTATATCTTGACCAATTGTAGGTGAAGATGTATCTGATTGTGCAACGGTTGCTGGAGCGACAACTTCGGTTACCGGAGCTATTACCTCAGGTTCTGGAGCAACAATACTTGGAGGAGTAAAGATTTCATCAAAGAACGGTTGAAACAACGTATCCCATTCAGTCCTAGAAGGTGGTGTAAATGATGATGAAGTAGGGTTGTTTGGGACAAGACCATAGCTAATGTTACTGGGTCCCATTTCATGAAGTGCGGGTTCAGAGCTGCTTTGTTCAGAAGCCATTGCTGTCAGCTCATCAAAATCAACATTCATAGTTTCGAGGATCTTGCGAGAGTTACGGTTGTAGATTCGGTATGCCTTCTTTGCGGGGGCGTAACCATTGAAAATACCAATATCAGCCTTTGGTTGAAGTTTTCCCAAATTGTCACCATCATTATTTGGATAGCAAAGAGAACCAAATACATGAAGATATGATAAATCTGGTACTTTTCCATGGAGAAGCTCATAATGTGTTTTACCATGGCGTTTACGAATTAGTGACCGGTTTTGGGCGTACACTGCTGTAGATACTGCTTCTACCCATAAAAACAATGGAGCCTTTGCGTAAATTAACATCGTTCGAGCAGCTTCCATAAGTGTGCGATTTCGCCTTTCAACGACACCGTTTTGTTGTGGAATGCGTGCAACGGATGTTTCATGAGATATGCCAACTTCTTCATAATAATCACGCAAAATTTGATTCACAAATTCAGTTCCATTATCTGTACGAGTGCGTCGGACAGTAGTGTTGAGACGCACTTGAATCATCTTGAGAAATCCGATGATGAATTTAGGTGCCTCATTTTTTGCTTTAAGAAATTCCATCCATGTAAACCGAGAGTAATCATCGACAATGACGAGGATGTACTTTTTGCCACTAAGACTTTCAACACGCATTGGCCCACAAAGATCCATATGCAACAGATAAAGTTTCTCTCGGTTGGTGTCTTCAGTCTTGGGTTTGTAAGACTTCTTAGTGCTTTTCCCCATTGTACACGCGGAACACAAATGATCCTTGTGAAATGATAGTTTAGGAAGACCACGAACAAGTTCGTTTTTCGCCAAGTGATTAATAGCGTCAAAGTTAAGATGAGATAACCGTCGATGCTATAACCATGACTTAGTCTTTGATGCTTTGGAGAGAAGACATACGGGAGAAGCGGCCATCATGTCTTGTAGAGACAAAGTATACAAATTATTCCCTCGAGTATCTTTCAATAAATCAACCCCTTCCAAATTACGTATGAAGCAGGTATGCTCTCGAAAAGCAACTTCTAGGTTTGCATCACAAAATTTTCCCACAGAAAATAAGTTGTGACCGAGACCTTCCACGTAATACACTCTTGAAATAATAACATTCCCAATATGATATTCACCATAACCCATTATCTTTGCAATATGATCATTTCCAAATCGAACCGTACCAAGAAACTTGCTGACGAAATTTCTGAGCTGAGAGCGATCTCCGGTCATATGATTGGAGCAACCAGAGTCCAAATACCAGAGAACAATTTGGACCACCTGTTTTCAACAACAACAGTAGACAATGCATTGGAAACTATTGGTTCCGGAGTGTTAGCAGATACAGATAAAATATTATCAGAATTGCTAACAAGTTTGTGACCCTTAGATTTCCTGCGTTTTCTAATGTGAGTTTGAGCACTAACAGGTTTTACAGTTCCAACTTTCTTAGGTTTTGGATTATTCGCGGGCACTACAGTGGGAGTAGACCTATTTAAAGGGCACTTGTTTCCTACAGTAGTGTCAGTGTTCCTAGTTAAAGGACACGCTTGTGTTTTTGTAGCCTTGGTACTCCTAGTTAAAGGGCACGCTTTCTTCGTTGTAGTGGGAGTGATCCTAGTCAAAGGGCACGTGTTTCCTACTATAGTGAAAGTTCTACCAGTGGGGCGCCACATCCAACCAACTTGGGTTAACACTTTCCCAGTCGGTTTCCATTCTAATCCATTTTTCCGGGCATACATCTCATTCACATGGTCAATAAGGCAAGAATCATGACGACTAGAAAACATACATTCATTGCAATTCCAACATTTCAAATTAGAATTCACACTAGGCTTAGAACGCTGCACAACCGCAGAGCCTTTAGGTTTAGCTACATGATTCTTTTTATTTAAAACAGAAATAACATTCCTAGGATGGGCTTCTACTTTCTTCTTCACTTGACTACTAGATGTGGGCAAGATCCTATCATTCTTCTTGTTTCTCTTAAGCTTAGATCTTTGAGCCTTAGTAGTGGTGCTTACTCCTGTAGAAGGCAACACGGGAATATTAGAAGCTGGTTTTGATTCCGCCTTATCTTTAGTGACCAAAGTTTGAGATGGTTTAGTCCTAGGGCCCTTGTTATGTGGTGTGACGGCTATTAGGTTCCTTTTGATTGCACTAGAGGACGATGCTGAGACAGTGGCTGCGTTATCCACAACATTCTTACCTTTTAGAGTACGAAGTGTTTCTTTTAACTCAGCCAAGACCAGATTCTTATCACAAATTTGTTCCCTCAAATCAGATATTTCCACCGACTTTCGATTCAATTGTTCAATCAATGATTGATTATGTGCAGTGGTATCAACACATGCGGGCTTTACTGAATCGAAGAGTCGTGTATTTTTCTGTTTTAAGTTATCAACTTTGGACAAAATCATGGAAACTCAATTATCTAGATCAAGTTTAAAATTCTCAGCGGCCTCAAGTACGTTCACACAGTTAAGCTCCTTAGATTTCTCTATTTCTATCGGCAAAGATGTAGCAGCTTTGTCACTTGGCTGACGCTGTTTTGATTGTAAATTCAATTGGAAATTTTTTTCAAAGTTTACATCATCGATATTAACACCTTCGAATGACGTTTCAAAGATTTCTTGAATAAATTGTTGCTTGCATTCAAGCGAAATACAATGTGTTTGAATCTCATCAAAACGTTTTGAAAGCGAAGAATATGAATCTTGAAGCTTTAAAAATTCAGCGTCAGATTCGTGACAAGTACTATCTACCACATTATCCACAGATTCAACATTATGCACAATAGAATCATTATCAATACTTTTATTCACACAGACAGAGACTATATCATGAGACATCACTTGCTTCAGAAGCTGATCATTTTGGCGTGAAACCCGTTCTATTTCAAATAAACTATTTTCATAAGCATCATTCATTTCATTGAAAACACGTCTAACTTCTTCTATTTCCAAAAGCAAATCTTGATCAAGATTACTAAGACAAGCTTTAACATTGTCTACAAACGGAACAATTTCGTTTCGGAACGCAGCTCTAGTGTGCTCAAAGTTCCATTCACCTTCCGTTATGGCCGAAGCCGTCGTACGTTCCAAAATGACCTTGTCAACATCGGCTAAGTGTTGGTGAACCGCATTTAAGTTAACGGATGCCTTGCTTACCGGTGGAATTAACTTTGTGAAATCCGTTTTGACAAGTGTAGGAGACGTACTAGGAAGGTTTTCATTTGACAAACTTTGGGGCACAAGAACTGTTAATTCTGCTAATTCCTTTTGTAAGTGAATGCGTGTCTTTTTCGAAAATTGATCTTTGTTATGTTGATCATAATCAATTGTATGGAATTTTGAGAGCATTTTAGAATGAGTTGCATCCGCAAGTGATTGTGTCTCCTCAGTACTACGAATAAAAGGTGCTTCTTTCGATTTGCCAATTATGTTCATATCATAAAGACCGGGAATATATTCCTGAGCTTGTTTTACATAACCGGGATTAGGTGGTAAATCTTGAAGACGCTTAAGTTCGAGTTCTTTAAATGATTTAGTTAAAAGATGAACCTTTTCTGTGGAAGCGTATTGTTTTAAAAGCTGTTGTTCCTTGAATTTAAGAAGTTTGGTAGCATTAATTTCTGATTCAACCTTTTTAGACTCGAGAGTTTCGAAATCCATTTTAAGTTTCTGAAAATCATTGACAACCGACTCTTTTGCTTTTAATTCATTGGAAAGAATAGCTTTTAATGATTCTATTTCTTTCAAGTGTTCAATTTTTTCAAAACGAAATTGGTCAAATTCAGAACATGTTATTTTCTCTGCTTGAGGGACCATTTCAAAAGTTTTGACCTTTTCTTTATGCAACGCAAGCTTAGCAGTTAGGGTGGAATTCGTATCTACGGATTGTCTGAGTGCCATATGCATTTGATCAATAATATGTTTAGGCACCATGACCAAATCATGTTGAGCATAAGATTCCATACCCGTCGTAGCATTTGGTTGAGGTTCACTCAAATGTGTAGGATTGGGTACCACATCATTTGAGTTACTAGTTCCCAAATGCTTTTCGAGGTTGTCATTTTCATGCCCAACTTGATGTTGGTTATCATCAATATTATTAGATGTGGTTGGTACCTCACTGACGACATCAGAACCGTAGTGAGAGAGATTAGCAACGAGAGCAGCTTGGGCAGAGTGAATGTCATCACAATCCGAATCGTATGCATCAAGATTGTCCGCTTGATAAGCTGCATTAGAAGTGGAAACGACTACAATGCCTTCAGTATCTGCTGCCCCTGGGTCTGCAAGAAATGCTAACTCCTCTGAATCCAAGATCTTCCCCTTAGACTGAGCATCAACCAAATACATCTTCTCACGAAACCATGCATCATCCCTTCTCCTCCTTGGTTGAGTGCATTCCCTAGCCATATGACCTTGTCCTCGGCAATTGTTGCAAGTCACAACCTTTTTAGGACCAATAGGACTTCCATTTCCACTAGCTTGAGAAGTCAAAGCTTGATTGTTCCCAGTCCTTGTAGGAGGTCCATATGAATTTTGCCTTCCCTGAATAGGTTGCTCCGTCACTTGACCATCTTGAACAGTGGCTTGTTGTCGAGGATTTGAAGAGGTGCGGGGCTGATTGTTTGTTGGTGGAAATCCTCTATTTGCAACAAGTTTTGACAAGTAAGCAGTGAGATGGTTTAGAACATCAGCTGGCGTATCATTTGGAGTAAAGACCGGTGCTTGGATTGGTGGAAGTTCATTAGAGTAGAAAGCTTGTGCTGGTTGTACTTCTATTGGAAAATATCCTTGCTGAGGAGTATATCCCATTGGAGAAGTGTTGGCTTGTGATGGTGATGTCTGATATGTTGGTTGTTGTGGAAAAGATTGTTGATGAACACTTTGTTGATATGCTTGTTGTGGCATCATTAGTGGTGGATAAGATGGTTGCTGTGGTTGCTGATAGTTGTGTGGTGGTGGCTGCTGCAAGTATGATGGTTGCTGATAAGTATAAGCCATGTTTTGTTGAGAAGCATACATTGCAAGTGGATCATGAACTTGAGGAGTAGACAATCGAGCCTCGATCACATGGCATTCGTGTTGTTGAAGAAAGGCTTGAAGTTGATCCACATTGGTGTTATGCAAGTCCTTGGCCAATTTAACATCCGTCACGTATTTTTTCCATTCTGGAGGAAGAGTGTTCAAATACTTGGTGTTCAATTGAAAGGTAGGAATTGCCATGCCATAGATATTAAGCTCATTCAACAATAGGGTGAATCTCAGATAGTAATCATTGAGAGTCTCCCCTGGAACATAGGCAAACTTATCAAAAGTATCATAAATCTTACACTCTTGTTCTTGTTTAGTTAACGAGGTGCCTTGCATGAGAACATGAATTCTATCCCATAAATCTTTGGCAACTTTATATTTGCTGACGAGTTTGTAGACATCTGGAGGAAGGGCTTGGAGAATGATGTTTGTAGCATACTTATCACATTTATCTTGAATCTTCATATCTCCAGTCAATTCACCCGTTGTGGGAGGATGATGTAGTGTTTTTGCTACCCTTTAGGAAAAGAGCAACAAAAGTGGCAAGTATTAAGTGTCGGTTTAGGAAAACCAAGCACTAATGACCAATTAAGTTCGTTCTCAAGGAGGCTAGTGTGTTAGGTGTGTAATGATATGGATTAATTTGTGATTATATTTGAGAAAGAAAAATAGAAAAGGGATTAGAAGAGAATGACGGTTATCAAGACGGATTAAACTAATTCTAAAAAGGCGTACACGTAAAGTCGTAAAAACCACCAAAATTAAAATTTTAACCTAAAAATTTCTAAGAAAATACCAAAAATCCCTAATAATATTCTAAGAGTTTACAAAAAATCAAAACTTGCAAAAACCTTTTAATTAATTAGATAATGACTTTTTAATGCTAATAAAAGCCCTAAAAATCAAAATTAATTATTAAAAAGCCCTAAACAAGATTTTAAAGTTTGTAAACCTCAAAAATACTCTAATTAAGCTAAAAACTATTTTTCAAAATTTTAAAACCAATTAAAACTATTTTTAAACAATTAAAAACTCCTAAAATCAATTAAATTTTAAATTAATTCTAGAAAATAATTGAAAAGTTGCAAAAATATTTGGAAAGTTGCAAAAATACTAATTAAGTGTTTAGAACCTAGGAAAAATATAAAAACCTAGAAAATCAGACTTTTAATTTTTAATAATAAAATAATATTAAAATAATATTAAAAATCCAAAAATTATAAAAAATTCTAAAAACTTGAAAACTAGCTTAATTTAACCAAAATAACTCAGAAATGAAAGTGAAATTACCTAAATACCCCTATTGGGCCTAGAAAATGGGCCAAACCCAAAACAGTCCCTTATTGGGCTGAATTAAGGCCCAATAAGAAAAAGTGTTCAAAATAAGCCCAAAAAGCACAGGTTGACTCAAAATTTGATTTTAAACAACTTTTTCCAAAGGCCCAAAAGCTGAAAATGTGAAATAAGCCAACTTATAATAAGCAGCTTATTCTTAATGGGCTTTTAAGCCCATTAAGCCATAAGCTGATGCCATAAGCTAAAAATGAACACACAAGCTTCTTTTGACCTAACAAAGACTTCTGCAAAAAGAATTTTCAAATAAGCCCACTTAATAAGCCAGAAACAGTTCACAAACTTATTCACAAAACGACAAAATAGTCGTTTTTATGATCTAGACCACCTCAGAAGCTGATTCAAGTTGCAAAATGTTTCTTATGACAAAACTAAGCTTAATAATCAAAAACCTTTCAAATAAGCACACTCAATAAGCTGGAAAGTCAATTAAGCACTTATGTTAAAAGTCAAACAAGTTGGTTTTCTAGTAAAAAGTCAAAGTCAAAGTCTCATAAGCTCCAGTTTACTTAAATGGGTCAAATAATGAAAATCTATCACAAAAAATAAGTTGTTGCAAGTCAGAATAAGCTAGAATAGCTTATTGATAAGCTGATGACAAAATTGCACTAGCAAGGGCTAGTTTTGGATATTGAGCAGTGGAAACTTTTTCCACTGCTTGACTATTTTGACTTTTTGTCTTTAGTGAATTTTTTTGAGATTCAGATTTCACAAAGGCACCCAAATGATCTTTGGATCAAAAAGAGTCAATCACAATCAAAATAACACAATCACTAACACCCAATTGATACAGTCTAATCAATCAATCATCAGACATGATACAGACATGAACAATAAGCAGTTTAGCACTTATGAGCAGTTTTAGCACAAATCAGCCAGCCAAATTCAACCAAATGCACACACAAGCTATAATAAACTCCAATAAGCAAGTCTAAACAGGTTTCATGCACTGGTTCAAAGAATTAAGCAAGATTCAAGCAATGAAAGTTACTGATGAACACTAACACATGCAGTTTCTACTTTTGCTGATGTATTTGACACACAAGCCAATTTCAACACCTCAAATCTTTCAAACAGGTTATATTAACTTTGTTTAAACCACTTTTATCCCTAAGCATGCATACACACTAAGTGTTCCCAAAATCCTAGGTCAAAACAAGCAGAAACAAGGTCTATATAGCAGATTGTTTAATCCAAGTGTTCAAACCCAAAAACATGCAGCAAAACACTCTCAAACAAAGGTATAACAGATACAAAGCATAAACAACAACTTCCCTTAACACAATAACAAGTTACAAGCATAAACCAGTAGACCCAAACACCCCTTTAACTTTTTCAAATCAAAATTTTCAAAAGCACAATGAGATTTCAGGCCAACCAAGCATCAATTAACACTAAAACAAGTATAATAAACAGATTCAAGCAAGAACAAGCCACAAAATTCACAAGAACACAAGTTTCATACAAATATCACCAAAAATCACAATTTAAGCAGATTTTGAGATTAAGTATGCAAACCTCATGGATGTACATCCACACCCACTAATTTTGAGCTTATGTGCTAGCAAGAACAAGCACAAGCTTCCACAATAAGCCTGCTCAGATTGAACAAGGGTTAAGCACAATATCATAAAAATTAGAAACTATGAAAAACTTGATTAATGCAAACTTGTTACCCCACACTTGATTATCCCCAAGTTATAAGCCTCACCACACCTTAACCAACTCAGTTAGGATGCTATGATCAGCCCTATAGCCCAAGAATTCCAAGATTGGAACAAGACTTAGCAAAATATCAAGAAAATGAGGAAATATGCAAACTTTTGCACACTCCTCTTTTGAAAACAGGTTTTGAACTTAAGAACTAACAAGCATATAACAAATGAAAGCAGTAAATAAGATTGGCCAATGACTTTTCTTCAAGATTTCAAACTCAATTTCATTATCTTAGAAATAGGATTTACAGAAACTTGAACCAAGGAAAAATCAAAAGCAGGAATAAATGTAATGAGCTAGACCCTTTATATAGAGGGTGTACATGGTCCTAGAAAGCTGAAAAATGTGAAAACCCTAGGCTTGATCTTCCAAAATTTCCCTTGTGGAAATTTGAAATCTTGAGCTCATGTGACTTATCTTGGACGTTTGTGGAGTGTATAGCTGTTGGAATTACATCCAATGGCTCTTGTGAAGCTTAGAAAGTAAGCAAGTCTATGGGACGTTGGATTTGCTTCACTGTTTTGTCTTCTTCTCCAAGGGTGGGACAAGGGTTTAACATGTGACATGGGTGATGATGTGGCATAGGGTTTAAGGATTTGGATGTGTTTATGTTGACCTTAATCATCAATCTGGACACTTTGGTGGCTTAATTTTAAGCAGTTTAGAAAAACCCAATTTGGATTATGAATGCCAAGAACATGGGTTTGATCTGTTTTAGTTTTTAAACCAGGTGTTAGGCGCCATAATTAACTTAATAAATTAAGTTAGTTATGGCTGGTGTGAGTGGATTGGTGATATGGAAGGAAGGAGAGCTGCCATTGGTTGAAAAGAGATAGTGGGGCACGTGTCACCACTGGGTTGGTTAAGGTAAGTATTATGTCTGGCCAACATTAGTCCCTTGTTTCCCTTCTTCTTGTCTTTTCAGTTGTAAAAGCTATCAACGTTAAAACTTAGCCTTATCAACTTTTGCATTTTTGCATTTTTGGCCCATAAACTTTTACAAAATGAATTCAGGGGTATTTCTTGCCATATTTGAATTCTTCAAGGGCTGGTTTGGTATTTTCTTCAATGATAATGGTCTAGACTTGCATAAGTGACATTTGGGAGGACTGAAATTACCAAGTCTTGATGATTGAGGGACCATTTTTGCCAAATGTTGAAAGTTGAGGGTCCTTTGTGTAATTTTGGATTTTTCAAAGGACCAAACTTGTCATTTCTTGTACTTTGAAGGACTTCATGATGTATTTGACTTTGTGGATGATATTGGTTGACAATTTAGCTTTGTTAAGGGGCTAAACTTGCCAAATCTTCAAAGTGGAGGGCCCTTTTTGTAATTTTGACAAACTTTAGGGACCAAACTTGTAATTATGAGGATACAAGGGTATAAAGTGTTAATTCTTCATAATTGGAGGACCCTTCTTCATAATTCTTCAAATCTTCAAGGGTTGGTCTTGGGAAAGTCTTCACTAGGGCTTGGTTCATTGTGCGGCTTCGTTTCCCGTGTTCGTTTTTGCATGATTCTTGTGATCTTTTGTCATTTTCTCAATATCCGTACCTAAAATACACAAGCAACAAACACAAGCATATATTTGGGTATTTTGATGATATTTAATGCATTTTAAGCCCAATTTGGACGATGAGACTATGTATAAAAGCAGTCTCATCACTCCCCCATACTAAACCATTGCCGTGCCCTCACGCAATGCTAGAATAAAGTATCAAAGCATCTCCAAAATTCATTTTATTCACTTTATTGAACGATAAACTACTATTATTACTACTACTTGTGTTATAGACATAATGTATGATTTTCATCGCAAAATGGGACGTTTAGGTTCATAGAATAAGAACACGTGAATGGTTCGTTAGAAATAAATTCATCGTCCTCGATTTTCACTCCAATTCCATGCCAAGCGTGCAACGAGATCATTGTCATTATAAGTTAGTAATGCTAACACTACTCATATGCCCTAATCACGTACTTATCCTCCCATTATTCCTAAGTTGTATCTCTTATATTTTATGATGTCTTGAATGTTTCACGAGGATACATTGTTTGACTTATGCGATAATAGAGATTTAGGTCTAAAAATAGAGTCCTAACGGTGTAACTAAGACCATCAAATCAATAACCCTTCCTAATAGACAACGATGTTAAAAAATTAAGTTGACAAGAAGAATCGATAAACACGGTTTTATAACGGTTTTGAACATGAGACTTATTACCAAGACTTTTATACGCCCCCTAACGGAAGGGCCTTATTATCTTTGGTTTACGTCCATCTTTTATTCAACTTCTCCATGAAGCTTTTATTATGACTTTGGTCTTGCCTTGCCTTTTATTATCCGCCTCATCGGTGGTTTTATTAGCCAAAGACGTATATCCTCACGCTAAAGCGAATTTTGGATCTTTAAAGCTTCGAAGATTAAGGCTTGATTCACTTTCAATTTTGCATAGATTTTAGGCCTTGTGGGGCTTCAAATTGTTTGCTTGATTTAGGTGAGCACTTGAAATCTTATTATTGGGTGAAGCTTTTGATTATTCGGGTGCCAATACTTCAAAACCGTGACGCTGGCGATACCTTAATGTCTTCCCAATTTAATTACACGGAAGCTACTAGAAAAGACTAGAAACCTAACAATCCTAACAAAACCGCTAAGTCAATATTTATTAAGCAAAAAATATTTACAAGCGAAGGGAGAATAAGCAAACAACGAGAACACATGAGTTTTTGAAAGAATACGAGTACTCTACGTTTAGCATAGTAACTTATAATTAACTCTATCATTTCTCGTCCTCATTTAAGAGACTTAGCCTAATGTGTAGTTAAAGAACCCAAGCTAAGTGCTCAACACGCACGGTCGAGTCAAAAATTACTCTTATTCTCGCCATCGGAAAATCTACATTCGTGTCTTCAAACACTTATAAAACATGAGAAAAATTTTAAAATTTGGCCATTTTTAGCCTAATTTTGCAACAAAAATGATAAACAAAACATAAACTTTGGAAAGCGTGAAGGTTTGGCAAGGCAAGTATCTATTCACCCCCCCATACTAAAGTAAAACATTGTCCTCAATGTTTCGAGTCTAGGGGTGCAAACACCCCCATACTAGAGACGTAGTCGACTGCCTAATCTAGCATGGAAAGGGTGTAACCAATAAATTTAAAGCCGTTTATGAAGTGTGCTAAAAACCTAAGGTTAGAACAATCAAGGATATATCATGGATATTGAGAAATGTCTCCAAAGCAAACGATCGAGTGCTCCCATAAAACGAACACGAGAGGCTCCAATCGTGAAGATCATGATCTAAAAACCACAATTCACAAACAACCACGGAACAAAGGTTGGAAGGGCACAAATCCCCACACGTAAGCTACATTAGAAAGCGATAATATGTACATAGGATAAGCATGGGACTCCCCCACGAGGCTCCTCGTTTTTGATTACCGAGTCATGAGCTCGACTCGATCCCCTCAATACTAATTATCATTGGGGAAGGTGACTTGGTCGAGGTAGTTCAAGGATGGAACTTCCCCGCCAAAGTAGTGCTTCAACCTATGTCCATTCACCTTGTAGTTAGGACCATCATCTTGAGCTAGCTCGATGGTCCCATAAGGAAACACTTGAGTCACGGTGAATGGACCGGACCAACGGGATTTCAACTTACCGGAAAAGATTTTTAATCTTGAATTAAAAAGCAAAACTTGATCCCCAATGTTAAAAACCCGGTTTTTAATTTTAGAATCATGCAACTTTTTAGTTTTTTCCTTATAAATCAATGAATTTTCATAAGCAATGTCCCTTAATTCATCCAATTCAATTTATTGCATTTTCCGGTGTTTTCCCGCGGTCTCCATATCATCATTACAATGCTTTAGGGCCCAATAAGCCTTGTGTTCTAACTCGATAGGCAAATGACAATTCTTTCCATACACAAGCTTATAGGGAGTGCACCCAATGGGAGTCTTATGAGCGGTCCTAAAGGCCCATAAAGCATCATCCAACTTATCCGACCATGATTGTTGGTTTTCCCCAACGGATTTCTCCAAAATCCTTTTCAAAGCTCGGTTTGAAACCTCGACTTTCCCACTCGTTTGTGGGTGGTAAGCTGTAGAAAGACGATGTATAACCCCATATTTCCTTAGAACCCTTTCAAATTGGTCATTACAAAAATGGGTTCCACGATCGCTTATGATAGCACGAGGGGTTCCAAACGGAGAAAACAATTGCTTCAAAAACTTGACTACCACACGAGCATCATTGGTGGGCAAGGCCTTTGCCTCCACCCACTTAGAAAGGTAGTCAACCGCAACGAGAATGTACTTATTACCACGAGATGATGGGAACGGCCCCATAAAGTCTATGCCCCAAGCGTCAAAGATCTCACATACTTGAATGATATTTTGTGGCATTTCATCTTTTTGTGAGGCTTTTCCTTGTCGTTGGCATGCATCACACGACTTCACAAGATCTTGTGCATCTCGGTAAATAGTAGGCCAAAAGAAGCCGGCATCAAACACCTTTTTAGCCGTGAGATTAGCACCGTGGTGACCACCCGTGGGTCCCTCATGACAAGCTCTAAGGATGTTGGAAGCTTCGGTGCCAAATACACAACGTCGGATGATTTGATCCGCACAAGTTCGAAACAAGTAAGGGTCGTTCCAAAAGTAGAACTTGACGTCACGAAAGAATTTTCGTTTTTCTTGAGTCGTCATACCCTTAATGATGAAGTTACCTGCATGGTAATTTGCAAAATCCGCAAACCATGGGGTGGAAGGATCAAGCTTAGAATTCACTACACCAAGTGTTTCAAGCGAAAATGTTTCGGTGATTTCCTTGGGCTCGTGAACACTTTGGTGAGGATCTTCCAAACGAGAGAGATGATCGGCCGCTAGATTCTCGGCTCCTTTTTTGTCAACGATTTTGTGATCAAATTCTTGAAGGAGGAGAATCCAACGAAGTAACCTCGGCTTAGCATCTTGCTTTTCCATGAGATACTTTGTAACACCCCATTTTGGAAATGGAATATTACGCATAATCATGGCGTGTCATCAAAGCATACAAGGATAAATGTCTAAGCATTATTCAACCATAAAAGGGAAATACCGGAATCAAACATCGGTAACCCCAAAGTAAAGCTCATCACACACAAACATAAATACTGAAAAAGGAAAGGACGAAACAATGTCCAAAGCAACTGTATCAAAGTAAAGGAAATGCATAAAGTAAAGAAAGACAGTAAAGCTTCCAGTCCATATGCACCTACGTTTGAGATCTACGAGCGTCCCTGAGTACCTGCCGTTTTGGGAACATGAAAAGGAAAATGGCTGAGCAAGACGCTCAGTGCACGGATGTACAATATAGCATGAAATAGAGTAAACATGTAACATATAACAGCGGAAGACTAAGTACTGAGTAAACTGATTAAGTATCAAGAAAACTGGTTTTATAGTTTGAAAAGCCTTATGTTTATCTTGTGAAAACTGTTTTAACATATATATACCATAGCCCATATAGGTCATGAAAAGGTCACGTGCATGAATACTTAGAGGGGTGACCTCATCATGCTGATTAGAGGGGATGCCTCTAATCAATATACTGATTTGGGTAGGAGGGATCAACTCCTTGTGAAGGGTGCAAGGCACACACCACATTCACCATGATAAACTGAATAAAACATGTAACTAGGATGCACCCATACGCCCCACCTGATATAATAATATGGCCAAAACTGAAAAGGGACGCCACGAGCAATCACTCCGCCGTGGGGAATTCATAACATCGGTGCCTCCAATGCTATGGTTATGGTACCTCCATAACTAGGTGAAACTGGTCATGCTTGTATATGGCTATAGATTATGCTAATTAAACATAAGCAGTTCAAAACAATAAAAAAAATGCTGGGGAAAACAGTTGGCTGCATACGGGGAAATCCTAATAAGGAAAGAATGTCCATACTGAAAGGACGGGAATCCGTACCTCAAGTCCAGTGAATGAACGGAAGAAAGACTCCTACTTCTGGATCACTAACGCTACATGAATACACACGTGTATAAGTATCGATTCACTGATTACGTACTGGGTTTTATGTCTCATTATAGCTGATTTGGTATGTTTTAGGTCATGGTTCACTGTTTAAAGCCTTAAACTGTGTTTATCTTGTATTCTGATTTATCTGATTAAGTATTACTGGTGTTTCATGTATTAATATACTTACTGTGTAATAATAAGTAACTTTCCAAAAATAGCAGGTTTCCAAAAATAGAAAGTTTCCAAAAATAGAAAGTTTCCTAAAATAGAATTTACTGCTTAAAATAGATTAGTTTCTAAAAATAGATCAGCTGCCTTAATTAAATAAGTTTCCATATATAGAAGGTTTCCATGATTAGATTAGCTGCCTGAAATAGATAGATTTCCATATATAGAAGGTTTCCATAATTAGATTAGTTGCCTTATTTAATTAAGTTTCTATAAATAGAAGTTTCCATATTTAGAATTAAGCTGGTTACATAAGCTATCATATAAGTCTAAGTGTTTATAAGCTTGTTTCTTAAGCCATATGATATAGTATATAGTTTAATTATTATTTCATGTATTTTAATTAAACTATAGGTTAAGCATTTTAATTAAAGTATAACATGTTTTAATTAAAATGAAATGAAAATACTTAGGTTAAAATGTGCATTATTATTATTAATAATATAACCTAAGTCATGACTAAATTAATTAATTATAGGCATGTTTTAATAATTAATTAATTATAACTTATAACATAAAATACTTAGGTTAAATTAATGTCATGTTAAAATAATAATTAAAATAACCTAAGTCATGATTTAATTAATATTTCATGTTATTAATTAATTATATCCTAAGTTCATGATTCATAAAAATTGACATGTAACATAGATCATGATTTAACCAACGAACCATGAATCGGGCATGAATTCGACACCGTACCCCGAGCCAAACCCGGGGCACATGTGTCTCTTTGCTGCCGTGGGTCCCACATGAGCCAACCAAGACCAAAAGTGGTCTTGGTGGTGGCGGCAATAGCAAACCAAACCCCCCTCGGGTTTGTTTTGCTAGGCGGCTAGAAACAAACACCCCTTTAAATCATTCCTTGATTTTAATTAATACCAAAACATGTTAGATCACTGATTAATTACCTTGTTTTAATAAGAAAAATAATAACATGTTCATGAAAATAATCAAAGATTAAAAGAATTAAAAAGAATTAAAAAGAAGGGTTAGAAAGGTATACCACTATGTAGCTTGGAAAAAGGATGAACAAACACGGATTCTAACACTTGTTTTTAAGATCAAAATCAAACAATCACCCTCCAATGGTGATGTGAAGGTGGCGGCACAAAAGGAGAAAAAGGAGAGGAGAAAAACTCTTTTAGGGTTTTTATGTTTATTTCTTGAAAGTGAAAAATGAAAACATGTTTTTACTCTTACCCCCCTTTACTTGTAAAGTCCATGGGCTAAGCCCATTTCTTGTATATGTGCCGTGGGGATGGGGGCCCCACATGGGCTACCCGTACCTTTCTCGTGTCCCGATGTTTCGTGTTCGTTCGTGGTTAAACGTGCTCGTGTTTAAAGTGTTTCTGTTTAATCTAACGTGTCGTTTATCGTAAACTTAACGCTCGTAATTATATTATAAGTATTTACGTAATTATTCTAGTTCGTATTTTAAATGGTGATCATGATTTAATTATGTTCACGTGATATATTTATTAACTGTTTATCATGAGTTCGTATAATTACGTAGCTTGGAAAAAGGTATACCACTATGTAGCTTGGAAAAAGGATGAACAAACACTGATTCTAACACTTGTTTTTAAGATCAAAATCAAGCAATCACCCTCCTATGGTGATGTCTAGGTGGCGGCACAAAAGGAGAAAAAGGAGAGGAGAAAAACTTGTAAACTATAGGACGTACGATCTTACAGAAGGGAGTTCGTACGTAATCAATACTTGTCATGTCATACACGTATGCACTTGCTTGATTATTAGCACATGAATGTGATCAATACTAAATGAGGTAAGTTTTAATCTAGGACGTACGATCTTAAGGGCACTATTCATGGTAAAAGCATGCGGGTTTTACAATTCTTCCCCCCTAAAAAGAATAATTCGTCCCCGAATTATAGATAAAATAAGCTGAAAAGAAGTGACATACCCGAACTCAAAATATGAAGTGAGGGTAAGAAGCCCGGATAGACTCCTCTGTTTCCCAAGTGGCTTCCCGCTCGGTATGGTCCCTCCAAAGGATTTTGACGAAAGGAATCGTCTTCCTTCTCATGACTCGTTCTTGCCTGTCGAGTACTCGTTCGGGTTCTTCTATAAAGGTGAGATCTTCACGTATCTGTTCCAGTGGATACTGAACCATGTGAAGGGGATGATAATTGTACCCTCTGAGTAAGGACACATGAAACACGTTATGCACGTGCGAAAGCTGAGGAGGTAACGCCAATCGGTAAGATACTTCACCGATTCGTTCAACGATATCAAATGGTCCGATGAACCGAGGACTGAGTTTCCCTTTGATCCCGAAGCGTTTAACACCACGTGCCGGCGAAACCTTGAGGAAGACGTGATCTCCCACATTAAAATGTATGTCCCTACGATGCTTATCGGCGTAAGTCTTCTGACGTGATCGCGCTTCCTGCAGCTTCTGTTTAGCTACCTCAATCTTCTCATTGGTCATTTCTATAATCTCTGGTCCTTCGAGTGTTCGCTCTCCCACTTGATCCCAGCAAGTTGGAGCGCGACACTTTCTGCCATACAACATTTCGAAAGGAGCACATTTGATACTTGCGTGCCAGCTGTTGTTGTATGCAAACTCGACTAAACAGATGTAATCGTCCCAATCACCTGTCCATTCCAACGCACACGACCTTAACATATCTTCCAATGTCTGAATTGTTCGCTCCGATTATCCGTCCGTTTGAGGATGAAAGGCTGTGCTCAGCTTAAGTTGTGTACCCCAAGCTTTTTGCAGACCTTTCCAGAATCGCGACGTGAAACGAGGATCTCTGTCTGAGACGATGCTGGAGGGAGTGCCGTGGAGTCTCATGATCTCCCTTCTGTAAGTATCTGCGAGTTTACTTACCGGATCTTCCTTGCGTATCGGTAAGAAATAAGCTGATTTGGTGAGTCGGTCAACAATGACCCAAATAGCATCGTGCTTCTTCTTGGTAGGCGGAAGACCGGTAACAAAATCCATGGTGATTTTGTCCCACTTCCACTCTGGAATATCTAACGGTTGAAGGAGACCGCCCGATCGCTGATGTTCAATCTTAACCTGCTGGCAGGTAAGACATTTGGAGACATACGTGGCTACATCCTGTTTCATACCACTCCACCAAAAGTGCTGTCTGAGGTCATGGTACATTTTTGTCGACCCAGGATGTATGGAAAATGGGGAGCTGTGAGCTTCAGCTAACAATGCTTCCCGGAGTTCTGGGTTGTCAGGAACACAAAGTCTCGTGCCCTGCCAAACGATACCGTCTGCGTCCATTCTGAATTCTGTCTGCTTCTCCAAATTCTGAATTATCGCCCATATCTCTCCATCATCCTTCTGCGCTTCCTTGATCCTAGTCAGTAACTCAGGTTCCATTCTAAGATTCGCCCAGTATCCGTGCTGCCCACGTACCATGATTTCGATGCCTAGCCGCTCCAAGTCTCTTATGTTTTGTTCCTTGATCTCAAAGCCGTTGATCATTCCGGACTTTCTGCTGAGTGCATCTGCTACTACATTAGCTTTCCCGGGATGATACTGTAGGTTCATATCATAATCCTTCAACAGTTCCAACCATCTCCTTTGTCTCATGTTCAATTCCCGTTGAGTGAAGATATACTTCAAGCTCTTGTGATCCGTGAAAATGTCGCATGATTCTCCGTATAAGTAATGCCTCCATATCTTTAATGCGAACACCACTGCAGCAAGTTCCAGGTCATGCGTAGGGTAGTTTTCTTCATAGGGCTTAAGCTGCCGTGAAGCATACGCGATCACTTTCCCATGTTGCATGAGAACACAGCCCAGTCCCTTCCCCGATGCATCGCTATAGATCTGAAATCCACCTGTACCAGATGGGAGAGTAAGAATAGGTGCAGATACTAACTTCTGCTTTAGGTCTTCGAAGCTCTTCTCTCGTTCTTCCGTCCAGACGAATTTCTCTCCTTTTCGCATCAGTTTGGTGAGAGGCAATGCCAAGCGGGAAAAGTTCTCCACGAATCTTCGATAATATCCAGCTAAGCCTAAGAAACTGCGGACTTCTGTCGCTGATGTTGGTCTTGGCCATTTAGTGATAGCCTCAACCTTCGCTGGGTCCATAGTGATCCCTTCTGCTGATACAATGTGACCTAAGAATGCCACCTTGTTTAACCAGAACTCACACTTGGAGAATTTCGCATACAGCTGCTTCTGACGAAGAATCTGTAGTACAGTACGGAGATGATCTTCGTGTTCCTCCGTGGACTTTGAGAAAATCAAGATGTCATCGATGAATACAATGACAAATTTATCAAGGAATTCATGAAAGATTCTGTTCATCAGATCCATGAATACTGCTGGAGCGTTAGTCAGGCCGAATGGCATGACCACAAACTCATAATGGCCATAGCGGGTACGAAAAGCAGTCTTGGCAATATCCTGCTCTTTAACCCTTAGCTGATGGTAGCCTGACCTTAGATCGATCTTTGAGAAGTGTTTGGCTCCTTGAAGTTGGTCAAACAGATCGTCTATACGTGGCAGTGGATATCTATTGCGGATGGTAATCTTATTAAGTTCACGGTAGTCGATGCAAAGTCGCATGCTGCCGTCCTTCTTCTTAACGAATAAGACCGGTGCGCCCCATGGAGAAGCTCTTGGTCTAATGAACCCTCGTTCAAGAAGTTCCTGTAGTTGGTCCTTCAGTTCTTTTAGCTCTATGGGAGCCATACGATACGGAGCCTTAGAGATTGGCTCGGCTCCTGGAACAAGGTCGATGTTGAACTCCACTTATCTTGCAGGTGGTATGCCTGGAAGTTCATCTGGGAAAATGTCTTGAAATTCCGAAACTACTGGTTGATCCTGAATCGATGGGGATTCAGCATCCATGTCATGAACCGTAGCTAGATAACCTTCGCAGCCATGTGACAGTAATGCACGTGCTTGCAAGGTAGATATGACCTGTACAGACCGTCCGGGTATGAACCCTTTATGAATGTACTCTGGTGCATTAATGTCGCCGAAGATCACCCGATATGAGTGGCAGTCTATGGTAGCATGATGCCTGGATAGCCAGTCCATGCCAAGAATCATATCGAACTCAATCATGTATAGGGGAAGTGCATCTACTGCACGAACTTTATCGTCAAACTCTAGAGGAAGACTCTTGTATACATGAGTTATTAATACAGAGTCCCTCAGAGGCGTGGAAATGGTAAGCTTAATTTCTAATGGCAAGGGAAGTGTCCTGATGTTCTTAGCATAAGTAGTGGAAATAACTGAATGAGTGGCACCCGTGTCGAAAAGAACACATGCAGCCTGGTCGTACATATACAAAATTCCAGTAATGGTACCTGTAGATTTGTTTGCCTGATCGCGCGATGTCGTGTAGACACGCCCAGTGGTAGGAGGCGGTTTAGTATCAGCATGACCCGAAGTACCCTCCATTTTACCCTTACGGCAATCTCTCATACGATGGCCAGGGAGGCCGCACTTGTAGCACGCGTCGGAATCACGACGAAATGGGCCAGGGTGTCTGCGATGGCAAGTGCTGCAAAGAGGATGAGTGAATCCTCCAGCAGGAGTCCTTGCTTGCTGAGGGCCTGCTGATGACAAAACGTGTTAAGAATAAAGTATGTGCACGAGTATAGGACGTAAGCGTCATAAGATGCTTACCAGTGTTAGCTGAACGGTTAGGCTGAGAACCCTTGTGGTTCTGGTCCCTTCCGTTATCGTGGTTCCTGGTAGAGTTGATATAGTGTCAGCATGAGAGATATAACATGAAATCATAAGAAGATGCGTAAATAGTAGGACCTGCTGTTGTTGGAGTGTCCCGCATTGTTACGGTAATTATCATTACCGTTGCGCCTTTCCACAACAGAACGGTCGTTAGAGTGACCGTTTCCTTTGGGCTGATTGGGCTGCTGCTGAGTAGCCGGCTGAGACCGGTCCCCAGTTTTCTGCCTGGAAGATACAGTTTAAGAGATGATTATAGAACATATAATGATAGGATGCGGTCTGGTTAACGCTAGAACACGAAATGTTTTACCTCTTGTCGGGTCTTTCAACTTCCCCGAACTCATCGCGTTCCTGCAACATCTCAAGCTTCCTTGCTGCGTCGGCCACTTGTGCTACTGTATTAAACGTAGCACATACCAGATTGTTCGCGACCGAGGTGCGAAGTGCCCACCTAAAATGGTGTGCCTGCTCCTCAGGAGTACCAGCCGCTGCTCCCAGAAAACCAGCCAAGCGAAGAAAGCGCTGCATGAATTCGTTGCTATTTTCGCCCGCTCTCTGACGTATCCCGTGGTATTCTCGCTTGAGTTTGTCCTGCTCTGCCTTAGGAAAGAACTGCTCCATCACTCTCTCCTTGAATTGGGCCCATGTCAAACCAGCGACCCATTCATCACCTCCTTCTGACTGCGTCAAAGCTAGCCACCAGTTGAGTACATCGCCTTCAAACCGGTAGCATGCCAATCTTGCCTTGAAGGCAGGGTCACATCCCATAGCATTGAAGATTTTCTCAATGTGAGTCAGCCAGCTTTCAGCATCGCTGGGGCTATCAGTCTTTTCGAAAGCTCTAGGACGGAGCTTGTTAAATCTTTCCAACCATACCGCTAGTGTCACTGGGGGAGGAGGAGGAGGAGGTGCCTGATTCTGCTGCTGCTGATTGTTGGCAGCTTGGACTTCAGCACGAATGTCATTCCTCAGTTGAGGAAGTAAGGCTTGCATGGCAGCCTGAATTGCAGCATTGAGCTGCTCTTGCTCGCGTGTGAGAACCATCTATAAAACATATGATTAACAGTTCAAACATAAAATATATAAAAGAAAAAAATTTTATGCCAAAATTTCACGAGAAAAATTTTATGCAAGAAAATCTTTGTATGAATGCATGATGCAGTTTTATGAAAACTTTTGATGCTCGAGAGTGAACGCCTTCGGTCAGTTCACTCAAAATAAAAGACATATCGAGGGGACGCCTATGGGTCGGTCCCAAATCTAAAAGTTTCGATAAAACACATGCGACTAAATAGGGCCAGTCCTGTACCAACCATTACTTAGTCAAAAACCCTGTAACAATGACATGTATATGTATGCTTAAAAATGATGAATGCATGAAAACAACTGTCAGTTCTAGGAAGACCGTAGTGACTACCCACTAATCACAGGTCATATTTGAGAGCCTACAGGTCGAAGCCTTGGTCTCTGATACCATAATTGTAACACCCCATTTTGGAAATGGAATATTACGCATAATCATGGCGTGTCATCAAAGCATACAAGGATAAATGTCTAAGCATTATTCAACCATAAAAGGGAAATACCGGAATCAAACATCGGTAACCCCAAAGTAAAGCTCATCACACACAAACATAAATACTGAAAAAGGAAAGGACGAAACAATGTCCAAAGCAACTGTATCAAAGTAAAGGAAATGCATAAAGTAAAGAAAGACAGTAAAGCTTCCAGTCCATATGCACCTACGTTTGAGATCTACGAGCGTCCCTGAGTACCTGCCGTTTTGGGAACATGAAAAGGAAAACGGCTGAGCAAGACGCTCAGTGCACGGATGTACAATATAGCATGAAATAGAGTAAACATGTAACATATAACAGCGGAAGACTAAGTACTGAGTAAACTGATTAAGTATCAAGAAAACTGGTTTTATAGTTTGAAAAGCCTTATGTTTATCTTGTGAAAACTGTTTTAACATATATATACCATAGCCCATATAGGTCATGAAAAGGTCACGTGCATGAATACTTGGAGGGGTGACCTCATCATGCTGATTAGAGGGGATGCCTCTAATCAATATACTGATTTGGGTAGGAGGGATCAACTCCTTGTGAAGGGTGCAAGGCACACACCACATTCACCATGATAAACTGAATAAAACATGTAACTAGGATGCACCCATACGCCCCACCTGATATAATAATATGGCCAAAACTGAAAAGGGACGCCACGAGCAATCACTCCGCCGTGGGGAAGTCATAACATCGGTGCCTCCAATGCTATGGTTATGGTACCTCCATAACTAGGTGAAACTGGTCATGCTTGTATATGGCTATAGATTATGCTAATTAAACATAAGCAGTTCAAAACAATAAAACAAATGCTGGGGAAAACAGTTGGCTGCATACGGGGAAATCCTAATAAGGAAAGAATGTCCATACTGAAAGGACGGGAATCCGTACCTCAAGTCCAGTGAATGAACGGAAGAAAGACTCCTACTTCTGGATCACTAACGCTACATGAATACACACGTGTATAAGTATCGATTCACTGATTACGTACTGGGTTTTGTGTCTCATTATAGCTGATTTGGTATGTTTTAGGTCATGGTTCACTGTTTAAAGCCTTAAACTGTGTTTATCTTGTATTCTGATTTATCTGATTAAGTATTACTGGTGTTTCATGTATTAATATACTTACTGTGTAATAATAAGTAACTTTCCAAAAATAGCAGGTTTCCAAAAATAGAAAGTTTCCAAAAATAGAAAGTTTCCTAAAATAGAATTTACTGCTTAAAATAGATTAGTTTCTAAAAATAGATCAGCTGCCTTAATTAAATAAGTTTCCATATATAGAAGGTTTCCATGATTAGATTAGCTTCCTGAAATAGATAGATTTCCATATATAGAAGGTTTCCATAATTAGATTAGTTGCCTTATTTAATTAAGTTTCTATAAATAGAAGTTTCCATATTTAGAATTAAGCTGGTTACATAAGCTATCATATAAGTCTAAGTGTTTATAAGCTTGTTTCTTAAGCCATATGATATAGTATATAGTTTAATTATTATTTCATGTATTTTAATTAAACTATAGGTTAAGCATTTTAATTAAAGTATAACATGTTTTAATTAAAATGAAATGAAAATACATAGGTTAAAATGTGCATTATTATTATTAATAATATAACCTAAGTCATGACTAAATTAATTAATTATAGGCATGTTTTAATAATTAATTAATTATAACTTATAACATAAAATACTTAGGTTAAATTAATGTCATGTTAAAATAATAATTAAAATAACCTAAGTCATGATTTAATTAATATTTCATGTTATTAATTAATTATATCCTAAGTTCATGATTCATAAAAATTGACATGTAACATAGATCATGATTTAACCAACGAACCATGAATCGGGCATGAATTCGACACCGTACCCCGAGCCAAACCCGGGGCACATGTGTCTCCTTGCTGCCGTGGGTCCCACATGAGCCAACCAAGACCAAAAGTGGTCTTGGTGGTGGCGGCAATAGCAAACCAAACCCCCCTCGGGTTTGTTTTGCTAGGCGGCTAGAAACAAACACCCCTTTAAATCATTTCTTGATTTTAATTAATACCAAAACATGTTAGATCACTGATTAATTACCTTGTTTTAATAAGAAGAATAATAACATGTTCATGAAAATAATCAAAGATTAAAAGAATTAAAAAGAATTAAAAAGAAGGGTTAGAAAGGTATACCACTATGTAGCTTGGAAAAAGGATGAACAAACACGGATTCTAACACTTGTTTTTAAGATCAAAATCAAACAATCACCCTCCAATGGTGATGTGAAGGTGGCGGCACAAAAGGAGAAAAAGGAGAGGAGAAAAACTCTTTTAGGGTTTTTATGTTTATTTCTTGAAAGTGAAAAATGAAAACATGTTTTTACTCTTACCCCCCTTTACTTGTAAAGTCCATGGGCTAAGCCCATTTCTTGTATATGTGCCGTGGGTATGGGGGCCCCACATGGGGTACCCGTACCTTTCTCGTGTCCCGATGTTTCGTGTTCGTTCGTGGTTAAACGTGCTCGTGTTTAAAGTGTTTCTGTTTAATCTAACGTGTCGTTTATCGTAAACTTAACGCTCGTAATTATATTATAAGTATTTACGTAATTATTCTAGTTCGTATTTTAAATGGTGATCATGATTTAATTATGTTCACGTGATATATTTATTAACTGTTTATCATGAGTTCGTACGTAATCGATACTTGTCATGTCATACACGTATGCACTTGCTTGATTATTAGCACATGAATGTGATCAATACTAAATGAGGTAAGTTTTAATCTAGGACGTACGATCTTAAGGGCACTATTCATGGTAAAAGCATGCGGGTTTTACATACTTAATATCCGAATGGTCCGTATACACTACGCATTTCGTCAAGACGAGATAAGGTCGGAATTTCTCAAATGCATACACCACGGCAAGGAACTTCTTTTCCGTTGTAGTGTATTTAAGTTGAGCCTCGGTCATCGTCTTGCTAGAATAGTGAATAGGCAAGAAGTGCTTATCATGACGTTGCCCCAAAACGGCCCCAATAGCGTAATCACTAGCATCACACATAAGCTCAAAGGGGAGGTTCCAATTGGGAGCAACAAGAATGGGAGCTTCGGTAAATTTCCTCTTAAGGATTTCAAAGGCTCTAACACAATCCTCGTCAAAGACAAAACGTGCCTCTTTTTCAAGAAGATGTGTAATGGGTCGAGAAATCTTTGAAAAATCCTTGATGAATCGACGATAAAAGCCCGCGTGGCCTAGGAAACTCCTAACTCCCTTGACGGTTTTGGGATGAGGTAATTTGGCGATGACGTCTACCTTAGCTTGATCTACCTCAATCCCCGCTTTCGAGACCTTATGCCCTAAGACGATTCCACTCTTCACCATAAAATGACATTTTTCCCAATTGAGCACAAGGTTGGTTTCCTTACAACGTTTTAACATTCTCTCAAGGTTCGACAAACACGAAGTGAAAGAATAACCAAATACGGAAAAGTCATCCATGAAGACTTCCATCGTCTTCTCGATCATATCATGAAAAATAGCCATCATGCATCGTTGGAAAGTTCCCGGTGCATTACAAAGTCCGAATGGCATTCTACGATAGGCAAACGTTCCATATGGACACGTAAACGTAGTTTTTTCTTGATCACGAGGATCGATGGGAATTTGGAAGTAACTGGAAAAACCATCTAAAAAGCAATAGAAATCGTTTCCCGCAAGACGCTCCAACATTTGGTCCATGAAGGGCAAGGGAAAATGGTCTTTTCGAGTGGCTTCATTCAACTTTCGATAGTCAATGCACACTCTCCATCCGGTCACGAGTCTAGTGGGAATCAACTCGTTGGCATCGTTTGGCACAACGGTCATCCCTCCCTTTTTAGGGACACAATGGATAGGACTCACCCAAGGGATATCGAAAATAGGGTAAATCATTCCCGCATCAAGGAGTTTAAGGACCTCCTTTTTGATGACGTCGTGAATTTTGGGGTTCACCCTTCTTTGACTTTAGATTGTGGGCTTGAAATCCTCCTCCATTAAGATTTTGTGGGTACAAAACTTGGGATCGATTCCCTTAATGTCGGATAACTTCCACGCAATCGCCCTTTGTGATCCTTAAGAACATCGACAAGTGCGGTTTTTCATCATTCGAAAGATCCTTCGCAATAATAACCGGCAACTTGTCGTCCTCCTCCAAATAGACATATTCGAGGTGAGGAGGTAAATCTTTCAACTCGAGGATAGGTGGTTCCTCAAGTGAAGATTTGGGCTCGATACTCATAACCTCCTCGGGTGGAGGAAATGGGAAATCGTTAAGAAAATCCTTGATAATCGAGAAGTCCTCATCGTTGTCGAGGTCTTCGTCACAAGTACGTGGAACATTACATTCTTCCAACGTAAAACCACCACCTTCAAAAGGAGTGAAGGTTGGTGTCGAATTATCAAGAATTGGATCCAACATAGTGGGATTGCCACTAGTTTCTTCATCACCAAAACCTAGAACTTCTTGTGAAAATTCCTCGCAAACCACGTCGATCATATCAACGAGGTTTATGGTTGCAACGGAATAAACATGAGAAATTTGAGAGTTTTGAGTTGCGTTTATAACAAGTTCCTCGTTGTTGAAACGTAAGGTGATCTTTCTAGCATGCACATCGATCAAAGCCATAGACGTATCTAAAAACGAACGACCTAAAATGAGAGGAACTTGAGGATCCGTGGGGATATCAACAACAATGAAGTCTACGGGATAGTAGAACTTCCCCACTTTCACAAAAACGTCTTCCGCCAAACCACATGCGGGAATTGTGGAATGGACGGCCAACTCGATAGACATTAGTGAAGGAGTAAGATTAGGAAGATTGAGCGACTTGAAGATTGCAAGTGGCATCAAGTTAATGCTAGCACCAAGATCGGCCAAGGCGAAGCATTCTTCCATGTATTGGATTGTACAAGGGATCAAAAATTTACCGGGATCACTGACTTTTTGAGGTATGTGATTAAGATAAACCGACGAACAACTAGACAATTGGTGCAATTTCTCCTTGTTGTTCAACATACTCTTAAAGTTAGCGGCAAATCGAGGCATCATGACCAAAGCATCAGCGAAACTCACATTAAGGTGCAAATCACGAAACATTTTCATAAAAAGCTCAAATTGATAATTGTCGCGCTCTTGACGTTTCTCCTTCCTAAGTCTCGATGGATAGGGCAAAGGTGGTGTGGGTTGAGGCATAGTAGGCATAGCCTTTGGAATCTCGGGTTCCAATGATGGTAATGGGTCAACCGTAGGTGTGGCATGAGCGGTACTTCGTGGGATTGGGACATGCTCCTTTTGGACCACCACCTCGGGTTCTTCCTCAATTGCTTCCTCCGTAGGAGCAATTGGTTGAGGAATCGGCTCCTTAAGTGTCTTACCACTACGTCTGGTAATCACTTTCATCTCACCCTAAGGGTTGGATATGGTGTTGCTAGAAAGACCACTTGACGACGGTTTACACATTATTGCCTCAAACATAGACGAGATTTTATCTTCAAAATTAGATTGCCTCAATACGGCTTCGGTTTGCCTTTTCTTGGCCTTAAGCATCTCTTGTTTAATCTCATGTTGCCCTTGTTCCATCTTTTGTTGGTTTTGTTGCAACCTAGTGACATTTCCTTCCATCTTGTTGGTGTGGATTTTAAGTTCATTAGCTAACTCATTTTTCAACTCTTTCTTCAAGTCGTTTTTAAACTCGGATCTTAGGCTAATGATTTCTCTTTGAATATTGTCAAACCTAGCATCATTCCCACTAGCATATTCAACAAACTCACTTGGAAGATCTTTCAATGTTTGCAAACTTTTGTTGTTATTTTGAAAATCATTTTTGTTTGAAACTTGATTATTAGCCCCTTGATTCCCATAGTTTCCCTTGTTGTAATTGTTCTTAAAACCAACTTGATTGTTGCGATAGTTTTTAGCATTTTGATTTGAACCAAAACCCGGTGGAGTTATTTGATTGGAGCGGGAAACTTGACCGTTTTGGTTGTAATTTCCCGTGGCCGCGAAGGCACTCGAAGTGTTACCACCGTTGGTAATGCACTCGGAGAAATCATGACCTCCACCACAATACATGCAAGAAACCTCAACCGCTTTAGCCGTAGCGGGAGCACTTGGTTCACCAACTTTAAACTCAATCAAAAGTCCTTTCAACTTATCAAAAATCTTGTTTTCCAAGTTCGCCTCAATTTGGCAAGCATCGATGGTATTAGACAAAGAAGGTGAAGCCGAAGACGAAGCCTTACGAATGTTGGGAATAAATCTATGCTTACTTGTTTCCCCTGCTAGTTGATTATTCATACCCCTGCTAAAGTAAGTTCCCCCTGCTAAATAACAAAGGCAGGGGGATCCGTTCCCCTGCTGGAGTCAAAGGCCCTGCCGTCAAAGATAAACATGGAATAGATTTTTACGCGTTTCAGTTATTATTCCTTAATACTTCCCATAGTTTGTTAGTAGTGATCTTGTACGTGGGTCCTTGTATCTATAAAAGGACTCACTAGGTTAGCATGCAAAGTGTGTCTTTCTCATTTCGTTTTTCTTTATTATTACTTTAAGGTTTTGTAAACCCTAATACCACTTTGGGTATTCGTATATCTTTGATATATTAAAGTTCAACGTTTGAATCTCATTTGTTCTTGTGCTAAACATTACATTCCGCATCTTGTTTAGTTACTTTGCTTTGCAAAGTTTCTCTAGTGTTAGATTGAATTCTTTCTCTCTATCACAACCCTTAAACAAGCTATTAAGGTTTAAGATCTGACTTTGGGATCAACAACGAACACTAGACGTGCTACGAGGACTATACACCTTAGATCTATTTTCAATTATCACCAAAGCTTCCTCAACCGTTTTACACAAAAAATTACCACCCATGGCGGCATTCAAATAATCCCTTTCATGATCATTAAGTCCATTGTAAAACGTGTCAATTTGATGCAAATCGGAAAAACCGTGATGAGGACATTCATGTAACATTTCCTTAAACCTATTCCAAGCCGTTGAAAAACTTTCATTAAATTCTTGTGAAAACTTTGAAATCTCGTTTTTCAAGTGCGTAGTCTTAGAGGGCGGAAAAAATTGGTTCACAAACTTAGACACGAGATCCTTCCACATCAATATAGAATTGGGTGGCTCTTTCTCTAACCAAATTTTAGCGGGCCCCGCTAAGGAATACGGAAAAAGCATCATCTTAATCGAGTCGTTAGAGACATCCTTAAACTTGCAAGTAGCGGTAAGACGATTGAATTGGCGGATATGGTTGTGGGGATTGTCCTTCTCATCACCACGGAATTTGTTGTTTTGGATCATCGACAACAAACCCGTTTTCACCTCAAAATTCTCCGCAAGGATAGCGGGAATCACAATATCCTCTCCATAACCCTCGGTGGGTGCTTGAAGTAACTCCATCATAGTTCGATTCGCCATGGTTGGTGCTTCTCTTACAATGGGTTCGTCAATAGGAGACTCCTCACTAGAATTGTTGGGAGTGGGAGTTTTGTTCTTTCGTTTACGTGCACGTCTTGCTTGATTTCGAGTTAGCATAAAAGTCACGTACAACGAGGGGACGAGCAAAGAAGATTCTTTTTGGTGTTTTGTATTTTTCAATTTTTTTTGTGGTTTTTGATGGTATTAACTTTTTTGGAAATTGGTGAAATGTATTAAGTAGACACAAATCTACAAATCTCCTCCTTAATCAAATCTCTTGATTAAAGAAGCCTCAAGGAATGAAAACGATCACGTGGAGTGAACGCCTTCGATGACTTTAGAACGATGGTGGAACACCAAATCGTTCAAGAGGGTTTAATCAATGGAAACCAAGAAAATATATATGATACTTAGTAATACTTTGGGCGGCAAAACCCTCGATTAGCTCTCACAATCAAATACTCACAAGCAAGCGGGGAAACGAGGCGGCGCGAAGCACTTAAGAGCCTTTTTCCTTAGGATATATTTTATAATATCCGCCTTATACCCACCTTATAGTTTGTATTTTCAAGATTAAGCTTCACGAAAGTATTTATCTATTTTTGCCTTTTTCTTTGGTTTGAGATTCGAATACAATGACTGGGTAATGACCTCCCAAGTCAAGGTTGTGATTTCTCACGTATTTGGAGTACTTGTGAATTTATTGTTCTACGTATACAATATAGTAATAATATTCACACAAAAACCGAAAACCGATAATACGTATTAGTAGAGTGCTACTAATACATATACTAATTATGGTTAGTATAAAAACAACAATGCCAAATCAAAACACAACACGCCTCCCCGGCAGCGGCGCCAAAATGATGTAGTTTTTTTGCTACCCTTTAGGAAAAGAGCAACAAAAGTGGCAAGTATTAAGTGTCGGTTTAGGAAAACCAAGCACTAATGACCAATTAAGTTCGTTCTCAAGGAGGCTAGTATGTTAGGTGTGTAATGATATGGATTAATTTGTGATTATATTTGAGAAAGAAAAATAGAAAAGGGATTAGAAGAGAATGACGGTTATCAAGACGGAATAAACTAATTCGAAAAAGGCGTACACGTAAAGTCGTAAAAACCACCAAAATTAAAATTTTAACCTAAAAATTTCTAAAAAAATTACCAAAAATCCCTAATAATATTCTAAGAGTTTACAAAAAATAAAAACTTGCAAAAACCTTTTAATTAATTAGATAATGACTTTTTAATGCTAATTAAAGCCCTAAAAATCAAAATTAATTATTAAAAAGCCCTAAACAAGATTATAAAGTTTGTAAACCTAAAAAATACTCTAATTAAGCTAAAAACTGTTTTTCAAAATTTTAAAACCAATTAAAACTATTTTTAAACAATTAAAAACTCCTAAAATCAATTAAATCTTAAATTAATTCTAGAAAATAATTGAAAAGTTGCAAAAATATTTGGAAAGTTGCAAAAATCCTAATTAAGTGTTTAGAACCTAGGAAAAATATAAAACCTAGAAAATCAGACTTTTAATTTTTAATAATAAAATAATATTAAAATAATATTAAAAATCCAAAAATTATAAAAAATTCTAAAAACTTGCAAACTAGCTTAAATTAACCTAAATAACTCAGAAATGAAAGTGAAATTACCTAAATACCCCTATTGGGCCTAGAAAATGGGTCAAACCCAAAACAGTCCCTTATTGGGCTGAATTAAGGCCCAATAAGAAAAAGTGTTCAAAATAAGCCCAAAAAGCACAGGTTGACTCAAAATTTGATTTTAAACTACTTTTTCCAAAGGCCCAAAAGCTGAAAATGTGAAATAAGCCAACTTATAATAAGCAGCTTATTCTTAATGGGCTTTTAAGCCCATTAAGCCATAAGCTGATGCCATAAGCTAAAATTTAACACACAAGCTTCTTTTGACCTAACAAAGACTTCTGCAAGAAGAATTTTCAAATAAGCCCACTTAATAAGCCAGAAACAGTTCACAAACTTATTCACAAAACGACAAAATAGTCGTTTTTATGATCTAGACCACCTCAGAAGCTGATTCAAGTTGCAAAATGTTTCTTATGACAAAACTAAGCTTAATAATCAAAAAACTTTCAAATAAGCACACTCAATAAGCTGGAAAGTCAATTAAGCACTTATGTTAAAAGTCAAACAAGTTGGTTTTCTAGTAAAAAGTCAAAGTCAAAGTCTCATAAGCTCCAGTTTACTTAAATGGGTCAAATAATTAAAATCTATCACAAAAAATAAGTTGTTGCAAGTCAGAATAAGATAGAATAGCTTATTGATAAGCTGATGACAAAATTGCACTAGCAGGGGCTAGTTTTGGTTGTTGAGCAGTGGAAACTTTTTCCACTGCTTGACTATTTTGACTTTTTGTCTTTAGTGACTTTTTTGAGATTCAGATTTCACAAAGGCACCCAAATGATCTTTGGATCAAAAGGAGTCAATCACAATCAAAATAACACAATCACTAACACCCAATTGATACAGTTTAATCAATCAATCATCAAACATGATACAGACATGAACAATAAGCAGTTTAGCACTTATGAGCAGTTTTAGCACAAATCAGCCAGCCAAATTCAACCAAATGCACACACAAGCTATAATAAACTCCAATAAGCAAGTTTAAACAGGTTTCATGCACTGGTTCAAAGAATTAAGCAAGATTCAAGCAATGAAAGTTACTAATGAACACTAACACATGTAGTTTCTACTTTTGCTGATGTATTTGACACACAAGCCAATTTCAACACCTCAAATCTTTCAAACAGGTTATATTAACTTTGTTTAAACCACTTTTATCCCTAAGCATGCATACACACTAAGTGTTCCCAAAATCCTAGGTCAAAACAAGCAGAAACAAGGTCTATATAGCAGATTGTTTAATCCAAGTGTTCAAACCCAAAAACTTGCAGCAAAACACTCTCAAACAAAGGTATAGCAGATACAAAGCATAAACAACAACTTCCCTTAACACAATAACAAGTTACAAGCATAAACCAGTAGACCCAAACACCCCTTTAACTTTTTCAAATCAAAATTTTCAAAAGCACAATGAGATTTCAGGCCAACCAAGCATCAATTAACACTAAAACAAGTATAATAAACAGATTCAAGCAAGAACAAGCCACAAAATTCACAAGAACACAAGTTTCATACAAATATCACCAAAAATCACAATTTAAGCAGATTTTGAGATTAAGTATGCAAACCTCATGGATGTACATCCACACCCACGAATTTTGAGCTTATGTGCTAGCAAGAACAAGCACAAGCTTCCACAATAAGCCTGCTAAGATTGAACAAGGGTTAAGCACAATATCATAAAAATCAGAAACTATGAAAAACTTGATTAATGCAAACTTGTTACCCCACACTTGATTATCCCCAAGTTATAAGCCTCACCACACCTTAACCAACTCAGTTAGGATGCTATGATCAGCCCTATAGCCCAAGAATTCCAAGATTGGAACAAGACTTAGCAAAATATCAAGAAAATGAGGAAATATGCAAACTTTTGCACACTCCTCTTTTGAAAACAGGTTTTGAACTTCAAGAACTAACAAGCATATAACAAATGAAAGCAGTAAATAAGATTGGCCAATGACTTTTCTTCAAGATTTCAAACTCAATTTCATTATCTTAGAAATAGGATTTACAGAAACTTGAACCAAGGAAAAATCAAAAGCAGGAATAAATGTAATGAGCTAGACCCTTTATATAGAGGGTGTACATGGTCCTAGAAAGCTGAAAAATGTGAAAACCCTAGGCTTGATCTTCCAAAATTTCCCTTGTGGAAATTTGAAATCCTGAGCTCATGTGACTTATCTTGGACGTTTGTGGAGTTTATAGCTGTTGGAATTGCATCCAATGGCTCTTGTGAAGCTTAGAAAGTAAGCAAGTCTATGGGACGTTGGATTTGCTTCACTGTTTTGTCTTCTTCTCCAAGGGTGGGACAAGGGTTTAACATGTGACATGGGTGATGATGTGGCATAGGGTTTAAGGATTTGGATGTGTTTATGTTGACCTTAATCATCAATCTGGACACTTTGGTGGCTTAATTTTAAGCAATTTAGAAAAACCCAATTTGGATTATGAATGCCAAGAACATGGGTTTGATCTGTTTTAGTTTTTAAACCAGGTGTTAGGCGCCATAATTAACTTAATAAATTAAGTTAGTTATGGCTGGTGTGAGTGGATTGGTGATGTGGAAGGAAGGAGAGCTGCCATTGGTTGAAAAGAGATAGTGGGGCACGTGTCACCACTGGGTTGGTTAAGGTAAGTATTATGTCTGGCCAACATTAGTCCCTTGTTTCCCTTCTTCTTGTCTTTTCAGTTGTAAAAGCTATCAACGCCAAAACTTAGCCTTATCAACTTTTGCATTTTTGCATTTTTGGCCCATAAACTTTTACAAAATGAATTCAGGGGTATTTCTTGCCATATTTGAATTCTTCAAGGGCTGGTTTGGTATTTTCTTCAATGATAATGGTCTAGACTTGCATAATTGATATTTGGGAGGACTGAAATTGCCAAGTCTTGATGATTGAGGGACCATTTTTGCCAAATGTTGAAAGTTGAGGGTCCTTTGTGTAATTTTGGATTTTTCAAAGGACCAAACTTGTCATTTCTTGTACTTTGAAGGACTTCATGATGTATTTGACTTTGTGGATGATATTGGTTGACAATTTAGCTTTGTTGAGGGGCTAAACTTGCCAAATCTTCAAAGTGGAGGGCCCTTTTTGTAATTTTGACAAACTTTAGGGACCAAACTTGTAATTATGAGGATACAAGGGTATAAAGTGTCAATTCTTCATAATTGGAGGACCCTTCTTCATAATTCTTCAAATCTTCAAGGGTTGGTCTTGGGAAAGTCTTCACTAGGGCTTGGTTCATTGCGCGGCTTCGTTTCCCGTGTTCGTTTTTGCATGATTCTTGTGATCTTTTGTCATTTTCTCAATATCCGTACCTAAAATACACAAGCAACAAACACAAGCATATATTTGGGTATTTTGATGATATTTAATGCATTTTAAGCCCAATTTGGACGATGAGACTATGTATAAAAGCAGTCTCATCAGAGGACGAGTAGTAGTACCTTCCGTCACTGTACCATAGTCTAATGGTCCATTGAGCACCGATGCCCAAATAAGATGTCCGTTCTCCTTGTTCAACATATAAAGTTCTATTCGGGAAGTCCAATCCTCGTACATAGACTTCTCCAACATTGGTGGACGATTATCCGTACCCGAGAGGATGGACTTATCCGTAAGAGATGTGTACTCCATTTCGATAAGTTAAGATTTATGATAGGTGTGAAAACACCCATCCTTTTTACCACTTAATTGCAATAATAACCGAGCCAAAACGTGTATTTTATGTCATTTATGTCGGAATTATGCGTGGTTTGTGTTTTTGTTGTAATTTAGGACGAAAAGGTGAAAAGTGGAGAAAACACGGCATTTACGGGCTTTTATCGAAGAAAACGACAAAAGACGAAGTCAAGAGATCAAGAGTGGAAAAAGAACGGAAGTCCAAGACCAATTCTGAAGATTTATCGAAGAACAAGTCAAAAGACGGAAGTTTACTAAAAAGCCGAAGAACTCGAGTCTAATAAATAAACAAATTATAAGACGAGTTTTAATTAATCCCGAGACAAAGTCGAAAAAGTCGAAGAACTTTAAAGACGAAAAGACGTGAAGAAAGAAAGAAAGAAAAGAAGAAGACACCAACCACTTCCCTTTCCTATAAATACCTTTCATATCACCACATGAAGGGGAGTCATTTTTAGATTAGTTTTAGTTGTAGGAGTAGGATTAGTTTTAGAGAGAGAAAGTGACAGTTTCTCTCTCTAGCATTTTAATCTTTCATCTTTTATCTTTCTTATTTTTAATCAAATCTTTTAAGTTTAATCTTGTCTTAATCTTCATGTTATTAATCTTTCTTGTTAATCTAAATCTTGTTTTCATTATCTTTTTCATCTAGTTCTTATTTAAAGTTTTGATCTTTAAAGTTCATCTTTTTATATTTTGATTCTAAAAGTTTGTTGATTTTAAGTTTTGTTAAGTTATGTTTGTGCTTATTCGATTTATTTCACTTTAGATTCGCCCTAGTTTTGGTTTGAGCTTAATCTAATAAGCTTAAAACCTTTCCTTTATTTTCGGACCAAGTGACCCAATCGGAAAGGGTCTTAAAACCCTTTTCCGATCCATCTTTCCGACTGGCACCCTTCATTCCGATCAGTAGATCGGAAAGGAGTTTTAGATTATTCCGATTTGCCCTTTTGGGCATATTCCGATTGGTACGAGTTCATATATTCCGATTGTTCATCTTTTTACTTATTCCGATGGTGCTACCTTTGAATATTCCGATTGGTAGCACTTGTTTTCTTTTTTCCGATTGGCTCCATGTTAGTATTCCGATCAGCTTCCCATTGTGATATTCCGATTGGAGATGTGATGATTTCATTCCGATCAGTCGATCGGAATCTATTCCGATCGGGTGCTTTGTTTTGTTTTACGATTTTGCTTTAGTTTAAATGTCAATTTTCTCGTTTTATTCTTAGTCTATTTTAATTTCGTTCCGCATTTTTATTTTATTGTCAATTTACTTTTCGTCAAGCCTTTAATTTTACGTCCTTTAATTTCGCGTCATTTATATTTAAAGTTTTAAATATTGCACCGATTTACGTTTTAACTAGTTGTAGTTTTAATTACTTGTCATTTATTTTAAGTCTTGCAAATTTATTTTACCAAAACCAAAAATATTTGTTTCACCAAGAACAACTAGTCTCACACATTTAACCAAGATCAATTCGAAGAGATACCGAGAATAACGAACTTTCAACGAGGAAAATCTTAATTTCAAATGGCGCCGCTGCCGGCTCTTTTCGTGAGGATCGAAGGTTTTTTGTGAAAGAAGCGTTGGCTTTTGGGATCCGTTCACTTGTGAACGTTATTTTTCGTGTCCAAAATATTTTCAAAAATCCAAAAACATTTGAAAAATCATAAAAATCATTTCTTTTTCAAAGTTTTGCACCAAAAATATTCTTCTTGCTTATCTATATTTCTTTATGGATTTTTATATCCATTGCGTCCGGTGTGGGAAGCAATTATCTGGGAACAACTCTTGTCAATGGTGTACATGTGAGCAGTGCGGAAACGATATCGACTACACACAATTCGGATTTTGTCCTTTGTGCAACTCGACTAATTCATTCTTTTTGAACCCACCTCCTGTTCCCCCGTGCATCTATTGTGGAAGCGATTCTCATTGGCATGTTTCGTGCCCGGTTCAATACCCGTATAGACACGGGCTAGAACCGGGGTACAATTATGACAATGACAATAGCTATCAACAAGAGGCACCCAGTTTCTCTCCATACCCATGGTGCTATATTTGTGGGGGCCCTCACGATGCTTCTTCTTGTGATCCGTCGCAAATCTTTGAGAAGGTACCGTGCTTTCATCCTAGTGTCTATAACCGTGAGCCCCCACATCACACCCTCAATCATCAATCCAATGAGCAAACTAGTCTTGATCAACAACTCACTTCTTTAAATGGCATTCTAGAAAGTCTAGCTCAACTCCGAGCTGACTTGCATCAGGAAAGGCAACCGTTGCTTGATGTGGACGAAACCTTGAAAACCACCGACACCTTTTTGAGCCAATTTAGTCGTTTTCCCTTCTTTTCTACACCAAAATGTTTAATTACAGCGTGGGATAGAATCGGTGAAATTGAACATACTCGGGGCGATGAACAACAAAAGTTGCTGCATGAGCTTCTTAAAGATGTGGAGGTTATCAAGGAAGAGTTAGCCGACTACGTCACTCCTAACTGGACTCGTCCCATCTATTATGATGATGATGATGACGATTATGTCTACACTTTCAACCAATCTTCTGAAGTTGCTGCTCCTACTGTCGATGTTCCTACTGCATCTAAGGATCTAGATTCGTTGAATGAGCTTAGTGATGTTGGTCTCGACAAAGTATTGGATGATGAGGTTTGTGACTTACCTGCTATGGAGCCTGAGGACGACGCTACTCTTATGGAAGAGGTCGCTCCTAATGATGTCGATTTTTCTCCAAGCTATGAGAATTTCACCTTTGAAATTTCTCAATCTCCACCGGGAGATGCGGCCAATGACGATTTATTCTCTCCGGTTTACGAAAAGTTCACCGATCATCATGATCTTGTGGATGAGGTGGAAGACGTGCTTCTTCGCGATAGATTACGGAAAGTGCACCTTCTTATTGCTCAAATCGAAGAGTTGACTTCTCCTATTTCCAAGCCTTTACCACCATCTCCTCCTACCGTTGAAGAGAATGACCCATTGCTGGAAGAAATTGACATCCACTCCATCCCTCCAGGTATTGATGATTATGACACAGAGGGGGACATTATTTTTGATAATTTGTTGCAAGAAGATATTGTCCCAAGTCCCCCTCCCGAGCACCTTTCATCTTCCCCTTTAGAGACTATCTCGGAGGATGAGTGCTTTGACCCGGGAGGTGACATTGATTATGCTATCATTGATAACATCACGGCTTTGCCGAATGCTCAGCCTCCATTGTCTTTGGGGGATGACAATGTGCTTACTATACCCAACCCACCTCCCGTGGATCTTGAATTCACATACTTCTCGTATGTCGAAAGGGTTTTTCTCCCATTCAAGACTTATCCCCCTGCCTCTCCTTTGTTGATGTCCTCCGGGAACGAGGACAAGGTCTTTGATCCCGGTATCACATTCGAGGCTTCCCCATGGACCATTTAATTCGGGGACGAGTCAGGCTCGTGACTCGGTCAACAAAAACAAGCGCTTTTTGGGAGGCAACCCAATTATCTATCTATTTTCACCATAAGTGTAGGGGGGAGTCCCGTGGTGTTTCTTGCTTTCTTTCTTATCATATGCAGGGATTAGAGCTTCAAAGACACACTCTTGATGACTTTTGACAAACCGTGACTCCGTGTTCCCTTCTTCCCGGTTCTATCCTAAACTCTTTTCGATTCACTATTTTATATTTCTCAATATAAAAATAGGAATCTCTTTAGTTGTCTTTTCCTTAGCGAGATTTAAACAACGTGCACAATGTCCTAAGTGTAGGGGAGTTTACTCCCACATGCTTGAACATTGAGGACAATGTTTATATTAAGTGTAGGGGGGACTTCTATCGAAGTTAAGTGGCCTTTTCCTTGTATTTGTCCTCATTGTAACCGGAAAATTTGATTTTTCGACATTTTTCAAAAATTTTGATCTATTTTGGCCTATTAGTTTATCCCTTTGTATAGTTATTTTCTTTCCTTGCTAGAATAAATGTTTAAATAAGTGGTTTTAATTTTCAAAACGTTGTGAATCTTTTGACTCAACCCGAGTTTACTTGCCTAAGTTTACTCTAGCTAGTATCCTTAACGTGTTTAAGTCAAGTTTTGCTAGGCTTTTATATAGGGAGCTATAAAACGCGAAAGTCTTAACTCTCACGGGTTAAGAACAAGAACTTTTCGCAAGTTCCTATAATTGATCCTAGAGAGTCGTTTATCAAGGGAACTTTAAGATGCGATTTCTAAACTTGAAAGAGTCTAAGTATTTGCAAGATCCTATAGGCGACTCGAAAACCCAAAACTTTGATTTAATAGGCTAAGCATCCACGAGTCTCATTCTTTGAGATTTTAAATTGTGGAGAACGAGAGATGATAGAGCCAATTATAAGTTCGGTATTCTTTCGTGAATTTATGTGAGTTAATTATGAGCCTACTCTCCCTCCGCTTGCTAAATAATTTATCTGCTAATAAATGAGGTTGTACGATTTTAAAAGTTACTTAGCTTCTAGCCCCAGACCGTTTAAAAGTTGCTCGGTAATGACGAGAGTTCATAGCCAAGGCATAACTTATGAAGCGGGGCGCGAAGATTGGCGAGTCCGAAAAGGCCCTAACAAGGCATGAGGGCTACAGTTTGTTGCTAAAGATCCAAAAGTGATGTGAAGAATCATTTATCGAAAATCAATATGAAGGATCAAGACACACGACGAAAAGCAAGAAATCCCCAAAAGTCATGGAGAAGTCTATCCGAAAAGACCCTAACAAGGTATGAGGATAAATAGATCCAAGTCCTAAAAGGAGGCGGATCGTTGTATATCAAAGTCCAAAATAAAGATTGGAGAAAAATGACGAAGTCGTGGTCCAAATATGAAGAATCTCTCAAAACTTCAAGTGAAGAAATTCCTATTATGAAGAGAAGACCATAATTTCAAGAACGTCTCTCGAAGATTCGAAGTATGAAGTCGCTGCCAAATATCGGCCCGAGAAAGGTCTCAAATCGCGAACCAAGTTATGCCAAGATATGAACTTTCTGATATCCCGAGAAGCAGTTTTAAAAGATTCGGTCCTTTAGCTAACTATTGATTAAATCGTTCACCTTATTTTCGAACTAAATAACTATCGAAATAAGTCAAACAATGCATCCTCGTGATCATTCAAGACAAAAATAAAATATAAGAGATACACCTAGGAATAAGGGAGTCTAAGTGAATAATTGGCCCACATGAGTTCGTGTTAGTTTGCTAACTTATAATAACAATGATCTCGTTTCTAAGCTTGGTTTGGAGAAAGTGAAAACTTGAGGATGATGATCATTCACAACATTTTCAAAACCCAAGGTATGTTTTTGATTTCTTTATTTTGTATGTTTATAATCTTCTATTTTCTTTAATAAAGGCCAATGTGGATTGATTATGATGGAAAATGTAATCTTGCTTTGTAACTAATGCATTGCATGAGGACATTGCAATGGTTAAGTGTAGGGGATTTGATAGGTGTGAAAACACCCATCCTTTTTACCACTTAATTGCAATAATAACCGAGCCAAAACGTGTATTTTATGTCATTTATGTCGGAATTATGCGTGGTTTGTGTTTTTGTTGTAATTTAGGACGAAAAGGTGAAAAGTGGAGAAAACACGGCATTTACGGGCTTTTATCGAAGAAAACGACAAAAGACGAAGTCAAGAGATCAAGAGTGGAAAAAGAACGGAAGTCCAAGACCAATTCTGAAGATTTATCGAAGAACAAGTCAAAAGACGGAAGTTTACTAAAAAGCCGAAGAACTCGAGTCTAATAAATAAACAAATTATAAGACGAGTTTTAATTAATCCCGAGACAAAGTCGAAAAAGTCGAAGAACTTTAAAGACGAAAAGACGTGAAGAAAGAAAGAAAGAAAAGAAGAAGACACCAACCACTTCCCTTTCCTATAAATACCTTTCATATCACCACATGAAGGGGAGTCATTTTTAGATTAGTTTTAGTTGTAGGAGTAGGATTAGTTTTAGAGAGAGAAAGTGACAGTTTCTCTCTCTAGCATTTTAATCTTTCATCTTTTATCTTTCTTATTTTTAATCAAATCTTTTAAGTTTAATCTTGTCTTAATCTTCATGTTATTAATCTTTCTTGTTAATCTAAATCTTGTTTTCATTATCTTTTTCATCTAGTTCTTATTTAAAGTTTTGATCTTTAAAGTTCATCTTTTTATATTTTGATTCTAAAAGTTTGTTGATTTTAAGTTTTGTTAAGTTATGTTTGTGCTTATTCGATTTATTTCACTTTAGATTCGCCCTAGTTTTGGTTTGAGCTTAATCTAATAAGCTTAAAACCTTTCCTTTATTTTCGGACCAAGTGACCCAATCGGAAAGGGTCTTAAAACCCTTTTCCGATCCATCTTTCCGACTGGCACCCTTCATTCCGATCAGTAGATCGGAAAGGAGTTTTAGATTATTCCGATTTTCCCTTTTGGGCATATTCCGATTGGTACGAGTTCATATATTCCGATTGTTCATCTTTTTACTTATTCCGATGGTGCTACCTTTGAATATTCCGATTGGTAGCACTTGTTTTCTTTTTTCCGATTGGCTCCATGTTAGTATTCCGATCAGCTTCCCATTGTGATATTCCGATTGGAGATGTGATGATTTCATTCCGATCAGTCGATCGGAATCTATTCCGATCGGGTGCTTTGTTTTGTTTTACGATTTTGCTTTAGTTTAAATGTCAATTTTCTCGTTTTATTCTTAGTCTATTTTAATTTCGTTCCGCATTTTTATTTTATTGTCAATTTACTTTTCGTCAAGCCTTTAATTTTACGTCCTTTAATTTCGCGTCATTTATATTTAAAGTTTTAAATATTGCACCGATTTACGTTTTAACTAGTTGTAGTTTTAATTACTTGTCATTTATTTTAAGTCTTGCAAATTTATTTTACCAAAACCAAAAATATTTGTTTCACCAAGAACAACTAGTCTCACACATTTAACCAAGATCAATTCGAAGAGATACCGAGAATAACGAACTTTCAACGAGTAAAAATCTAGTTATTAATTTACAAACTTGATCGGTCAATGAAAGAAAGTAAATGTATTTGTTGTTGTGTGTTAAAGCCGAGAAATAATGTTAAAATCCCCTAAATTATTTTCTCGATAAACCAAAAATTCCAAGATGAAATTGCACACTTTTGAAAAATTGTCGGATCTTACTCAGATTGTACTCGTGGATCGTACCCTATGATCGTACTCTGATCGCAACAAGTGATCGCACTCACTATGATCGTACCCAACGATCGTTCTCTGATCGCAACGAGTGATCGCACTCACTATGATCGTACCCAACGATCGTGCTCTGATCGCAACGAGTGATCGCACTCACTATGATCGCACTCAGATCGGACTCCCAGATCGTATTGCGATCGTACTCCCTTATCCTAGTCAGTGATCGCAGTCTGATCGCAGCGAGTGATCGTACTATGGATCGTACTAGGCAATCAGATTGATGGATCGTAGCGAGGATCTAAGTTATGATCGCAGTTAGATCGTAACAATGGATCGTGACTATGGATCGCAAGTAGAAACCCCTAGGGTTTATGCAGACACAAAGTCAGATCGTACTGGATACCAACTTACCTTATTTCTCGGACAGTACAATAAAACAATCAAATCAAGATTTAAAGCCAAAATATGAATCAAACAACCAAAAATTTTGTGTTTTTAACCCAAATAACAATACCAAATCACTATAACAAGTAACAAGATGAAATATATCAAGATTAACCCATAAAAACACAAAACAAAATTTCGGTTCGTGTGAAAATGGATAAAAAATGGCGAGAGAATCAAGAACATAAACACAAGAACTAAACAATCATCCCATGGCTCTTGATACCATTTGTAGGATATGTAAATCTTGCTTATGTTTTAGAGAGAGAAAGAGATAGAAAGATGGTGGATTACACACAATTCTAGAGAGAGAAACTTAATAAGAACTATGTGAAAAATGATTAACCACACACCCTCTCCATCTAAGGAGAGGGTTTATATACCCAAGCCTTGTAATGGGCTTGGGCTTACACGTTTGGGCCGGCCTACACATGTTGTAGGCTAGGCTTGGACTTGTTTGTTAAATAACGACGTCTAGACTACGAGCTACTACTTAGTATATTGTTGTAGTGACCGAATCTTCCTAAATACGTAAAAACGTATTTCTAACAATGTCAACTCTTATTCCTAGTAAGGTTCTAATTCAATGTCAATTTTAAAAATCCCCAATTATGAATGTATGAACCCTTGAAAAAATTACATGAAATTGAAAGAAATAACTTACAGATAATTAATCTTTGATGAAGGATGAGTGAAACCCACAAATCGAAATCAATTAATCTTGAGTAATTGAAGGTTTTGGAAAATCAACAATGATGGAAAACTGGGTATACCCGTCGCTATGTTGAAGAAGAGAGAGAAGGAGTGTTTGAAAAAATGATTTTTAATAAAAACTGGCACTTTAGTCGCAAGTATTGGCCGCGGTTCCTTATCGACAAGGAACCTTCTGTTTGAGCCGCGACAATAAGGAACCGCCTACAGTGGCGTGTTTTAATCAAGGAAAATCAAAGAATTTTTCAAAACCAAATTTTTCTAAAATCCTTAAAATATGTCTTAAGCCTTTAGGAAATCATTGGACCACCACAACACTAGGTAATAATGCCTTAATGAATGATTACGAGTTGAATCGAGATAGGAAAAGATCGAAATGGACAAAAGACTACTCATAGCAAAGAAGCGAAGAGGAGAGGAGTCAACAGAAGTGAATCAAGACAAAGAACATTGCTCAAGAGAGAAATGACATTCTTCAAAACGAGGAGATGAAGAGCTTGTGTCATATATAGTGGTTTAAGACGTGCCTTTCTGGCGAAAGTTTAAACGGCTTTGGTAATGAACTATAACAAGCAATTTTGATACATAGAAAAAGATCAATTTCAAGAGTAGTCTTACTCTATTTCAAAATGTGAGCAAAGTATAGATTCACTTTCTCTCCCACATGATCGGATAATTATTGCTAGGATTTACAATAACAATATCCTTGGAATATTTCAATTCCAAACGTGTAAAATCCAACTACAACTTAGTGAAGTAGTTTGGTATCTCAATGGATTCATCAATCATCCTAGAGATGAGCTTAATTGCAAAAGTTATACATAATATAGGGCCTACTAACCATAAGGGTGCAAACCATGGAAATCATGCTTGATACTTTTAGCTTCTACTAACTCACTCTACATCTCCATAGTAAGTCAAGTATCTAAGCAATGAAGGTTTGAGAGGGAAAAAGGGAAGAATAACAAACCACAAACAAATGTCAAGGCAAGGATGCCCAGAACAAGCATATAGTCAATTAATGATCAAAAGAATGATCAATAGGGCGAGTGGAAGAACGAAAACGTACCTTGGCCACAAATTGCATTCCAAGCTTTCAAGGAACCAATGCAAAGCCCAACCATGACTAAAGTGACTACTAAGTTTTCAAGGACTAGTATCACTCTCATCCATCTTGATATCATCATTCAGTGATGTTGGAAGTCAAAGAAGATGAGTCTTCTACAAGTGTAAGTAACTCAATCCACAATCAATTGAATGATTGATCTTTATGAGTACCTACACATAACAAGATGCAAACTAGTAGATACATTTCAAGAATAAATCAAAAATGCATAAATACTACTAATCTAAGTGAGATGCAATATTACCAATTAAAAGGCCTATTTTCAATAAAAGTAGTTTTAACCAAAGAAAAACTTTAGTACAACTTAAGCTTCTAATTTGAGGCGACAATGGATCGATCCAAGTTTTAAAGTACAATATACTTCAAAGATCTTGTGTCACCATCGCTCTGATACCAATTGTAAAAACTATAAGGGGGGGGGGGGTTTGAATAGGTTCTCTTCGGTTTATCTCCTAATTAAAATTCCTTTCAATTAGGTGAATGTCAAAACCATCTTTTACTATAAAGCTAGTTGCATAAGGATTAGGTTCAATTCTAATGCATTAACAATAAGTAGTAAGTTTAATGATGTTGAAGGTAAGTAATGAGTAAGGAAAGAAACAACCTAGTAGGAAGACACCAAGATTTATAGTGGTTCGACAATGAGACTCTATCCTCGTTCCTACTCCACTCCTTGAGTACACCTTACTCGAGATTTCCACTATATCCACAAGCTCCCTTCTTGGCGGAGAAAACCTTACAACGTCGCTTACTTTATTTTCTGACACTAAGCTAAATATCGAGACCTAATCTTAGCTAGGACCAATCTACACAACGTCGCCCACTTCACCATTTTACGACACAAGGCTAGATGTCGAGTTCTAATCCAAAGCTCGAACCAATCTTCACAACGTTTCCCGCTTCACCATTTTCTGACACAACGCTAGATGAAGAGTTCTAATCCAAAGCTAGAAGCAATCTTCACGACTCTTCACTTTGAAGGTAAGTGAGAACTTCACACAACACAACTACACATCACTTTATAATTTAGTGAGAACTCACAAGACACAACCAGGTCACTTTATAGTTTACTGAGAACTGACACAACTTATTACAACTCAACTAAACATATCCAAGTACACACATGTAACTTGGATCTACACAACACAAATCCAAGGACACACATGTGCAAAGGATTTACACAAATCTAATCCAAGTATTCACAAATAGCTTGGATGAACACAACTATTTCAAGTATTCACAAATACATTGGATATACACAAGACATAAATAAACAAATGATGAACATGATTAGATCATTAGGAGAGAATGATCTTCATCAAGGCTTCATCTTTAATTACATCACAAGTGTGTGAGTGATCTTCTCTTTGGACAAGGTAAAGAAGAAGATCAAGAGGATAATCATAAGTAAAGATACTTAACACATTAAGTGATTATTTACAAATGATTAGGATTAGAAAGGAGAAAGAAGGCTGAAAGAGATGTCCAAAAAGGGTTGATGAAAATGCAGATTTGATCCACTATTTATAGAAGACAAATCCCAGCGGCTAGCTGGGGGCGGTTCCTTAGCTACCTAGGCGGTTCCTTATCGATAGTGAACCGCATAGGCACTTAAGGAACCGCGGAGTGTAGACTCCGCTCCTTTTTGTCTTTTAGTGGATTTGAATTATCTGAGTCTGTTTAAACCTTCATAGGACATTCGTATGGCATTTGGAATATGCGATATTCAAATTTACAATTTCATTTTAATAAAATATTTTCTTTAAAATAGAGTTTATTAAAAATCTTTTGTCACATTTGAAAAAGTGAGTTTTAAGGCTAATCAGTTTTATATTCACTAAGCATGATTAAGATATGTTAGTGTAATGATTATTACCTTGATGATAGTGTTTGTTTGATAATTCATTTTATAATTGTGTTTGACAATAAATGTCTTTGTAATTTGTCGTGATCAAAACTAAGAAAGATTAATTAGCACTAACAATGTTTTTAGGCATTGCTTTACATTAACAATGTTTTCATGCTAATCATTGTTGAATTTCGTTGAACCATATTTTTGTGTCTTTCTGTGCAACCAAAATATATGTCTAAGCTGGAATAGCTAGGCTATCTTGTTTCTCACGTCAGTTCGGTTCCGCTAACCGTAATCAATTATTTCATTTAAAGACATGTCAGATGGCCGACACCCATATCGATCATCTCAGGTGCATTCCATGTGTACTTCATGCACTATATTCCACATGTACTCCATGTACCGTATTCCATGTGTACTCTATGTATCGTATCCCATGTGTATTACACGTATCGTAATACATGTGTATTTCACATACCATGTAACACCCCCAATTTCGTGTCATAGCAGTGGATGGATCATTGGGTGTTACTGGTATGGTTCAATCTCAATATCATAGAAAACGCCTCAAAATGAGTCGTTTTAATAAAACATACATCTATTCATTATTTAAAGGTAAAATAGTTCACACACGGTCCCAAATTGTTTTCATGTATACACAACATAATACACAACAAAAGTTTCTTTGAATGGACATAGTTTAGGAAAAGCGGGCCAAAACATTTCACAAGCATGCTACACGAAACCGCCTTCCTTTGAGTGCCTTCTTCATGGACCTGAGATAAAACATGCTATAAAGTCAACAAAAATGCTTAGTGAATCTATAGAGTTTAAATTTAATAAACGAACACAAGTATTCTGAATAAACCTTCAATGGTTGACAATCATGTGGATCAGACATAATCATCGGAGTTATTACATAAGTCTCATGACATTGAACGTTAACATATATTATTTCAGCCCAACACACCTAGCCAAGTGCGTATATTTCTCTTATACAATTGCATCCGATGTTTCATTACTAGTGCATCACAACACTACGCGATAGCTAGTCGCGACCGGACTGGGCGTCATCCCGATAGATCTATCCATAGTATTAGCGTTCATTCGATTAACAATTCATGATTCAGTGGGTCTTTTAAGGCTAGAAGAAAACATATGTATATAACTTTCATCTAGCATACAATCGGGTCCTTTGTGTTCTATTTTAAAATAAGCATGTTATCCCCCTCGCGGGTTTTAAAAATATTTACAAGATAGTATAAAAGCGAGGCTATAGACTCACCTTGGTACAATAGTAGTAATATGACGATCGCCGACGATACGTGATGCTCGTTAAACACGAAGACCGCAACCTAACAAATAAGGCGCGTTCGTTAATAAATGACTCAAGTATAAATAATAATTAAACAATACAAAACTCAAAAGTACAAAACCATGACAATCCCAAAAATAATAGTAGTACAAGTGTACTTCTATACTCCTTTACGTGTTACTTTATTAGACTATATGACCAAATAAAAATCTACCGGTACTTACCAAATGTACAAGCTCATTTGTCTTACTTAAACTATTCCGTTTTCGACGAAACTTGGTCACAAACTCACATATAATATGAATAAGACTCAGTTTAAATTTCATTCAAAAAAATTACTTTTAAGACCTTCTGCCCGACACACCTTCGTGTTATAAAAACCGGACAGATTTACGCCTTCAACTCGTAAAACCATTTTTACTTATCTAAACAACTCCGTTTACAAAACCGACACTCGGGATTGAAAATAGACTCATGACATGAGGTTTAGACTTCAACATCAGTCCTTGAACATTTTTAAAACTCATTCTATAGTCACCGAGATTCGATCCAAATATCGACAACAATTTTCGGATTGTGCCGATACTCGTCTCCCGGTACACGAATACTAAAATTGTTGTAACTTCGGGTTCGTTTGGAGCTAGAAGCTCTATCTTATATCAAATCGAAGCTAACAAAATTTCTACGACCCTATCTTATTAGTTTACCAAGTATTTTACAGTAATTAACTCAAAAATAGCCTTTTACCTACTGGTCTAAAATGGTCATCTAAAAATCATACCAAAACAACATTTTGACCCATTTCAATAATTTACATAGTTATATTATCATCCTAATATTATCATAACACATCTAAATAACTCCTAACAACCTCAAATTCAATCTAACAAAAATCAAATATTTAATAACCTTGCATGCAACAACAACCCACTTCAAATATAATAATAATAACAACATATTCAACCAAAGAAATGGATCAAACACATGTTCTTCACCAAAATTTTGAAAAAAAATTAAAGTGTATGCATGTGGGAAATTTTTATACCAATATGAAGCTTATTGAATTTCTAGAATGGGTCTTTTGTTAGTTTAGGATGAATCAAAGTAGAAATTGAAGATTTTTGGTGGATTGTGGCTATGGGGTGGACGGTTTTCACAAAGGAGAGAGGGAGAGATTATATTTTTTTTTTAAATGAATTTTTAATATAAGTTAGCTAGTGGAAAAACCTTAAATAGTCCAAGGGTAGGGTAGATTTTGTCATTTAGGCATAGTTTTGGTCCAAAATGCAATTAAATAGTTTACAAGGTAGAAAATGTAAATTGTAAATTTTGAAAATATTTACGGGGCTCGGGTTTCGTAAAAATACTTTTCGAAAGTTAAAACGCTTCATAAATATAATAATAAAGCTTCGACACGACTTAAAACGTAATTAAATCGAAAACATCTAAAATATAAAATATCGAGACAATCGATAATAAAACATACATATTTGGGCATCCTTCGGTATCACGATCACTAATAGTTCTCGTCATTCGTTAAAACGTAAAACACGAGAAATAAAGATTAAATATAATAAAATCATTTTTATGATAAATTGAGAATATAATATCGATACCTAACATATTCCTTTTCGGTTTTCATCTAATCGACATTTTTACGCTAGTCTCATGTCATAACCTTCTCGGTTAGTCGATAATTTAAAATTCTCATTAAATAAACACGTAATACGTAATAGTCGAGATTAAAATAACGACATGAAATTGACGAATTGTCACAGTATCCCCACCAAATTAGGATCTTCGCCCTCGAAGATCAACTTGCGTTCTTGTCCGATCGCTTGTTGAAATCAAAGAGATGATGGTAATTCTTCCACATTTGGTCTTCTCGTTCACAAGTATACTCAGATCCTCTCCGAGAGTTCCATCGAACTTTGACGATAGGGATTCGGCTTTGTTTCAGTTGCTTGACCTCGCGATCCATGATCTTGATTGGTTCTTCAATAAAGTGCAACTTGTCATCAACCTTAACTTCGTCCCACGGTATAACAAGTTCTTCATCGGATAAACACTTCTTCAGATTCGACACATGAAAAGTGTTATGAATCCCATACAGTTCTTGCGGTAGTTCAAGTTGGCATGCCACGGGTCCTACTCTAGATATAATCTTGAATGGTCCGATATAACGAGGACTTAACTTCCCACGTTTTCCAAATCGTACAACACCTTTCCATGGTGATAGCTTTAGCATAACCTTATCTCCCACACTAAACTCTAATGGTTTTCTTCTCACATCCGCATAACTCTTCTGTCGACTTCGCGCAGACAACAGCCTATTCCTGATTTGCACAATCATATCCGTCGTCTCTCTAATCATCTCTGGTCCAGTGAGTTGAGCATCACCAACCTCACTCCAGCTCACGGGCGATCTACATTTTCTCCCATAAAGTGCTTCAAAAGGTGCAGCTTTAATATTCGCGTGATAACTGTTATTGTACGAGAATTCGGCCAAAGGTAAGTGCTTATCCCAACTACTTCCAAAGTCAATCATACAAGCACGTAGCATATCCTCCAAAGTCTGAATAGTCCTTTCGCTTTGCCCGTCGGTTTGCGGATGATAGGGTGTGCTCATATCCAAATTGGTTCCTAAAGATTCTGAAGTGATCTCTAAAATCCAAAAGCAAAACGACTGTCTCTATCAGAAATGATTGAAATAGGAACACCATGCTTACACACGATATTCTTTAGATAAAGGTCGGCAAGTTTCTCCAAACCGAACCTCTCGTTGATTGGAATGAAATGAGCGGATTTAGTTAAACGGTCGACAATAACCCAGATTGCATCGAACCCAGACGGTGTCCTTGGGAGTTTTGTGATGAATTCCATTGTAATTCGCTCCCATTTCCAGATTGGAATTTCAGGTTGGACAAGTAATCCTGATGGCTTCTGGTATTCAGCTTTCACTTTTGCACACGTTAAGCATTTCGCGACGTATAATGCAATATCAGCTTTCATATTCGGCAACCAGTATAACATTTTCAAGTCTTGGTACATTTTGTCCGATCCAGGATGAATAGAATACTTGGACTTATGAGATTCTAACATGATCAAGTCTCTCAGTCCACCAAAGAATGGTAACTAGATTCGACCTCTCAAACATTTGATACCATCGGATCGCGTCTCAAACGTTTCACCATCTCCTCTAAATCATTCGGCTGCAATATTTTCCTTCTTACACGCTTCAATTTATGCGTTTCGGATCTGCTCAGGTAAGTTATTATGAACTGTCACCACCAAAGCACGCACTCAAATCGGTTTATCCCTTTCCTTTCGACTTAACGCGTCAGCTACCACATTCGCCTTTCCCGGATGATAACGAATTTCACAGTCGTAATCACTCAAGAGTTCAACCCATCGACGTTACCTCATATTCAGCTCCTTTTGATCCAATATGTATTGTAAGCTTTTGTGATCAGTGAATACTGTACACTTCGTACCATACAGACAATGTCTCCAAAGTCGTAGAGCAAAAACCACAGCGCCCAATTCCATGTCATGGGTAGTGTAGTTCTCCTCATTCTTCCTTAATTGTCTAGAGGCATATGCGATCACCTTTTCACGTTGCATGAGAACAGCACCGTATCCTTGAAGAGATGCATCACAATAAACAACAAAGTCTTCACTTCCTTCAGGTAACGATAAGATCGGCGCACTACAGAGTTTCATCTTCAGGGTTTTGAAAGCTTCTTCTTCTTCATCACCCCACACAAATGGTTTATTCTTCTGAGTCAGCTTAGTTAATGGTTTCGATATCAAAGAGAATCCTTCAATAAACCTTCGATAATAACCAGCCAAACCTAGAAATTGTCGCACTTCAGTTGGAGTAGTAGGAGCACTCTAATTCTTAATTGCTTCAATCTTCAGAGGATCAACATGTACCCCACTTTTATCAATCACATGTCCGAGAAATTGTACAGAATTTAGCCAAAAATCACACTTTGAGAATTTAGCGTACAACTTTTCGTCCTTTAACAAGTTCAAGATAATTCTTAAGTGTTCGGCATGCTCGTCCTTCCTCTTGGAGTAGATTAGAATATCATCGATGAAAACGATCATGAATTTATGAAGATACGGCTTACAAATGTGGTTCATTAACTCCATGAATACAGCAGGTGCATTAGTCAAACCAAAAGGCATAACTCGGAACTCATAATGACCATAACGAGTCCTAAACGCCGTAATAGGAATATCTTCCTCGCGTACACGAAGTTGATGGTAACCAGAACGAAGATAAATCTTGGAGAAAACACGAGAACCTTGAAGTTTATCAAATGGATCATCAATTCTTGGAAGCGGATAACGATTCTTAATCGTCAGCTTATTCAACTCTCGGTAATCGATACACATACGGAACGAACCATCTTTCTTCTTAACGAATAAAACAGGAGCTCCCCAAGGTGACGAACTCGGTCGTATAAAACCTTTATCAGATAGTTCTTTCAATTGCACAGACAACTCCTTCAGCTCGGATGGTGCTAAACGATATGGCGCACGAGCCACGGTGCAGCACCAGGAATTAGATCAATTTGGAATTCTACTTGCCTTGGAGGCAGAAGCCCGGGAAAATCTTCCGGAAACACTTCAGGAAAGTCACGAATGACTGGAACATTTTTGATACGATTCTCCTTCGATTCCTTCTCCGATACATGAGCTAGGAATAACTCACAACCTCTTTCGATATACTTACGAGCTTTAATGCACGAAACGATTTTCAGCCGAGAATTACACTTATCACCTTCGATAACTATGGTCTTGTCATCTAAAGGAATCCTAACTTTCTTTTCTCCACACAGAATAGAGGCATTATACTCGGACAACCAATCCATTCCGATAATAATATCAAAACTTCCCAATTCGACGATCATCAAGTCTATCTTAAAAATACGGTTCAGAAGATTAAGAGAACTTCCTAAGAGCGCACGATTGGTACTTACTAATTTTCCATCAGCTAGTTCTACTTCACAACTCGCGTCTAATTCGACCGGTTTGATATCAATTAAGGTACTAAAACTTGTAGACACAAAGCTTTTGTCCGCACCAGAATCAAATAAAGCTGTAGCGTAACGGTTATTCAGTAAAAACGTACCAATAACAACTTTCGGGTTTTGCTTAGCATCAGCTTCTCCTAGTTGATAGGCTTTTCCTTGATTATCATCACCACGTGCATTCTTCTGCGGTTCAGGGCATTGATTCTTCATGTGCCCTTTACCTTGACAGTTGAAACAAGTCATTCCTTTCCTTCCTGCTCCCCAACAGTCTTCAGTCTTGTGACCCAGCTTGTTACACTTTCCACACTTAGTACATTCACCAGTATGAATCCTTTTGCAGCGTTGACATCGGGTTCCCTTGTCAGCAGGTGTAGTTTCAGTCATTGCATTAGCATTGCTCCTCCTTCGGTTCTGGTTCCTATTGTGAGATTTATGGTTATCACCTCGGTCATCACTTTCCACTTCAGCCTTTCTTTTGTTACCTTCAGAAACACCATCAGCCTTATCTTGGATAATCTGTCCCATCATTTGGTAGGCCATACGTACATCTTCATCAATATTGGCAGGTTTAGATGAGGTCACATCACCACAGATGTTGGCAGGTAAGCCTCGAATATACTGCTCTACCTTCAGATATTCCGGGGTAACTTTGTTTGGACAAAGTAGAGCAAGTTCATGGAATCTTTTATGTATCCATCGATATCAGTACCCGTCAGTCTCAACTGATATAGTTCCTGTTCTAACCTTTGAATAACACTCCTTGGACAGAATTCCTCGGTCATCCATCTTCTTACTTCAACCCAAGGTGTAGCATAAGCAGCATTCATCCCTACAAACGCCATTCTTCCATTCCACCAAGTCAATGCTCTCCCTTGAAGAGTAGTAGAGGCAAACATCACCTTGTCTTCTTCCTCACTTCCACTAAATCGAAACACGGATTCTAATCTTTCAAACCATTGCATTAAACCAACAGCACCTTTAGTACCCTTAAAAGTCAGAGGTTTACATTTCATGAACGAGGTATAAGTACACTTCTTGTTTTCAGGAATCATTGGTCTCTCAGCACCACCAGTTCCAGCACCAGCATTGTCAGCTCCAGCATTGCCAGCTCCAGTATTACCAGCTCCAGTATTACCAGCTCCAGTATTGCCAGCTCCAGTATTGCCAGCTCCAGTATTGCCAGCTTCAGTATTGCCAGCTCCACCAGATCCACCAACTCCACCGGATCCACCAGCTCCACCGGATCCACCAGCTCCACCGGATCCTCCAGCTCCACCGGATCCACCAGCTCCATTATTCATATTTTCCATAAATGCATTCATAGAGACCTCAAATTGATCAGCTACTATAGCACGTAACTCAGTCTTAGTCAATTGTTTTGGCGGCATGATCCTGTTACACAATTCACATCAAAATGAGTATTCATTCAACGCTTGTGATAACAAAACATGAATAACACCGAATAAGAATAGATAGAATAGGAGAGAGAAACAAGAAAGGATGATAGAACGAAGAATAGAATTTAGACAAGGAACGAAGATTCACGAGGAATGAGTCAAAAGACAGGAATTTCTACTGAGACAATCAGCGTCGTTTGTAAATTACGTATTAGTATTATAATAATCAAATAATAAACATTTATAAATAAATAAATGTAATCCATTATGTTTTAAGCATAAAAAATAATTAAATATTTATAAAATATATATACTTTTCTTATTCTCGTCCATTGGCAACTCAGAGTTTTCGCTTGCAGATGTTATAGTTAAAAGATTTCAAATATTTATTTTTGGAAAATCTTTTCGTTCTCTATAACTTGAGCTCTGATACCAATCTGTAACACCCCCAATTTCGTGTCATAGCAGCGGAAGGATCATTGGGTGTTACTGCTATGGTTCAATCTCAATATCATAGAAAACGCCTCAAAATGAGTCGTTTTAATAAAACATACATCCATTCATTATTTAAAGCTAAATTAGTTCACACACGGTCCCAAATTGTTTTCAAGTTTACACAACATAATACACAACAAAAGTTTCTTTGAATGGACATAGTTTAGGAAAAGCGGGCCAAAACATTTCACAAGCAAGCTACACGAAACCGCCTTCCTTTGAGTGCCTTATTCATGGTCCTAAGATAAAACATGCTATAAAGTCAACAAAAATGCTGAGTGAATCTATAGAGTTTAAATTTAATAAACGAACACAACTATTCTGAATACACCTTCAATGGTTGACAATCATGTGGATCAGACATAATCATCGGAGTTATTAAATAAGTCTCATGACATTGAACGTTAACATATATTATTTCAGCCCAACACACCTTGCCAAGTGCGTATATTTCTCTTATACAATTGCATCCGATGTTTCATTACTAGTGCATCACAACACTACGCGATAGCTAGTCGCGACCGGACTGGGCGTCACCCTGATAGATCTATCCATAGTATTAGCGTTCATTCGATTAACAATTCATGATTTAGTGGGTCTTTTAAGGCTAGAAGCAAACATATGTATATAACTTTCATCTAGCATACAATCGGGTCCTTTGTGTTCTATTTTAAAATAAGCATGTTATGCCCCTCGCGGGTTTTAAAAATCTTTACAAGATAGTATAAAAGCGAGGCTATAGACTCACCTTGGTACAATAGTAGTAATATGACGATCGCCGACGATACGTGATGCCCGTTAAACACGAAGACCGCAACCTAACAAATAAGGCACGTTCGTTAATAAATGACTCAAGTATAAATAATACTTAAACAATACAAAACTCAAAAGTACAAAACCATGACAATCCCAAAAATAATAGTAGTACAAGTGTACTACTATACTCCTTTACGTGTTACTTTATTAGACTATATGACCAAATAAAAATATGTCGGTACTTACCAAAAGTACAAGCTCATTTGCCTTACTTAAACTATTCCGTTTTCGACGAAACTTGGTCACAAACTCACATATAATATGAATAAGACTCAGTTTAAATTTCATTCAAAAATATTACTTTTAAGACCTTCTGCCCGACACACCTTCGTGTTATAAAAACCGGACAGATTTACGCCTTCAACTCGTAAAACCATTTTGACTTATCTAAACAACTCCGTTTACAAAACCGACACTCGGGTTTGAAAATAGACTCATGACCTTAGGTTTAGACTTCAACATCAGTCCTTGAATATTTTTAAAACTCATTCTATAGTCCCGGAGATTCGATCCAAATATCGACAACAATTTTCGGATTGTGCCGATACTCGTCTCCCGGTACACGAATACTAAAATTGTTGTAACTTCGCGCTCGTTTGGAGCTAGAAGCTCTATCTTATATCAAATCGAAGCTAACGAAATTCTCTACGACCCTATCTAATTAGTTTACCAAGTTTATTACAGTAAGTAACTCAAAAATAGCCTTTTACCTACTGGTCTAAAATGGTCATCTAAAAATCATACCAAAACACCATTTTGACCCATTTCAACAATTTACATATTCATATTATCATCCTAATATTATCATAACACATCTTAATAACTTCTAACAACCTCAAATTCAATCTAACAAAAATCAAATATTTGAAAACCTTGCATGCAACAACAACCCACTTCAAATATAATAATAATAACAACATATTTAACCAAAGAAATGGATCAAACACATGTTCTTCACCAAAATCTTGAAAAAAAATTAAAGTGTATGCATGTGGGAAATTTTTATACCAATATGAAGCTTATTGAATTTCTAGAATGGGTCTTTTGTTAGTTTAGGATGAATCAAAGTAGAAATTGAAGATTTTTGGTGGATTGTGGCTATGGGGTGGACGGTTTTCACAAAGGAGAGAGGGAGAGATTATATTTTTTTTAAATGAATTTTTAATATAAGTTAGCTAGTGGAAAAACCTTAAATAGTCCAAGGGTAAGGTAGATTTTTTCATTTAGGCATAGTTTTGGTCCGAAATGCAATTAAATAGTTTACAAGGTAGAAAATGTAAATTGTAAATTTTGAAAATATTTACGGGGCTCGGGTTCGTAAAAATACTTTTCGAAAGTTAAAACGCAGCTTCGACACGACTTAAAACGTAATTAAATAGAAAACATCGAAAATATAAAATATCGAGACAATCGATAATAAAACATAAATATTTGGACAATCGAAAACATAAATATCGCGATCACTAATAGTTCTCGTCATTCGTTAAAACGTAAAACACGAGAAATAAAGATTAAATATAATAAAATCATTTTTATGATAAATTGAGAATATAATATCGATACCTAACATATTCCTTGCCGGTGTTCATCTAATCGACATTTTTATGCTAGTTTCATGTCATAACCTTCTCGGTTAGTCGATAATTTAAAATTCTCATTAAATAAACACGTAATACGTAATAGTAGAGATTAAAATAACGACCTGAAATTGACGGATTGTCACATACCATACTCCATAAGTATTCACTAGTCGATTCTGAATCATCTAAGGCGTATTTCTACTTGCCGATGTTCCATATGATGCTGATGTTGCTCATAAGTTGGAGATTTTACAAAATTCTGATACTGCTCATAATTCGAGACTCTAAAATATGTTGATTCTGCTCACAACCTGGAGATCCTACAAGAAGAAGACAAAGGCGTAAGATTGAAACTAGCAGACGAGAAAGATGCTTCACCACCAGACGATTTCCATCACAATCCATGTCATTATCTTCTTAGTAAAATGTCATACGTCATTCAGTTGTCTTTTCAGTCATATGAGTGGGAACCGGTACCAGCCGGCTACTCAGTTGAATAGTTACATGAATCACAGTCATGAGAATGACTAACATGGAACTGACAGACAAGACAATAGTAACCACTACTATGACAACAACTATTCTAGCAATAACAACAGAACACCGGTCACGGACGTAACCAAAAGTACAAAGGGTAGCCGCCCAGCTGACTCGCTAATTCTGACATTTTAACCAAAGTTTTCAAATTTATTCATTTTTACATCTGAGGACACATGTCAAGACATCCGTCAAGACACACGTCCCACGTATATTTTTGAGGACACATGTCAAGACATCCGTCAAGACACATGTCTCACGTGTACCTTCTCAAGACACCAGTCAAGACACATGTCACATGTATAGTCTCAAAGCATGAGTCAAGACACATGATTCACGCATGACCTCTTAACTAGGCCTCAGTAATTCAAGGTACCCTCCAAGGGGTATATTCATACTGTTGTGCCATGTACGAATCAGGCCACAAAAATTTCAGTATCATCTCGGGCGTATTATACATGTTTTGACACGTAGTGTTTGTTATGTGTGAGATGGGCGAAACACATTCAGTGAGATTTCCCAGGTTTACCTCAAATTTTAACATGACACTTTCCTTTCTCGATCCCATATTTCATATATTCACGTTCATAAAAGACGTTGTTATATCACCCAAGAATACAATAAATTTCGTTCAGTTCGACGACAAGATCCATTATGGTAACGCACTTTTCCGTGAACAGATGCAAGTTCGATATTATTCTGATTATGGACTGGTTAGCAACACACCACGCTACGATTGATCGCCATTCATATCAGATCATATTCAACGATGTCCAGGCTCTTGAACGTATTCATCATGGTTTTACTACCAGGAAAATATGTAAAAATTATTTCTGCTTTACAAGCACGTGCTTATTTATTATTCCATGGCTACGAAGATTTTCTAGCTACCATTTATGACGCAACTTCTGAAGTTCCCTCTATTCATAGCCAGCCGATTGTTTAATCAATTACCGAAAATTGAACAAGATCACCATTCATAATAGTTATTCCCTCCCAAGTATTAAAAATCTATCCGATCAACTACCATACTCTAAACACTTTTCAAGACCGACTTGCGATCAGAATACCAACAGTTGTGAGGGATAGAGTAAAACATTTCATAACTGCTCTTCGCACATGTTATGGTCAATATGAACTCATTGTTGGTGCCTTTTGGTCTCGTGAATGCCTAGTAGTAATTACGGGGTTGAGAAATCGAGTTTTCATGAATTCGGGACAAATTCGTCATTTTGTTCGTTGCTAACATTCTGACCTTCTCTAAGTCTAGAGAAGAGCATGAAGACCATCTTCGCATAATGTTATAAATTCTACGACAGAAGAAATTTCACACTGAAGTTTTTCCAGTACAAATTCTTGGTTGATTATAGTGACACTCTAAATCGCACTGTCTCACGTCTAGTTTACCATGAGTAAGCTACGCGTAAAGGAGAAGATCCTACACTAACTTATGTGTTCCAAAGGATCCTACGCTACCAGACTTATAGTGTTTCAATTTCTATGTATCCAGGTCCTACAAAAATGTATCATGATCTCAAACCACATTAGTGGAGCGGCATGAAACAAGATGCAGTTGCGTTCATATCTAAATGCCTGACTTACCAGAAAGTTAAGATAGAACGCCAACATGCTAGTAGCTATTTAAACCATTAGAATTTCCAAATGGAAGTAGACAAGACCCCCATGGATACTGCTACCAGACTTCCGCGGGCTCAGAGGAAGCATGATGCAATATGAGTCGTTTTCGACCGTTTACCAAGTCTGCATATCCCTTCCATCCGCAAGAATTTCACAGTTAGCAGATCATGAGACATCTTCTAGCCGAAGATCGTACGATTACACGACACTCCTTCAGCTAGCAGATCAGATAAAGGTTCACGTTCGCGTTAATTATTTATGTTCATGTCCTTATTTAATTTTGCGATTTTGTTTTCTCTTCCACAATATATTTATAATTGTATTCACGTCTGTGTGATTATTTCAGCTCGCGAGTTATGTCTCACGTTCGTGTTCACGACTTTGTTCCCGTTCATATTCTCATTTCATTTCTTGATTGGTTTTTTACATTCACGTTCATGACATTGTTCACGTTCATGATCGTATTCAATCTCACGATGTACGTTTCACTCTCGTTCTAGAAAGGTAAGAGAAAGCTTGGGAGACCAGACTCAAGTTTAGTATAACTTTCCATCCTCAAACAGGTGTTTCACGTCACATTTCACGTCTCATCTTGTATCGTTTGGCGTTCCTGCCTTAGTTATCGTACGTTCACGATATGTTTCACATATCATGTCCACCCTAAGTCTCTCATATCACGTTCACGATATGTTACATGTATTCTCGTTCACCATATGTTCTCATATTACATTCACCATATCTCCACGTATCACGTTCATAATTGTTCACGTATCACGTTCACAATTGTTCACGTACTACGTTTCAATATGTCTCGCGCATCATTGCTTAGAGTTTGCTTATATCTTTGAGTGGGTTATTTCGTATCATATCGTTCCATGTATCTTTACATGTTATGTCTTATCCACTCGATCAGATTCATGAGTATCCATCTTACGTTTATGAACCAGAAATTTTCCGCATCATCAAGACGGAGTCATGAAGACCAAGATTATTACTTTCCTCAAGACCTTTTAGAGGAACCGTTCCGAGTGGGAAGCCACTTGGAAATGGAGGAGTCCATCTGGATTTCTTATCCTCTTTTCCTTCCATAATTCAGATATGTTCTTTCAGTCACGTCACGTTCCATGTTCTCTTCAGTCACATCACGTCCATGTTCTTTCCAGCTTATCGTATCTCTAATCCGAGGACGAATTATTCTTTTAGAGGGAAGAGTTGTAAAACCCGCTTTAAAATACCTTAGATCATGAAACACATGAAAATACGTATAAATTAAAACTTCACGATAAATTAATATACTACACATGTCACGGACATTTAATATGATTATTACGTATATTATATCTAAAATAAGTATTACGTATATTAATATTATTATTAATACATTATAAGTATTTACGTATAATACTATAAAACGTATCAAGAAATACACGACATGTAAAGTACGAACACATACGATAATAATTAAAACACGAAAAACGAAAATAAAATACATGAGGGGGTGTTGTTGGCGCAAGTTTAAAGAAAGGAAAAGAAGGAATGGGCTAACCCGGCCCATTACCCATTTACTTGTAAACTAAATATCACCAAGAGAGTTTAAAATTCACTTTCATAGATAAAACCCTAAAAACAAATCACGACACACTCTCTCTCTCTTTTCCTGGTTGTGTCACGCAAATCAAGAAACAAGGGGTTTTTGTTTTGATCTTTGATTAATATACGGTATTTGTTCGTGTCCTTCAACCTCAATTCATTACGCATATGGTATCATTTAAACCTTAATCCTTTTTCTTTATTATTATTATTACATGTATAATTTAAGATTAATAATAAGAACATGTATGGTGGTTTAAAAACATGAATTAATCAAGGGAATTGGGTTTGGTTTGGTTTTTGTCATGTAAACCGAGAGCTATATTCTCTCGATGGTGCTTTAATCCCAACCAGTCACACCCTTATAAGGGTCGGTGGTGCTTTTGTTCGGACGGCAGCAACCCAGGCCCCAACAGGGGGGTCTAGTTTTAAAACAGTGGGAACCGAGAGTATGGTGACTCTCAGTGGGTATGAATTAAACAGCAGAAGTAAAACATATACGGTCAGGGGGTAAAGTTTTATAAACGGGGGGTACGCTGCTCAAGGCAACAGCATAGGTTTTAGGTTTTTGGACAACACAGGGTTGGAATACACTGGACAAAACTAGGAATAGTATATCGGACAGAATAGGGTTTGTTTTGCTTATTGTGTTGAATTTTTTAGTGCGACCGAGACGCGGGTGTCTCGGTAGGCTCATGGTTAGGGGCTCGGGTACACGACAATACACAAGGGTTGTGTTTGGCTAACGTGTTATTAAAATTTTTATGTTCCATTTAATTATTTAATTATATTAAATAATACATGTGTAGTTATTGTAATTAAAACAAGACTTATGATATGATTAGTGGACATAATTATCATGACATGATTACATGGTTATATTATTAAAATAAAATATAGGGTATCAAAATAATTTAAAATAATTATTCAAGGCATAAGTACATGTACATTTATATTAAGTTATTTAAGAACTTAGCTTAATAAACTAATTACATGTTAACCAAGGTTAACTAAATTAATAACACACTTTAATTTAATTCTTATTTAAGCTAAAGTTTATTATTATAATCATGTTATATTATTAATTAATAATTACTTATAAATCTTGTATTTTATTATTAATTAATAATATTTATATTATGACTAAGTATTTATTCTTAATTAAACTTTACTATATACTTATGGCATTTAATAATTATGCCTTATAATATGTGCTTATTAAACTATAGCTTTTATCATATACTTATTTAATAAGCTTATTACAATTTATGGAAACATACTAAATATCGAAACTTTCTATTTTTGGAAACTTACTATTTGTGGAAACTTTCTATTTTTGGAAACCTGCTATTTTTAGAAAGTTACTCATTTAGATACAACAAGTACATTAACACATAAGAACATGAAATACACTAATCAAAACACATGAAACATTAGGAAAACACGTGATTTAATATGAATCAGTATTATAAATTAAGAACACTTAAACAAGACAAGAACAAGTAAAACAAGTTAAGAACACGTCAAGTAAACTAAAAATCAGTTAAGTATAAGTTAATTAGATAACTCATATACGTACCTTTTTATTATGTAGCTAATGTGAAGTTGGAGTGATCTTCCACTTTCGTTTTCATCCTCATTACTGGACACAAGGTACGGATATTTCGTCCTTCAGTAAGGACACTCTCTTTTCCTATATTAGGATTACCCATATGCAACCATCTATTTTTCCTTAGTAGTTTATGTGTCTTAAACACTTTCAATAAATGCTATGTTTTATTTTTAAATTTCCTAAGATATATACATGCATGCCAGTTTCACCTAGTTATGGAGGTACCATAACAATAACACTGTAGGTACCGGTGTTATGACTCTTCCGCAGTGAGAGTGATTGCTCGCGGCGTCCCTTTTAGTTATTTGGCCTATTTTATTATTAACATGCAGGGAGAATGGGTGCATCCTAGTACAAGTTTAGAAAGATTACATGGTAAATGTGGTGTGTGCCTTACATCCGTTACATGGAGCTGATCCCTCCACACAGACTATTATAATTAGAGGCAGCCCCTCTAATTGCATGATGAGGTCACTCCTCTGTGTATTCATGCACGCTGATATATTTCATGACCTATATAAGCTTCTTGGGCATTTAAAATACAGTTATGAACTAAACATAAGCCTTTTCAGTATAAAAAAAGTCTTTTCAGTATAAACATGAACATCAGACTTCTCAGTATAAATCTGTTTTAAAACAACTTCTAGGTTTTCCAGGACTTACACATTTTCTGTTGCTTTTCATATCTTCTGCTTATGTTTCATTATTAATTTCCATGTCATATATTCGTTCACTGAGCGTATTGCTCAGCCGTATATTTTCCTTTCCATGACCCAAACGGTAGGTACCCAAGGACAGACTTGAGCATTTGGAGGACGTGCATAGGATGGAAGCTTCCTTAGACTTCTTCTCCTTTTGCCTCATATACTTATGCTTGCTTGGACACTTGTTTTGTCCTTCCTATTTCATTTACTTTAATTATGTTTTGGGCTTATGTTTGGGAACCGATGTTTGATTCCGGTTTTCACTTTTGGTCATTTATGTTTAGGACATTTACCTTGCATGCTTTGATGACACGCCATAATTATCATGTAACGGTTCACTTATCAAAGTGGGGTGTTACAAACAGTCTCTCCCTTCTTGCAGTCCTTCAACATATGACCTGGTTGTCCACACTTAAAACAAACGTCGGCAGCCCGACGACATGGTCCATGACGTCTACGACCACAAGTAGTGTAGATAGGGTGGGTATACTTGCCAGGAGGTACCCTCGCTACCTGAGAGCCTGTTTAAAAAGATATGCGTGAGACATGATTATTAGGCATAAACATGACTACACTGAATGTTTAACTTATATTACCAGATGAAAACGAGTTATTAGGCTGCTGACCCTTAACATTCTGGTCACGCCAACTCGTAGAGTTCCTGTTATGATGCTGAGATGTTTGCACTTAAGAGATACAACAGCTTAACATAAAATAGTTTAATATTTTAGGGGCCTATTGTTGTTGGAATAACTGGCATTGTTACGGTAAATATCATTACCAGTTACGCTTGTCTGATCTATATTGGTCATTAGTTTAACCGTGCCCCTTGTTGTTCGTCTGTTGAGTGTCCGGTTAGGACCAGTCTCCACCCTTCTGTCTGAAAGATACAACTAGATTGGACAAGCTATAAAAATGAACATACAAATTGGAATGAGATGATAACGCTTGATGACTGAAATTTATACCTCTTCTCTGGACGAGCTGGCTCCTCATAGTCATCTCTCTAATGGAGCATCTCCAAGCTTTGTGTTACGTCTAACACTTGTGACACATTAGTGAAAGTGGCACTAAGTAGCCGATCAGCAGTCGATGACTGAAGAGCCCAGCGAAAGTGCTTCGCTTGCTCTTTAGTTGTACCTGTAGCAGCGCCCAGAAATCCAGCTAACCTGAGGAATCTGTTAGGACCTATTTAATAGGTGATTTGTAATAGGTGAACTAGGAGGTATGTAGTTCATCCTGGTCCTAGTATTAGTAGGAGCAACACGTTCTCCTAGTCTAGTAGTAAAGTCAAACAGTAGTATTTGTAGTAGTTTGTTAGGATATGCATGGGATATCTAAAGAAAGGATATGCATATCAACTGTTACACGTTTTATGATTAATGTAGTTAGGGTTTCCTTGTAGTATAAATGGAACCCATTGGCAGAAGGGTTGGACACACATTCACCAGTTTTCATTTCATATATCAATATAGTAGAAATCCTTAGAAAGGATCAAGTTATTTATCTAGTTCTTCTGTTTCTTCTTGTTCTTAGTGTTTGTATTCCGCACAAATACTTTGTGTTCATTAGAGTCTCTCTGTGAATAGACTTGTGATTACAGAAGTTGTTCACCATCCTTAACAGGCTGAAAGATCTACAACTAAAGGACCCACCAAGTGGTATCAGAGCCTGGGAGAGTATCTATACAAGAAGAACCATTTTCTTTCATTTTTTTTACTAACTGAATCATGTCTGCTTCTAGTTTCACTGATACAGGACAACCAAGCACCAATACTACACAGCCAACACAGTAAATCGTTGCTACTGTCTCCAACACAAATGGGAAATTCCCACTCCTGAAGAAGGAAGAGAATGACAGCTGGGCCATGAAGATGGAGTGCTGGATCACCAAAACTGATCTAGACTTGTGGAAGATTACCTAGAATGGAAACAATAAGAAGACTACTGGTAGAGACAAGAATGGTAATATCACCATTCTAGATCCTAAAACTCATGAAGAAATCACAGCTGTACAAAAGGAAATCAAAGCAAAAAGTATTTTGCTTTAGTCTCTTCCTGATGATCATATGGGTGATTTCTACCACTTGGATGATGCTAGGGAAATTTGGAATGACATCAAGGCAAGATTTGGAGGAAATGAGCAATCCAAGAAGATGTGAAGATCAATGCTGAGAGATGAATTTATAGAATTCTAGATTTCTGAGACAAAAGGTCTTCATCAAGGGTATGACAGGTTTCAAAAGATTCTCAGCCAATTGAATCAACTCAGGTCCAAACCAGACAATGAAGACATCAATGTCAGGTTTCTTAGAGCTCTGCCTCATTCATGGAACCAGGTAGTCATCTCTCTAAAAGCAAAAAGAGGACTTGAGTATCTCTCTTTTGATGACTTATTTTACAAACTCAAAACTTTTGAGTCTCATGTGAGAGGATACCCAAGTGACTCCCACTTCACTCCTGCTAATTCTTCCTCTGTTAATTCCATGGGCTCTAGTCCAATGACCTATACCAGTAGCCCAATCTATCCTCTGTCATCACAACATACTCCAACTCCTGAATCAAAAGTCAAGACCAGTAGCATGGTAGAAACTGTTCTTCACTCCTTTGTTGCAGATGTTGATCCACAGCAGCAGCTAGCTTTTGATGACTTCAAACAGGTTGATAAGCTTGACTTAGATGAGATGGACCGCAAGTGGAAGATGGCTATGCTTACTCTCTGAGTTCATAAGTTTAAGAAGAAGGCTGGTAGAAAATTCAGCTACAACCCAAGAGAGCCAGCCAGGTTTGATAGGAGCAAACTCAAATGGTACAACTGTCATCAGCAAGGACATTTTGCTAGGGAATGCCCTAATAAAAATTACCAGGAAAAGAACAGTTATTTAGCCTTCAAGGTTCAAGAGCTTTAGGAGGATAAGAAAGTTTTGGTATCTGTTGATACCATGATAAATTGGAATGATCATGAGACTCCAACTTTGGATACAGCTGAGTCTACTACTGATGTGTTTGCTATGATTGCCGGTCACGTATCTGAGGCAGAGGAAGAGGAGGAATTTGCTCTAATGGGAATCTCTCCTCAGGTACAAAATTTCCCTCTTGGTTGTGATGATAAATATTCTGACCTCTTAACACAATGCAATGAACTAAATGCTCAAAATGACAAGTATTTTTTAAAAGTTCAAGCGTATAAGAGTTCTCTCAAAACTTTAGAACAACAAAAGAAGTGGTTAAAAAATGCTCAACTTGAGTATGAGGATAGGATTAGGGTGTTAAGTATTGACTTAGAGAATACCACGAACTTGCTCAAGTATACTGAAAAACTTAATACTAAGAGTATTCAGGCAAAATAAGAAATGCAAGTGAAACTGGATGCTACTTTATTAAAATTTGATAAACGGCAAAAAGCACCCAACAATCTTTCCAAGCTAATAGATAGCAGTATGTCAGGAAGAACTAAACAAGGGTTAGGATTTGACAACTATATAGGCCCATATGATGTTTTTTATTTATCCTTTTCAAGTGTCTTTGATCTTGACAAAGAGGAGGAGGGAGAACCTAGTTACAATAGGTTTAAACCAGCTGTAGCAATGCATGATGTTCCTTCACCTCTTACGAATAACATTATGCCTACATCAATGCATAAAGACTTAGATGAATCACAGATGCATGAGTCTCCTAAAAGTTCTACTAACACTAATGACTTTGTCTCTTGTACTTTCAATGACAACGCAACTAACTATTCATCGTGTGGTTCAAGTGAAGAGTCAAGTCCCTCGAGTCCCAAGCCAAATGACACTACTACTTCTAGTGATAGGATGAGTGATGAGAGAATTTCTACTGCATCTACTTCCATTGTTTTTTATTCTAGTATTCTGAATTCTAGGACTGTTGATTCTCCTAGAATTGTTTGTAATAAGAATAGCAGTACAAAAAAATGTCATTTGAATAAAAGGTCTTTTAAAACATGCTTTATTTGTGGTAGTAAATTTCATTTGATTAAAGATTGTGATTTTTATGATCAAAATCCTACTGGCTATCTTTCTTATGGTACTTGTAGAACAAGATAATCTAAGATCTAATCAAGAGGGTTGTTGTTTTCTAGAGAGAGAAAGAAAGAAAAACTTGTATTTATGAAATGATGAGTAAACAACCAACACCCCTTTCCATGGTGGAAAGGGGTTTATATACCCAAGTCCCTAAGTGGACTTGGGCCTCCGGCCCATGAACATACTCATGGGTCGAGTTAAACATAAACATTAATTAAACAATACTACGAGCCTATAAATATATTGTTGGAGTGACAGAGACTTTCTAAATACGAAAAAACGTATTTCCAACAATCTCCCCCAAAGGGAGGTCACTCCAAATTACAAAGTCCTAATCTAGCATGTTAGATCTTCGTTCTTGTGCTCGTAGTCCACTTTTTCTTTTCTTCTTTTTCCTTTTCGGCTTGTGAATATGTTGTAATAATCTTTGAACTTTGGCTTGCAACACGTTCGTTTGGCTTTGACTTGTCTTGTAACTTGAGATCATCTTCACGTGCAGTCTTTGCCTTCTTGTGATGTTTTCCTCTTTGTGACTTCATGTCCCACATACCTATCTTTTGTTGAATTCTTGAAAGTTTAGAGTTGATACAGCAGAAGACTTTTAGGTCATACTTTGTTGAATTTTATGCAGCAACATAATAAGACACAAATAAAATGGATTTGATATTTTATTCTGATTCGGTAGCATTTTACCTCCGGTCGGTGAAGACCGTTGGACGATAATAAATATCGTACTTGTGACAGGTAGCTCTAATTAAAGATCTCATTGACTGCGAACATAAAGAGTGAATCACTTGGATATTAGATATCCTTATGATTGAAGCTGTCAATTCATTAATCCTGGATCAAGTGTAAGATTTTCACCATCGTTGCTTTCCAGTTGTCACGATCTTGATTCAAATAGAATCTTGCTTGTCACCTACCGCAGTGCTGTTTGATGTTGACACTAGAAGGATTTCCACTCTTCACTGTGAACACTAAAGAGTGCCACTTTGAGTGTTCTGGCAAGATCACTTGGATTTTGCGCAGAGGCCTTGGAACAAGTTTAATCTCAATTAAGAGTTAAACCATCGTTTTTTTCCAGTTTTCACAAGATTAGTTCTTAAATAACCGCACATGTCACCTACCATAAGCTTCTCGCTCTAGTCTTCAGTGGAAACCAACGACCAGGATCTTCAAGGCAGTTGGTCTTAAGTGGATTCCCATCGAGATAACTGATGAAACCTGCTCCAGCACTAATGCGAGTGTTCTGAATGTAGAATATGCATTTGTTACTCCTAACACTAGTATTTGTACAAATTCTTCTTCTTTCATTGCAGGTACTTCAGCGGATTCTGAATCCATTTCTTCAAAGGGTTCCAATTCTGTACATTCGACATCACCTTCTTCTGCTGTACAAAGCTATTTTGGATCATTTTCAAAAACATTGAAAATCAAAATACAAAAATATAAAACCTATAAAAACAAAATAAAAAAAACGAAAAAATGTTTCAAAAATACCAAAAATATTCTTCTCGACATGTCTTTCAGTTTTGATAATATGGACGTGCCTAGAAATGTCGCTCAATAACGACACGGGTGTGTACATAAAGCTTGAATGAAAGTTAAAATGTTTTCAAAACATGTCATTTCCTTTTTTCTTTAAATGATTTGCAATTACTTCAGATTGTGACTCGTGCCTCAAAGAATGGAAAGTTAATCACGGATGATAACTTATGATTAACAACGAGAAACTCAAATTTCTCGGTCATGAGCTTTCAATAAAACCATTCCATGTTTTTAAGCTCATGAAAACGACTTACAGTTACATGTCAGACTGTAACTCTAACTTCAAATAAAGGAGAGTGTATCTTTAAAGATAACTTCTCCTAATAACGGGTAGAGAAACCTATCTCGGGTTGAGCTTGTCATAAAACATTCAATGTTTTGAGCTCAACATAATGGATTATAGTCATATGCAGACTATAACCCGGTCCCCAAAGAAAGGAAAGTCTATGAATTATCCTCAACAACGGGAAATTAATTTTTCTCGGTCATGGGCTTATATTAAAACATTCAAAGTTTTAAGCTCATGAACTCAAGGAAAATGTTCATTTATGTACATTTTTCCTCAACAACAGGAAATTCAGTTTTCTCGGGTTTGAGCACAATTTTTCAAGGTATTTCAAACTGTGTGCTCATATACTCCCCTATTTTAATTAGAATTTCTTTTCGAGGGGGAGTACAAACTTTCATGCAACATTATTCTCTCCTTGTTTCATCACTAGTTTAACAAAAATTTCAATCACATGCAATCTTTGAGGGGGAGAATAGTGATTAATATGTGATCAAAATGTTTTATGTTGGATAAGATCTTTGAGATAAGTGCTTTCTCGTCCTAACATGTGCAAAATGTTCACTTAAATTCTTTCGCATTTTGATGCACATGTGTAGGGGGAGTGATTTTTGGTGAGTAAGAAAGTTTTTCTGGTTACGATATCTATACCTTCAACACAATTATTCCCGACGATATTGGTGTCAAAAGGTGGTTAGGTATTCGTCCTATGATCCAGCCAGAACCGGAGGGATCTTCCTAGGGACAATCCATTTGAACTTATAAGTCCTTAGGAAAGATAGAGTAGTTGAGCGTACGAGAAAAATGCCGACCAAGTACTTAAGCTAGCATTGGAATAATCACAACAAGGTGCTAGTTATGACGTATTGGTAAGCATTGAAGGGGTTGAAGAATGAAAAAGAAATGTATGGATAAAGGGTGAAAAGAAATAACCCTCCATACAACTTAGACAGAAACCAGGTCAATACATCTATTATCAGAATCAGTTTCATAATTTCTGATACTGAAGACAAAGCATCATGGACCCAATGATGCAATGCACAACCCTTCCCAGCCTACTCAAGCTTCTCTCAAAAGAAGTTTGTTTTATAGTCACGGAGTTCAACTCATTTCTATCAACTTTCTCACTCCGAGATAGTAGATATTGAAAAGGTGGCAGTCTGCTCCAGCCTCCGATCACCAAATAAACGTGCACTTATAGAGTCTAGAGCCAACGAGATTCATCAAAAAATCTCATTAGGACACTTATTACATATATCAATTGTCGTTCATCATTAGAACACAAGCGATTATTTACAGAGTCCTACGCTCTATCCTTGTGATATTGCCAGAACATTCAGAGTGATACTCTTTAGTATTCGCAGTGATGAATAGAAATCCTTCCAGTGTTAACATCAAACAGCACTGCGGTAGGTCATATGTAAGATTTACTTGAATTAAACATATGTTAACTGGAAAGCAACAGTGGTTTGATTCTTTTATGATTCAAACTCGTTCCAGGTCTCGACGCAATATCTTTATGATCTTGCCAGAACATTTAGAGTAATACTCCTCAGTATTTACAGTGAAGAATGGAAATCCTTTTAGTGTCATCATCAAACAGCACTGCGGTAGGTGACGTGTGAGATTCCATACGAATCTAACTTGTGTCAACTGGAAAGCAACAATGGTTTGATTCTTAATTGATTCAAACTTATCCCAGGAAATTGAATTGACGACTTAATAAGCAGAATGGAACTACAAGATTCACTCCTTACTATGAAGTATCTTTCGATATATTCAAGTATTAAGAATGGCTACCACAGCCGGAAACCCTGTCAAGGAAGTTCTTTGAACTTACCTAATCACAGGTACAGTATTCGTACTGTATAACGGGAAACCGGAGGAATGCAAACGGTGGAGTAACCTCAAGAGTCGTAATTCAAGACCACATGCTCATGTAAAAGAAGAAAGCTCAAGAACATCTAAAGACAAAGACTTCCGCTACTCTGATGATCAAGGGAGATTGTTAACAAGCTTTCAAGACAACACCAAATATGAGTATGTGGGGAAAGACACAAGAACACAAGTTGGCAAAGTTTCAACATCAAGGCAAGGCAAAGATCAAAGATCCAAGATCACAAGTCATGTAAGGAACTATGAAAGAACTCTCAAGACAACGAGTTATAAAGTCTGCAACATCAAAGTGAAGTCACATATTACATGACCACCCCTTAGGGGGAGATTGTTAGCCGTATTTAAAGTGATGGTCATATAATATACCGTTACGCAGCTCATGGAAAATGCTAATTAACGGTGTTGAGAGTTCTAGCATAATGTTATGTATGTAACAGGAATTAGTCCCGAACTCACAAATGAGGAATGCATTCCATACATTAGACGTGTAGTATAAAAGGCCCAAGACACCTCATTTGTGGTGTGTGTCTTCCATTTTTTATAGATTATAGAGAGAGAAACATTTGTGTTTCTCTCACTAGGAATTCACAACCATCCTTGTTTTTTTATTTATTCTTCATCTAATCTAATCTTTCTTTTTGGTTTAATCTTGTTCTTCATCATCTCTATTTCTTGTTCTATAAGTCGTGTGTTACGTCCTACTGTAATACTTTCGTATTACTCAGTTGTTCTAGCAATATTACAAGAATATTGCATAGGACTCATAAAAATCTTTCTTGTTTTTAAAATTATGTCCTAATGAGACTTTTGATGATCTCGTGGCTCTATACTCAATAGTGCATTTTGTTTTGGTGAGCGGAGGCTGGAGAGGATTGCCACCTTTTCAATATCAATTTATTCGGAGTGAATAAACTGATAGATAACGTGTTGAACTCCGTGACATTAAAACAAATACCTTTTGAGAGATATTTGAGTTGGATGGGAGGGGTTGTGCATCGCATCACTGGGTCCATGATACTTTGTCTTCAAGATGAGTTGACCCGGTTTCTGCCTAAGTTGTAAGGAGGGCTTCTTTCTTTACACCCTTTATCTTTACATTTCTTTTTCATTCTTCAACCCCTTCAATGCTTACCAATACATCATCACTAGCACCTTGTTGTGATTATTACAGTGCTAGCATCAGTACTTGGTCGGCATTCAGATATGTTCATAATCCATTCTCCATCTTTCCTAAGGACTTCTATTTTCTAACTAATGAATTGTCATTGGGAAGATTCCTCCGGTTATGGAAGAATCATTGGACTAGCACCTAATCCTACCACCCTTTTGTCACCACATCCGTCGTGAATTAAGTGTGTTTTGGGTAAGTACTTGTCACCATGAAAAATCCTTGAAAACTCACTTAAGATACTTGTGATATAAATATCAAAGTTTAGTATCTTTAAGTGTTTTTGTTCATCAAAAATGCTCCCCCTTAACATGTGCAACACACATATTAAGTTGATTTATACTTGAAGTCTTTTTCATGTTTAGCCAAATATATTATCAAGTCTCCTTAATCCCATTTTCTCCCCTTATCCAAAATGTTAACCATCAATATTTTGGATATTAATGGATTAACCAGTCTTTGGGTAACAAAATGAAATTAGTTGCTGGCCATAGAACATATCAATGCTCTCCCTCAAGTTAATGAGGGTTAGTTGTAGTGCTTGAGTATGATAGATTTTGAAAGATTTAGAATCTCGTGAGAAATTCTTGAAACATTATCATACTTTCACACTAAAGTATGCCACAAAAGCACAATATTCACAGTATATACATATTCACAAGAAATATATGGAGTTAACCTGAGATACTACGACCCATTTTAAATGGATCATTCCATTAGCTTGTGGTGCGCTCCATATGGTCTTCCACCAACGAATCGTTCTAGACTTATTATAAGACGTTTTTCCCTCACCTTTTCATCAATCTTCCTGATCGTATAGGTAGCGCTATGTTGAAATACCGTGTGCCATTCTACAGTAACCTCTAGAAGAGTCTTATACTTGTTGAGATGCACCAACTTTTCCCGAATATGGGTGAGAGTCCCGTCACAGAATTTGTTGATCTCTAGAATTCTATGAACTTCATTAAACCATGACCATTCAAGTAGAAAATGGCGGGCATCGGGTCAGTGGTGCTGGTGTATGGAGATTTGTCTGTATTCCTTTGCAAGACTTGAGTACGTGGTTTTTCAAGATTAAGCTTCTTTTTATAACTTTCTACTCCAAGTTGCAGATCTTCAACTCTTTTCTTGATGACAACTCGACGTGTGTACATTCTAAGAGCTGAATTCAAGGCAATGAGTTCTTTAGAGTTCAAGTGTCTGAGCGCGTTGTGATTAATCAAAAGCAGCATGTCTTTAATATCTTCGAGACGAAGAAGTGGGAAATCTCCTTCCTGCATAGTGTAGATATTATCATCTTCTCTTTTGATTCTGATCTCTGTCAAGTGTTGATAGCCAGTTTTGGGTTCAATCCTTACTCCTTAGATGCTTTTGATACGAGTTAGAGAGAAGACTTGAGGACCTGAGTTGTGCAGACGTGCATAGTTGTAGGCGCGTCGCACACGCTCATCCCAATGTGAAGCACCCAATTCGGCATATCGATCATATTCAAGATATACTTGTGGAACCCAGAGACGATTAACTTTTTCCTCTATCCAAGGTATCAAATCCCGAGTTGAAGCTTTTACCAATGTTAAGGAGGTCGCATACTTGTTTGCTCCATTGACCAAGTATTCGAGATCCTTGTCGACGAAGAATTCTAGTGCGATTTGATCATCATCTGTAGGTGTGGGGAGAGGAGGTTTTCTAGTTGCATGAAGACTGTCCCTTTGAGTAGTTCTCAATGCTTTCAGAAGCTCATTTGCGTTGTACTCGTATTCCATATTGCTTATCTTGGATTTAACACGAAGTTTGGGATTTTTGAGTCCTCTCACAGCCATTGCTTGAGTTATGTTAGACCCATAGTTGTACTCCAAGAATCTTGAAAAATCTATTTGATTGCTTAGGAATTGGGAGAATTCAGCTTCATCAGCCTTTGTCAATGGACGAAGTGCAGCAGCGTTTGAAACCCAAGGTTGTACAAGTGCATTTTCATCTTCCTCGAGTGTATCTACCCATGCTGGTTCAATTGACTCTAGAACAACAAAAACTTGAGTAGAGACGTGAACATCAACAATAGGTACGGCTACGGCTTCAGTTTCTGGTATGCCTTGGACTGGATCAGAGACTGGAAAATCCGGTACAGGTTGATTGGGTTCTGTCAGTTGTTGTTGTGTAGTAACTGAAGTAGCAGTAACTGGGGCAGATGTGATAGGAACAGATGTGGTTGCAGGAGCGGTTGTAGCTGGTGTATGAGATGAGGTTGTATTCGCATCTACATCATGAAACTTATCGGTGCGTCTTCCTTAGCGAGGTGGAGGTTTTGGAGTTGATTTATATTTTGTACATCATCTTTGTGAGATTTGTCACCTTTGGACTTGTCGTTATCAGACTTGTCTTCCTTATGTCCATCATTCTTCCCTGTATCAGCATCCCCTTCTTCTTCATCATCACCATTTTTGCCGTCACCATCACCATTATCATCACCATCACTGTGTTTATCACTACCGCTTTCGTCATTACTACCGTCTTCGTCATCACTACCTCCTTCTTCATCACTTCCTCCTTCGTCATCACCACCTTCGTCATCATCACCTTCGTCGTCATCACCATTGTCATCATCACCATTTTCATCATCATCAGCATCATCTTCATCATTGTCGAATTCATCTTCCTCTTTCTCTTCATTTAGGATATTATAGGGAACTACAGTACCATGTTTCTCGAATATCTTAGTATCTTCATCCATAGCCGTTTTAAGAGCTTTGTAAAGGTTCTTTTGAGCTTTAGTTTGGTTGTAGGACCCTACTTGTATCATCCGAGCATGTAAGAGTTTCTTTAACTCATAATCCGTGAGCCTTTGAGCAATGAGAAAATCTGACTTATTATTGTCAAAAGACTTGATCATGACGTTGCTTGCAGCAATTTGTTTCAACTCGTCTCGCAGAATGTCAATAGATTCCTTAACCTTTTCATCAAGCGATTCAACAATTAAATCGTTAGCTTTGGCAACAATCTATTTCTCATCTCGGTACTTCTTTTTGAGTTCTTGAAGACGAATTAGCTTTGCTTCATTTTTGGCGGTTTCATTGGCTTTGACTTGAGCTAGTTCTTCTGCATGTAGTTTGCGAGATAATTCTAACTCTTCTTGAAATTTAGCAATTGCGTCTTCTTGAGCTTTTCTTGTGGATTCTTCACTTTGCTGTCTACGAGCTAACTCCTCTTTAACTCGAACCATCTCTTCTTGTTGAGCTTTCAAGAGTTGATCCATTTGTATCATGAACAAGGCTGGTAACGATGGAATAAACGATATCGGTGCTACTGTTGTTTGTTGTGTAGGAGCAATGGTCATGACAGTGCTTGAAACTGAAGTGGAGAGAGGTTGACTTGGTAGAGTTAATGTAAGTTGAATTGAGGCAGGTGGAGTCACTGTAATAACTGGTGGAGGTACTGTTGAAACTGGTGGAGGCACTGTAGAAACTAGTGGAGGCATTGTAGTAACTGGTAGAGACACTGTAGTACTTATGGCTTTGGTAGTCTCAACATTTGTAACTATATGTTCAGTGTTAACAAATGTTTTCGTATCATTAGACCCGGAAATGTCCATATCCTTCAATCCGGCATGAACTTGTTGTTCATCATGAATGTCGACATCGTCATCAACTTGGGCAGATTTCTCACGAAGAGGTATGTAATCATCAGGTTTCCCAAATTCAGCAATATCAGGAGGTAGCTTGGTTTCCTTTGCCTTCATACCAGAACCACTACCCCCCGTGTCTTTCTTACTTTGCATGATATCTTTCTTTACATTTCGTCTTTCATTTCTGCGAAGCAGTTCTTCTTTATTAATATCTTCATCTTCATCCTCAAGCATCAGTTGCTTCCCACTAGACTTAGCAACACTTTTCTTCCTTTTGGGCTTAGGTGAAGTTGTTTCTTCTGATGGTTCACTGTGTTTGCGTTTGTCTTTTGGTTTTGATGAAGAAAATTCTCCAGAAGCGACTCATTCTTTTTGTGTTTCCACCTCTCGCAAAACTTTCTTGTAAGCCTCACTTGTCTTGATAGCATCATTCAACAGGTTATCAGGAACTGGAGCAGGAATCCATGAATAAGTATCCCTTTGTCCTTCTGTTTTCATGAAGGTCAATAGATCATCGTCCTCTTTAGTATGGTAGAAGAACTTTCCATGTTTATTAATTTCATCGTCTTCTTTCATGGAGTAATCAATGATCAGCTTTATGAATCGAGGAAATGGAAAGTGGTCAGACTTCTTCTTTTTGTTGTCAAATAGTTGATAGGTGAACTCCTGCCACACATATTTGGCATAATCTATCTTTTGGTTCTGAAAGATTCCCAAAAATATGCAAGCTTGAGGGAGTCTGAATGAGTCAGGGCGACTATGTTTTGTAGTAAGACACCGAATAAGTATATTGAATATCGCCTTCCATGGTTGTCCTAGTTGTGTTGTGGTAAATTGTGACAAGTTCCTTAATTCTTTACCATATCCTAAAGATTGAAGTGTATCTACGAGATCGTCCTTGGTTGGATCAGGAACAAACTCGTCCCCTTCAGCTAAACGAGGTAATCCAAGAATCTGACGAAAGTGGGTAAGAGAGACTATCTTTTTACGTTTGTCGATTATGAATGAGATCTTTTTGTCAGACAGTGACTTCTTGGAGACCCAAACTTCATGCATGTACACCTTTGGAACTGATGCTGTATATCGTAATGCATTTTTTATTGGTGAAATATCAAGGATCTCCATGGCTACTTTGAAAGCATGCTGAGTTGGTACAAAACCTTCTTGTAGTCTGAGATTATTTGGTTTGAACTTAAGACGTTCATCGATTGAAACTAGCTTGAGATCGGCTTGTTGTTGTTGATCCATAGTGATTATGTTTAAGATAAAACACACAAGGTTGATACAGACAAAACAATATATCACTATGCATAAAAATCCTTCAAGCATGGCAAGCCTATCATATGATAAACAAATACATAATACAAGGAATTGATAGAACAGACAATACTAGTTCGCAATACCAATCACAACTACTTCGCAATCCCAATCAATACTACTTCGCAAAGATCAATCAACGCTACTTCGCAATGTGCAATTAATACTACTTCGCAATACTAATCAATATTACTTCGCAATGATCAATTAATACTGCTTGGCAATACTAATGAATTACTACTTCGCAGTGATCAATCAACGCTACTTCGCAATCTTAGTTACTTTGCAATCAAATATACTGAGAAAAAAGAAAGACTACTTCGCAATCAAAAAGACTTTGCAAAATAGCTACTTCGCAATCAACTTCGCAATCAGAACGACTTCGCAGTCAATCAAGATCATGTACTTCGCAATCATAGTCAATATCATTTACTTCGCAATCATAGTCAACATCATGTACTTCGCAATCACAGTAAATATCATGTACTTCGCAATCACAGTCAATATCATGTACTTCGCAATCACATTCAATATCATGTACTTCGCAATCACATTCAATATCATGTACTTCGCAATCACATTCAATATCACGTACTTCGCAATCACATTCAATGTAATGTACTTCACAATCACGTTCAATATCATGTACTTCGCAATCAACTAATATCAAGTACTTCGCAATCAACTATACTTTGCAAACAACGAAACCACTTCTCAATTACAGTGCACAAAAAATCTCACTTCGCAATCTCAGTTAAAGAATCACTTACTTCGCAATGATGAACTTCGTAACCAAATTTTACTTCGCAGAAAAATACATTGTGATTTTTTACTTCGCAAGAAAATCTACTCCTAATTGTTCATCACTAAAATCAAACTGATTTTTGATCCTAAAGTAATTAGACTAGATTTTAAGGCAATCTAAGCAATATTATGTGTTCTAATACTTATTCGAACAAAACCCATCTATCAATTTATCCATACAATCCACTTAATTGAAAAAACCCATTTACAAACCCTAATAAGAATTAATCAGTGACATAGTATTCAATTGAATGACAAACACAATGGATTCACAAAAGATTGTACTTACCAATATGATAATAGCAGAGAATTGACAAGATAAGCAAAAGTTGAAGTATTTCAACAATGGCGGCAAGAGTTTTGTGTATGTTTGTGAAACAGTGAAACGAAAAAAATAGATAAGAAAAAGGGGCGGGTTTATATTGATTTTGATCTAGGTCAACTTGTCATTTTTACACTTTGGTCATCCTATTTCTTTCTATATTTTTTATAGTTAAACTTTAACATTGTGATAACTTAACACAGTTTATTAACTATATGTTAACACACAACTAAATCACGAAATCACATAAATCACGAAGCATAATGAATACACACGAAGAATGATTCACCATTAAGCATGTAACCAATTAATTTTATGAAAGACTTTTGAAGACCGATTTAATTATGAAAGTGATTTGAAATTTTTCTCCCCCTTAAATACAGACCCGTTTTCTATCGAAAGAGCTGTAGTCATTGTATTAAGGAGTACTGATGAAAGACTATTTCCATTGAAAATAATATAAGAACGATTCGTGATGGCAATAAGATTTCTCTTATTTTAACAAAATAAGTGCACTGAAGCGTACACAAATTTGTGTTAGACCAAGTTATAAAGTAAACTTGATCCCTTGTATGATTTTAACGTAAATCATACCCGAGAAAATTAATTCCCGTTGTGAGCCAACGTCTTCGTATGAAATACGTGACTTTAATGCGAAAAGCGGGTTGTAGTCAGAAATAACTACAAGCCATGTGGGCATGTTTTAAAATATGTACAACTTTTATACGGACTCTATTTATGGCGTCGTGTCAATTTTAATTGACATTTCTAAGGCCGTAAATATTACCGTACTAAAAGACATGCCCGATTTAAAATGAAAAAATATTTTTGGATTTTCTTGATTTTATGTTTTTTATGGTTTTAGTGTGTTTTATATTTTTTAATTTTTCTTTTGGTGGTTTATATATATACGAAAATATACAAGATCACGACAAAAGGATACTCTAGAATAGTTTACCACCACTATTTTGCAGATTCTTCTGGCAACTCCTTAAGTGTCGCTAGTGAGAATGATTTCATGCCTAGCTTTTCGATCAAAAACTCGATACGTCCTCGATCTAAGGCCTTTGTGAATATATCCGCCAGCTGATACTCAGTGTTGACAAAATATAGCTCGATCACCCCATTTTCCACTTGCTATTTGATGAAGTGGTAGCGTATGTCAATGTGCTTTGCCCGGGAATGTTGAACGTAGTAGCAGCAAAGGGCAATTGCACTTTTGTTATCACAGTACATCGGGATTTTGTTGAATCCAAGACCGTAGTCAGTTAATTGTGATCTCATCCAAAGAACTTGAGCACAACAACCGGACATAGCAATGTATTCAGCCTCTGTACTGGATATCGCAGCACTTTCCTGCCTTTTGGATGCCCAACTAATCAGTCTATCTCCAAGAAGTTGCACACTGCCAGAAGTGCTACGTCGAGTATCTTGACACCCAACATAATCCACATCTGCATATGATATTAGTGCAATAGAGGAATCCTTCGGATACCATAGACCACGATTAAGTGTTCCTTTAAGATACCAAAAGATCCTTTTCACAACATGTAAGTGCTTATCGGTAGGTCGAGCCTGATACCGGGCACACATGCATAAAGCAAATTGCAAATCAGGCCTGCTAGCAGTCAGATAGAGAAGGGTGCCGATCATTCCACGGTAAAGTTTAGGATCGACAGCAATCCCATCCCTATTCTCATCTAACTTGGATCTCTCCACCATTGGAGTATCCACGGGGTCACAATTTTCAAAATGATACTTTTTCAAAGATTCTAGAGCATATTTGGATTGATTAATGAAGATGCCTCTGGGATTTTTAGAAATTTGCAACCCTAAGAAAAATGAAATTTTTCCCATCATCGACATATTAAAACGTGTGGACATGATTTTCTTAAAATGGTCAGACAGTCTTTGAGTAGTGGCAGCAAATATTATATTGTCAAAATAAATTTGTACCAGTATCATGTCGTTGTCCTCCTTGAGAATAAATAATGTTGGGTCCACTTTGCCTTTGGAGAAGCCTTCCGATATCAAATAAGACGATAGGAGATCGTACCACGCGCGTGGAGCTTGTTTCAACCCATAAAGAGCTTTCTTGAGCATGTACACGTGATTAGGGTACTCCGAGTTGATGAATCAATTTGGCTAGCTTACGTAGACATCTTCCCTTAATTCACCATTAAGAAATGTCGTCTTAACATCCATTTGGTAGACGGTCATATTCATGTGAGCAGCATAAGCAAGGAATAGTCTAATCGCCTCCAATCGTGCAACAGGAGCAAAGGATTCTTCAAAGTCAATACCCAAAGCTTGTTTGTAACCTCTAGCAACCAATCTAGCTTTGTTATTTAACACTCCACCTAACTCATCGAGTTTAACCTTATATACCCACAACAATGTAAGGACTTCAACGTCGTCGGGTAAAGGAACTTAATCCCATACTTCAAGACGTTGAAATTCATTAAGTTCCTCTTGCATGGCTTCAATCCAAGATGATTATGTCATGGCTTGTTGCCAATTTTTAGGTTCAATATCGGAAAGAAATGCATCAAAGTAGCAACATAATACATGTTCTTGGAGTTGGTGGCGTGTTAAGACTGGTCGATCGATGTCACCAATAATATTTCAGATTGGGTGATCCTTTGTCCATTTGGTGTTTTGATTTTCAATTCGTGGTGGCCTGGAGTGAACGATTGCAGGAGCTTCCTCTGAGGTAGACGCACCGTTTGGGTTTTCGGGTATTTGTGAACCAAAGAATGGAAGCTCTTGTATGTGAGAAATTTCCATATTGTGATCATAGTAATCCTCTTCAACATCATTAGGAACGAGTGGGGGTGTTGATTCGGGTGTAGTTTGAGAATTGGTAGGGGATGTTGCATCTGGTTCAATAGTAACTATAGATGCATATGATTGATTTCCATTATCTTGAGCAACAACTTCGGGAAACGGAGCTACTGTCGCAGGTGTTGGAGAATCATCACTTGGAGGATCAAAGAATTCATCAAACATAGGTTGAAATAACTCATCCCACTCGGACCTTTTAGGTGGTTTAAATGATGGAGAAACAAGATTGTTGGGAGTTAATTTGGAACTCATCGTACCGGTTCCTATCTCATGTAATGCGGGTTCAGAGTTGTGTTGCTCAGAAGCCATCGCTGTCAGCTCATCAAAATCGGCATCCAAAGTCTCTACTATCTTGCCAAGACGACGGTCATAAATTCGGTAAGCTTTCTTTGCGGGTGAGTAACCAATGAAAATTCCAATATCAGCTTTCGGTTGAAGTTTGCCCAAATTCTCACTATTAGTATTTGGATAACACAATGCACCAAACACATGAAGAAATGAAATATCATGTTTATGTCCATGAAGTAGCTCATATGGAGTTTTTCCATGGCGCTTACGAATGATGGAGCGGTTTTGGGTATAACATGCGGTTGCCACTGCTTCAGTAAATAAGAATAAAGAACCATTCGCATAAATCAACATAGTTCTAGCAGCTTCCATTAGTTTACGGTTACGTCTTTCCACGACACCGTTTTGTTGTGGAGTGCGAGCAACAGAAGTTTCATGTGAAATACCGACCTCTTCATAATAGTCTCGTAGAGTCTGATTAACGAACTTAGTTCCATTATCAGTGCGAATGCGGCGAACAATAGCATTAAGGCGTACTTGGATCATCTTTAAGAAAGTAATAATATAATTTGGTGCTTGATCCTTGGTTGCTAAAAACTTTACCCATGTAAACCTTGAGAAATCATCCACCATGACAAGGATGTATTTTCTACCACTCACACTAGCCGTACACATTGGCCAGCAAAGATCCATGTGCAAAAGATACAGTGGTTCTTGGTTGGTGTCTTCAGCTTTAGGTTTGTATGATTTCTTTGTGCTTTTCCCCAAAGAACGCGCGGAACATAAGTGATCCTTGTCAAACTTAAGTTTTGGATGACCACGAACAAGCTCATTTTTAGCCAAATGGTTAATAGCATCAAAGTTAAGATGAGATAACCGGCGATGCCACAACCATGACTTGGTCTTAGATGCTTTGGAGAGAAGGCATACAGGAGAGGCGGCCATCATGTTCTGAATGGACAGTGTATAGAGATTGTCCCCTCGAGAACCTTTTAACAAGTCATTTCCTGCAAGATCACGAATGAAGCAAGTATGTTGTCGAAAAGCAACTTCAAGGTTTGAATCGCAAAATTGTCCCACTGAAAATAAGTTGTCACCAAGTCCCTCCACATAATATACCCTTGAAATCGTAACATTACCAATTTGATATTCACCATAACCCATGGTCTTTGCAATATGGTCGTTGTCGAATTTAACCATTCCTAGAAACTTGCTGACAAAATTTCTGAGCATCGAGCGATCTCCGGTCATATGGTTTGAGCATCCAGAGCCCAAGTACCAGAGGATGATTTGTACCACCTGAAAATATCACCAGACAAAGACGATGTATAAGAATCTAGTAGTTCCTCTGTGTTAGCAGGTACAGATATATTTATCTTAGATTTGCTAACAGAAGAATTCTTAGGCTTCCAAATTTTCTTCCTAGATGCCGGCTTAGATTCTAGTTGTCTAAGATCCTGAGGTACTTCTTCACTGGTAGGCACAATAGTGGGGGCAGACCTAGTTAAAGGGCGCTTTTTCCATTTTTTAGTGCTAGTGTTCCTATTTAAAGGACGCTGATACCTAACTTCTGTGGGTGTGATCCTAGTTAAAGGGTACGTAGTTCCATTTGAAGTGAAGGTCCTACTAGTGGGTTTCCATTGCCAACCAACTTGGGTGAATTTCTTCCCCGTTGGAGTCCATTCAAGATTATTTCTAATAGCATACATTTCATTCACGTTATCAACAAGGCATAAATCATGACGCTGAGAAAACATGCATTCATTACTATTCCAACATCGCAAATTAGAATTCACATTTTGCTTAGGCTGCTGCACAAACGCAGGGCCTTTAGTCTTAGTTACATGATTCTTTTTATTCAAATTTGAAATAACATTCCTAGGGTGAACTTATACTTTCTTCTTAGCAGTCCTACTAGTGGAAGGCTTGACCCTATTCTTCTTGTCTTGAGATCCTTTAGCCTTAGTAGATACAATTACTCCTGTAGTATCTAAGGGAACATTAGTGACAGATTTTGATTTAGCCTTGATGGGTGTATTTAATATAGGCTTAGATCTTGTATTCTTAGTGAATGGAGTCATGGCAATGGTGGGGGTTTGTTGTTTAAGTGGTGCAGAACCCGGTTGTCCTATGTAATTCAAATTCTCTAAGCATTGTTGTACCTTCTCAATGTAAGCATGAGAAGAGTAATAGTGATTATTCATGTAAACTCCGTAAAATACGGTCATAATTTAATTCTATTTTTCGGGTATTTTTGAAGTATATGATAACGTTAATTATTATGACGTTTGATGGTTTACGTTGAAACCAATATTGAACGTTTTATTTTTACGTTCTGACGAGTGACGAGGACTACTAGTGATCGCGATGCCGATGGATGCCCAAATATTATATTTTAGTATCGATTATTTCGATATTTGAGAATTTTGAATTTTTTATTTCATTACGTATTAAGTCGAGTCCGAACCTTACTATTTCGTTTCGTGTGCGTTTAATTATTTAAACGATCAATTTAACAAACGAGATTTATATTTTTATGAACCCGGGGCATAAACCGACTTTCGTAAATATTTTCAAAATTGACTAATAGTCATTTTATACCCTTTAAACTATTAAATTGCTTTTAAATCCAAAACTATTTACTAATTGCAATTTACCCCCTAACCATACTATATAAACAAAAATTTAACCATTTCACTTCATTTTCCTAAACTTAAAAACACACACTCAAGATTTTCTTCTCTCTCCTATTTTTTTTCCTTCTTTGCCGTGACCCCCATCACCACCAAAATCCACCATTTAAAATTTTCTACTCAAATTTGGAAGAATCCAAGCATAGACCCATCTTAGTTTTCACCTTGTGATTATTTTGAGCTAAGAAAATCCAACATGCATTAACTTGAATTTTTCAAGATCTATTTTTGATGAACATTGATTTGATCCATTTTGTTGGTTGCATGTATTATTTTTGTTATTAGGATCAAGTATTTGGTGTTACTAAACATTGGAAAAAGTTTTGATCTTGAAGATCTTGCAAATCCAATCATAGACCCATTCCTAAAATTGAAGAATGAACATTTTGGTATGATTTTTTATCAACATGCAATTACTTTATTTTTCATAAAGATTTAGTGTTAATTTGATCCATTTTTAATGGTTGCATGTATTGTTTTTATTGTTAGGATCATGGATCTAATCCATTGAAGCTTGGAAATTATTTTCTTGAGGTTTCTTTGACCAAAACCCGCGAAATTCTTGGGGTTCTTGGAGTTCTTGAGTGTTTTGATCTAAATTACTATTGGTAAGGTTCCGTTTATATGTTATTATTATTATAATAATTTTTATTTGAGTGCATGCAAGCACATATTTATTTTTGGTGACATGCATGGACATACAAGTAAATTCTAGGATGATCAAGTGGTGTTAGGGGCTGTTTTTGATATTAGGATGATAGATTAGGTGTTAGAATGAGTTGCATGTTGATGTATATTGATAAAAATGAGAGCTTGAGTCATTTTGAAAAGAGTATTTTATATCAGTGAGTTATAGGCTGTTTTTCGTAGATTAAAGGTTTGATATAGGCTGAGATCACTTGATTTTGTTGTAGTAATCTTCAAGACGCTCGTTTTACTGCTTGAATGAGCTTCTAACTCATTACGGATCAAAAGTTATGCTAGTTTAAGTATTCGTGTACCGGGAGACGCAATTCGGCACAATCCGAAATTGTGGCTGATTTTGGGTCGACTCTCGGGGACTTTAGGCTTGATTAGATAAATGATACTACTGGTTATTAAGTTTTATAAACATAATATGATGAGTCTAGTAGTGGTTTAAAAAGGTTTAATGTCAAAATAATACTTTTAAAGTAGTCTAAATGGTTTTATGAAACAAGTGTACAATTCTGTCCCAAATTTAGAGTCGAGTAAAGTGTCGACCTGATGGGTTTTAAAGTGTGAACTTTGGCTCAAACTTTGGTGAGGTCTTATACAGGTTATAAGTGACCTTGACACCAAGTTTCATCTAAATCGGACAATTCTATATATGGTAGATCGATGTGTACATTTGGAGTGTACATGCTGATTGGTGTTTGGACACTTAGTTCAATGATCGTGTGACGTGAGTTTGAGTGTTCACTATTGGATATGGTGACTTACTCAAGTGTTTAGTCATTATATAAATGACTTAACTACTAGTCCAATTAAGGCATAAGAATAGTTTGACTTGCGTTGACTTGGCGTCGTATGACGGGTCAATTCCAAGTTTACAAGTGTTTAAACGGGTATTGTTGGATAAAGGGAAGAGTATGGATTCACTTGGTTCGTGTCACTAATTATGAAGTATGAATACTTTGAAAATGTTTAAAGTCATATTGTACTTAGTATATATCGATATTGAGTTTGAGTCTTAACGCGCGCCTTATTTTGATAGGTTACGGTTTTCGTGTTTCTCGGGAATCCATATCCTCGGCGATCATCTTACCACTACCGTTTCTACTCAAATCATGAGTATCGTGATTAACTTACCTCGTGACTAAGGTGAGTTCATAGCCTCGCATTTAAATCCTTTAATGTTTTAGAAACCCGCGAGGGGGATACATGCTTGTTTTAATAGATCAAACACAAGTAGTTTTATTATGTGAACGTTGATATGAGTGTTGCGTTGTGGCCTTTCCTTCATGGACCGCTAATTACCGATAACCGGTAAACGCTAGTACAATAATAATAGATCTATTTTGGCCTAACGACCTGTCCGGAGTATGTTTCTTGCGAGGAGCATACGAGGATATGTTGTATTTAGTATTGGGAGTTTCTCACTCCAGGTTGGGCACATGGTTAAGGTTCGGTTCGTGGCTCTAGCATCGTTTGATTGTTCTATGAATAAAATTTTTATTAAGCTTGTGTTGAAAGTTATTATTTATAAACTCTATGGATTCACTCAACATTTTTGTTGACTTTAAGCATGTTTATCTCAGGTTTATATTAGCTTGCTTGGATGGGATTGGATGCGGATATCGAAGAAAATGGACTGTGAACTTTGTACATTGGATAAAAACCTTTTCTTTTAGAAAGATTAAAATTGTGTATGGCAACTTGTTTGAAAATAATTTTTTTAAATTTATTGGGACCTTATAACTCTGATCTTTCGATGAAATCCTCGTTGGTAAACGTTTCTTTTAAAATACGTTTACTGTGACCCGTGAGCTTGTATTATGAAGTAGCAGCCCAATGTTGTATTCCGCTGCGTTGTAAATTTGGGGGTGTTACAGATTGGTATCAAAGCGCGAGTCATAGCGAACTAGGTCGTTTTTCAAAACCTGGACTATGATTGTTTTCGAAAATTGTCACGAGTCGTTCCCCGATGTCCGATACCCGCACGTGCAATCCTTCCCGATTCTTTATGTGATATGTGCTAGGACTTTAATTGTATATTTTATACCATATGTGTGCGTGGTATAAATTGTAATTATATACGTACGATACCGTTCTTTGACGAACCATTAGATCTCTATTTACACCTTACGATCATCCCTATGGACGTACTTTCGATTGTACTATTTATACTGAATAATGGTGTTTCTATTATCATCTGATATGGTTAATTTCGTACATATGTAATATATATCTGTTACGATATTATATATATATCTATATATATGAAACATGGTTTGATTTTGTTTGTGTTATGGTTTGCTTTTTCTCTTTTGAGCCGCGACTAAGGAATGCAAGAAGGAGGCGAAACTATTTCCTCACTGGTCTTTTTGGTCAATCAATAAAAGTAATCTCTATTACTAATATAATCATTTATTTTACGACATAACTTGTTGATAAATGTCTGTGATGAGATCCGTCGAAAACTTGCTTAGATTTGTTGAGAAAATTTCACGATTTGAAACGCGTGTATACATGAGTTTAAACATGATATAAATTAATTTTGGGTCAAATATAAACTTTGGCATGTTTCATAATATACGCTCGTTAGTGGAAACTTTGTCACGTATTTGGAGGTTTGAGATTTTGTAAAAACTTATTGTTAAATTTTAAATAAGATAAAATTTATTTTTACGGATATTTTAACGTAAGACTAAGCTAGTGTTTTGTTATAATGAATAAACTAGAGAAGAATCAAAATACATACTTTATGTGTAAATTTAAATACTTGAAATTAATAATTAAAAGTTGACATAAATTTTTGAAAGAGCGAATCGAGCATTTTAGAGTCAGTTTTAGCCATCCGACAAAACACGATTCTTGTTCGAAATGTCGTTGTTACCCTGAAAATCTTGTCATATGTTAGGTGTATCCTGACTCATAGTTTAAGCGATTTCAGTATCAAATATATTGTTCGTTCACCTCATTCAGTCTCATTGATTCTTGATTTCTGCACCTTATACTTGCATTGACCCTTGATTCTAAACCACCTTAGCGTCATTTTATGAAGTAAAAATTTCCAAGAATGTATATTTATATATGAAGTATTTTATCGTACTAAATACCAAATTGTGTTGACATTTTTTTATAAGAAGACGAAGGAAAAATATGTTTTCCAAGAAAGAATATACAAATAGTTGATTTATTTTTAGAAACAAGGGTAAAAAATAAATTTCTGATTTCTATGCCACGTGATTTACTTATTTTCAAGAATAAGTCAAAAACCTTCATAATATTGTACGTTGTGCAATAATCATTAAGTTTCTTTTAGTAGCGTCGAATATGTCGTCACTTGGTCCTCGATTATGCATAGCCTAGCTAACTATGCATAATTTGGGAAGAGTCCTGATGTATTAAATGTGTCTTTGCTCGGTCCTTAATTATACATATCCTAGCTAACTATGTATAATTCAGGAAGAGCCACGTCGTGTCAGATCAGTCGTAATCTTTAAAATAGTGGTTTTGAATAAATGTTTTGGTGAGAACACTTCCAAATGGTGGATCCATATGCAAGTAATCTTGTTCGATTTGATTCTGTAAAAACATGTTCCAAATTCTTTGTGTTCCTGGACATATTCTCTTTCGATTAGTGTTAGCTTAGAAAGTAACATTGACCGAATATTTCCGTAAAATATATTTTTAATTGTCATGCATAACGTGTGAATCCCGTGTAAATCACCATGTTGGTGACGAATTACCAAGAAACCTCGTACCGAAACTAAGAAGAAATTTTAACAAGATCAGCAGACTTTCAAACTAGAGGAAAGCCGAGTTTGAGTAACTTCGAGGCCATTGAAGAAGTGCCCCGAAACGTATGTGTTCGGTCAGCTTATGTCATGGACGAATCTTCATAGACTCGAGTTTTGAATTCGAGGTGTTTGATTTGTTCCTATTCTGCCTTGTGAACTCGAATATCAACGTAGAGTGCTGACTCGTATACCAACGTAGGGTCACACAAGGATGGTTCAAAAAGGAGATCCTTCGACGCGAGAGCCAAGCACAATGGTCGGGTCCTACTAGATCCAGTGGTGTCGTCCGTCATCATAATCTGTAGGGAATTAAAACGGCATGCGATGGATAGTTGAAGTTTGTCGACCACGCATCGGTAGATGAAAGACAATCTGGGTTGTCGTCTTCGTTTATTCAATTGAGGAATCCTTGTGCTTGACTCGATCCCCTTTAATCGTCGATGATCAAAAGTCGGATAGCCATAGTTGAAATTATGTGCAAAACCTTGCTTGTTATGTGTTTATGTGATATGTGACTTTGTCGAGTGGTCGTACGTTGTGCGAGCTCGAGGTGGCATAATGAAATACTGACCGATCGGAAGGTAACGCGTACCTCTATTACTTTGGGTATGTATCCGTATGAGAACACCCCTTAATATTGCATTGGCTTTAGTCGAGTGGTGGCTTTAGTCGAGTGTTCGTACGTTGTGCGAGCTCGAGGTGGCATTGTGAAATGCTGCCCGATCGGAAGGTAACGCGTACCTATATTACCTTGGTATGCATCCGTTTGTGAACACCCCGTAATATCATTTTGGGTATGTATCCGTGTGTGAGCACCCTCCTATGACAAAAGTCATTTAGGATATGCATCCATGACCATCAGGCCCGTGAACATCCTTTAATATGCAAACTTTCTTTTGACTGGACTTATCCAAAAATCCTGTCAAATATTCATATTTATCATGGCTTGACTATTTAGCAAGCATGAGTTAACTTAATTGAATTGATTGATTTGGCATGGCTTGGTTAGTTTGCAAGCATGTCATAATGTGATTATATATGCTTAGTGATAGCATTCAATGTTTTAATTTACGTCTTTAATACAAGGTTTTCACCAAGTATAAAAATTTATTCGTCTCGATTCAATTCGAATTGATTTCCGGTTAAAAGTACGACTCAGTCGTTCTTGGTGGAAAATAAAATGGTTTGGTTATCTATTTCTATTTAAAAGGTAAAAGCGAAAAATAATAACAATAAGCTAAAAGCAATTAACTCATAAAAACAAAACAATATAAATAATAAAACGTGAATTTAAAACGAAACAATTAATAAAAATAAAACTAAACGAAGAAATTAACTATCGACTCGAAAATAAAGTTTACTAAATGAAAAAGGAGAGAATAAAACTAAAATGGTACTTTAAAGCTAAACGAGGAAAAACCTAAAGCGGGTACTAAATAAAAGATAAAACTTGAACTTTACGAAAAAAATTAATTTTAAAAATAGACGAAAAATTCAACTAAAAGTAGTAACTTTCAGAAATAAAAACGGAACAACTTTCAGATAAAACTAAAAAATTACGGAACAATATTAATTAATAAACAAGCAGGCAGGCAGGCTGCTCAAGCAATCATTTTGGCGGGAAAAGGGAAAGCTGCTTGCTAGCCAGGCGGGTCAATTCTTAACACTTATACGGAATAATTCAATTTCTTTATCCGGAATAAGTTGTTTTCTCTCATCCGGAAAAAAAAATCATGCTACCTTATCCGGGAAAAAATCTTTTTTATATCCGGAATAAATTCTTTAGCTTATAAGGAATAATTGTTTGGCACTTATCCAGAATAAAGATTTTGGAGCTTATCCGAAATATTGGGGTTTACTAGTTCAGAATAATTAAAAATGACCAAAATGAAAATAAGCTAGAATCTAATAAGCACTTATCTAAAAACTTAGCCAAATCAATTTTAAGAAAAATCTAATAAGCCAATATTTAAAAACTTTTAAAAATACTAAATAATAAAAATATTTAAAATCAACTTTTTATAAAATAACTAATAAGCACTTATCTAAAAACTTAACCAAATCAAATTTAAGAAAAAGCTAATAAGCCAAAATTTAAAAAACATTTAAATACACTAAATAATAAAAATATTTAAAAACAACTTTTTTATATAAATTAACTAATAAGCACTTAATTAAAAATAAGAAAATTAACACAATAAGCACTAAAACACTATAAGCTATAAAAATCAAACACATAAAAACCAATAAGCACAATCAATCTAAAACATCAATCAAACAAGAACATGATTAATTAAACAACATGATGATCAAAATTAAACAAGATTAAAAAGATTAAGAAAGGAAGAATGAGAACGATTAATTGAAAAAGCTTGAAATTAAAATGATTAAGATTCAAATTACAAGATTAATGAAAAAGCTTGAAAAACATTAAGAAAAGCTAGAGAGAGAAAGTATTAAGCTACTCCTAATCCTAAACTAATCTACTCCTAATTTTCTAACCACCTCCTAATGACACATTAGGAAGGTATTTATAGGAGGAGTAAAATGTTGATGCTTTCTTCATTCTTTATTCTTGTCTCGACTCGATTTAAATTCTTTGTCTTTCTCGACGTCGTCTCGGGATTTGTCGATATAAATTGAACTCGTCTTATAATTTTCTTCTTAAATTAGACTTGGTTCTTCGACTTCATTAAACTTCCGTCTTTAGACGGTTTCTTCGATAAATCTTCAGAATAGGTCTTGGACTTCCGTTCTTTTTGCACATTTGATCTTTTGACTTCGTCTTTTGTCTTTTTCTTCGATAAAAGCCCGTGAAAGCCCGTGTTTTTTTCCCTTTTCACATTTTGGTCCTAAATCACAACAAAAACACAAACCATGCATAATTTCGACATTTACGGCATAAAATACACGTTTTGGCTTGGTTATTATTATAATTAAGTGGTAAAATGATGGGTGTTTTCACACCTATTAAACCCCCTACACTTGACCATTGCAATGCCCTCATGCAATGCATTAATTTCAAAGCATGATTTACATTTTTCATCATAATTAACCCACCTTGGCCCTTATTAAAAAGATAGAAATATATACAAAACAAGTAAAGAAATCAAAGACTTAAATTGGGGTTTTGGTTGTCATGAATGTTTATCATCCTAAAGTTTCACGTTCTCTACACCAAGCTTATAAACGAGATCATTGTTATTATAAGTTAGCAAACTAACATAAATTCATGTGGCCCAATTATTCACTTAGACTCTCTTATTCCTAGGTGTATCTCTTATATTTTATTATTGTCTTGAATGATCACGAGGATGCATTGTTGACTTATTTCGATAGTTATTTAGGCTGAAAATAAAGTGGGACGATTTAATCAATAGTTAGCTAAAGAACAAAATCTTTTAAAACTGCTTCTCGGGACCTTTTAAAGTTCATATCTTGGCATAACTCGCTTCACGATTTGAGACCTTTCTCGGACCGATATTTGGCATTGACTTCATACTTCAAATCTTGAGAGACGTTCATGAAATAATGGTCTTCTCTTCATAATAGGAATTTCTTCACTTGAAGTTTTGAGAGATTCTTCATACTTGGACCACGACTTCTTCATTTTTATCCAATCTTTATTTGGGATTTTGATATACAACGATCCGCCTCCTTTTAGGACTTGGATCTATTTATCCTCATACCTTGTTAGAGCCTTTTTGGATAAACTTCTCCATGATCTTTAGGGGAGTATTTGCTTTTCGTCGTGTTTCTCGATCCTTCATATTGATTTTTGATAAATGATTCTTCACATCACTTTTGGATCTTTAGCAGCAAAATGTAGCCCTCATGCCTTGTTATGGCCTTTTCGGACTCGCCAATATTTGCATCCCGCTTCAATATGTTATGCCTTGGCTATGAACTCTAAATAATACCGAACAACTTTTAAACGATTTTGGGCTAGAAGCTAAGTAACTTTTCAAATCGTACGACCTTATTTATTGCAATTAAATTTATTAACAAGCGATGGGAGAAAAAGCTTATAATCAACTCACATAAATTCACGAAAGAATACCAAACTTATAATTGACTCTATCATCTCTCGTTCTCCACAATTTAAAATCTCTAGGAATGAGACTCGTGGATGCTTAGCCAATTAAATCATAGTTTTGGGTTTTCGAGTAATCTATAGGATCTTGCAAATTCTTAGACTTTTTCAAGTTTAGAATTCCCATTTTAAAGTTTCCTTGATAAACGACTCTCTAGGATCAATTATAGGAACTTGCGAAAAGTTCTTGTTCTTAACCCGTGAGAGTGAAGACTTTCGCGTTTTAAAGTTCCCTATATAAAATCCTAGCAAAACTTGACTTAAACACGTTAAGGATACTAGCTAGAGTAAACTTAGATAAGTAAACTCGGGTTGAGTCAAAATATTCACGACTTTGAAAAATTTAAAACCACTTTATTAAACTTTTATTTTAGCAAGGAAAGTAAATAACGATATTAAAGGAAAATTACAAGGCAAAAATAGATTAAAAAATTTGAAAAATGTCGAAAAATCAAATTTTCCGGTTAAAATGAGGACAAATTCATAGAAAAGACCACTTACTTCGATAGAAGTCCTCCCTACACTTGATATAAACATTGTCCTCAATGTTTAAGCATGTGGAAGTAAACACCCCTACACTTAGGACATTGTGCACTTTGTTTAAATCTTGCTAAGGAAGAGACAACTAAAGTGATTCCTATTTTAATATTGAAGAATATAAAATAGTGGATCAAAACAGTTTAGGATAGAACCGGGAAGATGGGAACACGGAATCACGGGTCGTCAGAAGTCATCAAGAATGAATCTTTGAAAGCTTGAATCCCTGCACATGATAAGAAAGAAAACAACAAACACATACGAGGGTCTCCCCCCTAAATTTATGATGAAAACATATAAAGATAGATAGATAATCGGGTTGCCACCCGAAAAGCGCTTGTTTTTGTTAACCGAGTCGTGATCCTGACTCGTCCCCGAATTTAATGGTCTATGGGGAAGCCTCAAATGTAATACCGGGATCAAAGACCTTGTCCTCATTCCCAGAGGACATTAATAAAGGAGAGGCCAGAGGATAAGTCTTAAAGGGTAGAAAATTCCTCTCAACATATGAAAAGTATGTGAGATCATGATCCACGGGAGGTGGGGTGGGTAAAGATTAATTAAACTACATGATTAATTAAACTACATGATGATCAAAATTAAACAAGATTAAAAAGATTAAGAAAGGAAGAATGAGAACGATTAATTGAAAAAGCTTGAAATTAAAATGATTAAGATTCAAATTACAAGATTAATGAAACAGCTTGAAAAACATTAAGAAAAGCAAGAGAGAGAAAGAATTAAGCTACTCCTAATCCTAAACTAATCTACTCCTAATTTTCTAACCACCTCCTAATGACACATTAGGAAGGTATTTATAGGAGGAGTAAAATGTTGATGCTTTCTTCATTCTTTCTTCTTGTCTCGACTCGATTTAAATTCTTTGTCTTTCTCGACGTCGTCTCGGGATTTGTCGATATAAATTGAACTCGTCTTATAATTTTCTTCTTAAATTAGACTTGGTTTTTCGACTTCATTAAACATCCGTCTTTAGACTGTTTCTTCGATAAATCTTCAGAATAGGTCTTGGACTTCCGTTCTTTTTGCACATTTGATCTTTTGACTTCGTCTTTTGTCTTTTTCTTCGATAAAAGCCCCTGAAAGCCCGTGTTTTCTTCCCTTTTCACATTTTGGTCCTAAATGACAACAAAAACACAAACCACGCATAATTCCGACATTTACGACATAAAATACACGTTTTGGCTTGGTTATTATTATAATTAAGTGGTAAAAGGATGGGTTTTTTCACACCTATTAGTCGTAGTGCGTTCGATGGAGTAATGTAAACTCCGAATGATTTCTTCTTCGAAGAAATCTCCTTTAATGGAAGGTTTCCCTAGCGATCATGTGATTCGGTGATTCGTACGATTAGTTACAATTACCCTGTTTTAAGTAATTCTGTAACGCATTTGATGAAGTTATGTACTCTCGAGAAGATTTTCTATGACGTGATATCTTTTAACGAGCCCCGGGACGATGCTCCCTTAAGGTGGTGAGGATGTAAACTTCGTAAAAATAAGGTCATAATTTAATTCTATTTTTCGGGTATTTTTGAAGTATATGATAACGTTAATTATTATGGCGTTTGATGGTTTACGTTGAAACCAATATTGAACGTTTTATTTTTACGTTCTGACGAGTGACGAGGACTACTAGTGATCGCGATGCCGATGGATGCCCAAATATTATATTTTAGTATCGATTATTTCGATATTTAAGATTTTTGAAATTTTTATTTCATTACGTATTAAGTCGAGTCGGAACCTTACTATTTCGTTTCGTGTGCGTTTAATTATTTAAACGATCAATTTAACAAACGAGATTTATATTTTTATGAACCCGGGGCATAACCCGACCTTCGAAAATATTTTCAAAATTGACTAATAGTCATTTTATACCCTTTAAACTATTAAATTGCTTTTAAGTCCAAAACTATTTACTAATTGCAATTTACCCCCTAAACATACTATATAAACAAAAATTTAACCATTTCACTTCATTTTTAAACTTAAAAACACACACTCAAGATTTTCTTCTCTCTCCTATTTTTTTCTTTCTTTGCCGTGACCCCCATCACCACCAAAATCCACCATTTAAAATTTTCTACTCAAATTTGGAAGAATCCAAGCATAGACCCATCTTAGTTTTCATCTTATGATTGTTTTGAGCTAAGAAAATCCAACATGCATTAACTTGAATTTTTCAAGATCTATTTTTGATGAAAATTGATTTGATCCATTTTGTTGGTTGCATGTATTGTTATTGTTATTAGGATCAAGTATTTGGTGTTACTAAAGCTTAGAAAAAGTTTTGATCTTGAAGATCTTGCAAATTCAATCATAGACCCATTCCTATAATTGAAGAATGAACATTTTGGTATAATTTTTATCAACATGCAACAACTTTATGTTTCATAAAGATTTAGTGTTAATTTAATCCATTTTTAATGGTTGCATGTATTGTTTTTATTGTTAGGATCATGGATCTAATCCATTGAAGCTTGAAAATTATTTTCTTGAGGTTTCTTTGACCAAAACCCACGAAATTCTTGGGGTTCTTGGAGTTCTTGAATCTTTTGATCTAAATTACTATTGGTAAGGTTCCATTTATATGTTATTATTATTATAATAATTTTTATTTGAGTGCATGCAAGCACATATTTATTTTTGATGACATGCATGGATATGCAAGTGAATTCTAGGATGATCAAGTGGTATTAGGGGCTGTTTTTGATATTAGGAATGATAAATTAGGTGTTAGAATGAGTTGCATGTTGCTGCATGTTGATGCATGTTGATAAAAATGAGAGATTGAGTCTTTTTGAAAAGAGTATTTTACATCAGTGAGTTATAGGCTGTTTTTCGTGGGTTAAAGGTTTGATATAGGCTGAGATCATTTGATTTTGTTGTAGTAATCTTCAAGACGCTCGTTTTGCCGCTTGAATGAGCTTCTAACTTATTACGGATCAAAAGTTATGCTAGTTTTAGTATTCGTGTACCGGGAGACGTAAATCGGCACAATCCGAAATTGTGGCTGATTTTGGGTCGACTCTCAGGGACTTTAGGCTTGATTAGATAAATGATACTAGTAGTGGGTTTAAAAGGTTGAATGTCAAAACAATACTTTTAAAGTAGTCTTAATGGTTTTATGAAACAAGTGTACAATTCTGTCTTAAATTTAGAGTCGAGTAAAGTGTCGACCTGATGGGTTTTAAAGAGTGAACTTTGGCTCAAGCTTTGGTGAGGTTTTATACAGGTTTTAAGTGACCTTGACACCAAGTTTCATCTAAATCGGACACGTCTAGATATGGTAGATCGATGTGTACATTTGGAGTGTACATGTTGATTGGTATTTGGACACTTAGTTCAATGCTCGTGTGACGTAAGTTTGAGTGTTCACTATTGGATATTGTGACTTACTCAAGTGTCTAGTCATTATATAAATGACTTAACTACTGTTCCAATTAAGGTATAAGAATAGTTTGACTTGCGTTGACTTGGCGTCGTATGACGGGTAAATTCCAAGTTTACAAGTGTTTGAACGGGTATTGTTGGATAAAGGGGATAGTATGGATTCACTTTGTTCGTGTCACTAATTAATGAAGTATGAATACTTTGAAAATGTTTAAAGTCATATTGTACTTAGTATATATCGATATTGAGTTCGAGTCTTAACGTGCGCCTTATTTTGATAGGTTGCGGTTTTCGTGTTTCCCAGGCATCTATATCGTCGGCGATCGTCTTACCACTACCGTTTCTACTCAAATCATGAGTACCGTGATTCACTTACCTCGTGGCTAAGGTGAGCTCATAGCCTCGTATTTAAATTATTTAATGTTTTACAAACCCGTGAGGGGGATACATGCTTGTTTTAAAAGATCAAACACAAGTAGTTTTATTATGTGAACGTTGCTATGAGTGTTGTGTTGTGGCCTTTCCTTCATGGACCGTTAATTACCGATAACCGATAAACGCTAGTACAGTAATAATAGATCTATTTTGGCCTAACGACCTGTCCGGAGTATGTTTCTTGCGAGGAGCATACGAGGATATATTGTATTTAGTATTAGGAGTGTCTCACTCTAGGTTGGGCACATGGTTAAGGTTCGGTTCGTGGCTCTAGCATCGTTTGATTGTTCTATGAATAAAATGTTTATTAAGCTTGTATTCAAAGTTATTATTTATAAATCTATGGATTCACTCAACATTTTTGTTGACTTTAAGCATGTTTATCTCAGGTTTATATTAGCTTGCTTGGATGGGATTCGATGCGGATATCGAAGGAAGTGGACTTGATGAACTTTGTACATTGGATAAAAACCTTTTCTTTTAAAAAGATTAAAATAGTGTATGGAAACTTATTTGAAAATAAGTTTTCTAAATTTATTGGGACCTTGTAACTAGGATCTTTCGATGAAATCATCGTTGGTAAACGTTTCTTTTAAAATACGTTTACTCTGACTCGTGAGCTTGTATTATGAAGTAGCACCCCAATGTTGTATTCTGCTGCGTTGTAAATTTGGGGGTGTTACAATTCATAGGATCTAGATCATAGAGATCATCTACCACATCCCTAGCAAGATCCCCATGCTTAACTGCATGCTCCATATATAACTTATATGATAGTGGATTGTTCTTATTGTACGGGTTCTTAGTGATCACCACCTTGTTGGTTTTTGGAGCACTAGAGGTCGGGGCAAAGATTGTAGTTGGATTATCAACAACTTCTTGTCCTTTGAGTTGAAGTGTCTCCTTTAATCAGCCAAAAACATGTTTTTATCTATGAGTTGAATATTTAAGTCAGAGATTTCCTCACACTTATGGTTCAGTTGTTCAACAAGTGACTTTTTCTCTGCCGCATTAATAGAGAAGCGTTCTTCTAACGAACCATAAATTTGTGAAAAACCGTGCTTTACTTTATTAAACTCCCCTAGCATAGAAGTAACTCTATCTTCTAGGGCATGATTTTTAATCTCTGCAGCCTCTAGTTCTAATTTCTCTGTCAATGATACTCTCTTAAGTCTCATAATTTCTTCCTCTAATGCCTGAACCACCTGAATCATCTTGTCACTAGTCTCAACGGAGTTTTCACAATCATTTGTTTTTGAAAGAGTTTTATTTTTAGATTAATTTTCAATTTCAAGAGATATACAATGTTGTTGAAGCTCATCAAAATGTTTTGAAAGTGAGTTATAAGAATCTTGAAGGTTTAAAAATTCAGCGTTAGATTCGTGACAAGAATGATTATCTACATTATTCATAGGTTCAACAATATGCAGATCATCACATGTATTCACAGCAGATGTAATCTCAATAGCACATTCAATAGTAACAACTTGCATCACATCGAGAGACACTACATGTTCCAAAAATTAGTCAAATTCGGAAAAAATCTTTTCTTTCTCAATTAGATGTTGCTCATAAGCATCATCCATTTCATAGAAAACTTTTCGAACTTTATCCACTTCGAAACTAAGATTATCCCCAAGATCTAGAAGACCCTCTTTAACATTATTTACAAACAGAACGATCTCTTTCTTAAACACCGTTTTCATGTGTTCGAAAGCCCATTCTCCAACGGTTTGAGCCGTTGAACTCGTACATTCCGTGATGACCTTGTCAAATTCGGTAAGATATCGCCTAATCTCTTTCAAGCTTAGCAAGACCGTACTTACCGGTGGAAGATCCTTTCGAATTTCCTTAGGTTCATCCGAATTGACAAGTGTAGGAAATATACTAAGGGTTTCTCTAGTAGACATGTAAGTTGGTGTATGGATAAATTCCTTTTGCATATTAAAGAAAATTCTAAGATCCATTTGTGCATTCTCTTTATTAAGTGGTTTATAATCATACTCAGGATATGTATAAATTACTTTTGACCGATTCTCTTCATGAAGTGACATATTCTCAGATTCATTTGAAAGCACAATTGGATCTAAGACCAATCCTAACTTTGTTGCATCATAAAGTCGTGGGTTGTGTTTAAATGCTTGCTTTGCATACCCCGGGTTAGGTGGTAGGTCTATTAGACGCGATAGAATGAATTACTTAAAAGAATAATGAAACAAGTGTACTAAATGTGAAGCAGAGTATTGTTTTAAAAGCAAAACTTCAGTCTTTTTAACTTTCTCAAACGCCTTAATTTCCGTTTCAACCCTTTTAGACTCGAGAATTTGGAAATCCGTTTGTAGTTTTTGAAAATTATTAACGACTAACTCTTTTTCTTTAAGTTCTTTCGAAAGATTTGCTCTTAAACTCTCAATTTCTAGCAAATTATCCATTTGGACTTTCCTAAACCTATCAAATTCAGGATTGGTTAAGGTAGTGGTCACTGGAGTTAATTCCAAGGTTTTAACCTTTTCCTTATACGAAGCAAGCTCGACAGATAATGTCTGATTAACACCGAGGGTTTCAAGGACCGCATTATTCATTTGGCCAAGCATAGATGCCTACATCATAACCAAATCTTATTGAGCAAACGAATTTGTAGACGTAATATCTCCCGGTTGTGTTTCACTCAAAGTCTGGGGACTTGCATTGTTATTGCTATCATTGTTTGTCTCCTCGTTTGAGTTACTAACCATCGGAGGATATTCCGGATACTCAGACACTTGCTCAACTTGATAAGGTACAATACTAGTATCATTGGCAGTATTTGGTACCTTAGAAATTGTATCAGCTCCATAAAGTGAAAGATTTGCCATGAGAGCTTCCTTGGAGGTATTAAGATCATCACAGTCGGAATCGTATGCATCAATATCATCACATTGATATGTGGCATTGTTCGTGATGGCTGCTGTGAGTCCGTCAGTGTCCGCAACTCCTGAATCTGCTAGAAATGCTAACTTTTCTTCATCGAGCTCTCGTCCTTGTGCTTGAGCATTAACCAAGTAGATTTTCTCCTGAAACCATGTGCTATCCCTTTTCCTCTTTGGCTGCTTACACTCTCGAGCCATGTATCCTTCCCCTTTACAGTTATAGCAGATAATCATCTTTACCTTGCCACTGTTGTTTCCTCTTGAAGCAGTGTTGAATGGACGTGCAACAGTATTAGATGAGCTTGATCTCCCCTGAAGTGGTTGCACGATAACTCTACTATCTTGAATTGTTGCTTGTTGACGAGAGTGAGAAGAAGTTCTCAGCTGATTGTTTGTTGGAGATGGTCCTCTATAACCTCTTTTGTTCAACGTTTATGTTATGTAGGCAGACATTTGTGCAAGAACATCAGTAGGATTATCCCCTTGTCTGAACTCAGGAATTGGAACTTCATCATCACCGTAGAAGACCGGTGCTGGTGGAGCCACATACACACTGGAAGGAGTACTAACATGTTGTGAGTAGTGAGGTTGAGGAACTTCATGTTGCTGATAAGTGATAGCAGGATTTGTTGGTGGTTGGTAAAGAGAGTATGGTTGTTGAGCACATTGTGATGATGATGATAATGTTGGTTGCTGAAATTATTGATATGATGTAGGTGGTTGTGGAAGAATCGAATACTATGGAAAGCTTAGAGTTTGATATAAGGGATGATAGGAAGATTGGTGTCCCATAGCATACAGAGAGTTGTGATATGACAAAGTTGGATGATTTGCCATTAACGCTAATGGTTCGGATTAAGATCCTTGAGAGATGTGTTTATGGATCATGTGCTTCTCTATTGCTTCAAGAAAGCATAGAGTTGATCTAAATTTGACTTGTGTAAATCCCGAATCATTTTAACATCAGTGACATATTGGCTCCACTCTTGGGGTAACGTATTCAAGAACTTGGTGTTGAGTTGAAACTGAGCTATCCTTAGATTATACACGTTCAAATCATTCATCAAAGTTGTGAAACTCTAGTAGTAGTCATGAAGTGTTTCCCCTGGAATGTATGTGAACCTATCAAACAAGTCATACAGTTGACACTCTCGTTCCTGCTTAGTTAGTGAAGTCCCTTGTAACAAAACAGTTAAGCGATCCCAAAGGTCCTTTGCCACTGTGCGTTCGCTTACCCTTCGATTAATATCGGGAGGAAGAGCTTGAAGTATGGTCTAAACAGCACTTTCATCCGCATCGACAATGATTTTGTTAGCATCTGTTAATTCATGAAACATCCTTGGCCGCGTCACATTGTCGACAATAACTTCTCCCCAATCGAGTGGAACTTTCTTAATGGATTGAACCATAAGTATCCCATTGGGTTTGCCCATAATGTAAGTTCTCATGCGACCTTGACATGCTTCAAATAAGTCTTTGATGAGCAACGGTGGGTTGGTATCGGTACCCGAGATGATAGAAATATCGGTAAGCGATGTCATTGTCGAAATAAATGAACGAGGATTCATTTTTGAACACTTGATGGAAAAAAGATTATCTTTTGATCGAGCAATGAAATAAGGTTGTAAAACTGTGTTGTTGTTGATGCTTAGTTTGTGTGTTGGTGAAGAAATCGTCAAAATCCCAAATTACTTGTAAGGTAAATTTCAAAAAATCAAAAAAAATATTAACTTTTGAATAATTTACCAATCAACTTCTGAATAATTCTGAAAGACTACTTCTGAATCCCTGAACTTGAAAACTTCTGAATGTCTTTCTGAGATCACTTCGGAATATAGAGAATGTGTACTTCGGAATAACTCTCTAAGTTCTCTTCGGAATAAAACTCTGAGTCCACTTCGGAATAAAACTCTAAATTCACTTCGGAATAAATCTTCTAAGTTCACTTCGGAATAATGAAAAAATGGTGTACTTTGGAATGAATCTCTAAGTTTACTTCGGAATAAATGTCTAAATTCACTTCGGAATAAATCTTCTAAGTTCACTTTGGAATAAAGAAAAAATGGTGTACTTCGGAATGAATCTCTAAGTTTACATCGAAATAAGCTCTGAGTTCACTTCGGAATATGAAAAAATGAAGACATCGGAATATTAAGGTATGTCACTTCGGAATTCTGGATGTTGAAGAACTTCAGAATAGTTGCTATTGGAAGAACTTCGGAATGTTGATCTTCAATACTTCAGGAAAAATAGAAACCCTCGTGATAACTTCCAAATAATCAAAAACCCTCTTTGGTACTTCGCAAAACAGACTCAGTATCCGAATATTTTGATATCCGATATCAGTATTATGGTAAAAAAAACACCCCGAAAATCACCAAATAACCAAAATTTTTGCGATTTTAACCAAATCAAGTATACCAAATCACTACCACAACTATGTAGTTGATTTGTTTACCAACTTAAACCATAAAAATGCGAAAAATTTTCAAGATTTGCGTTTTATTATCCTTAAAACACCTAACACAATAAACACTAAAGAATAATACAAATCAAAACCTTAAATCACCCCATGGCTCTTGATACCAATTGTAGAATAAGATAATCTAAGATCTAATCAAGAGGGTTGTTGTTTTCTAAAGAGAGAAACTAGAGAGAGAAAGAAAGAAAAACTTGTATTTATGAAATGATAAGTAAACAACCAACACCCCTTTCCATGGTGGAAAGGGGTTTATATACCCAAGTCCCTATGTGGAATTGGGCCTCCGGCCCATGAACATGCTCATGGGTCGGGCTAAACATAAACATTAATTAAACAATACTACGAGCCTATAACTATATTGTTGGAGTGACTGAGAATTTCTAAATACGAAAAAACGTATTTCCAACAGTACTCCTGGTCCACCAGGAGCTGCTCCTATTGGTGTGGGTTTTGCTTCTAGAAGACTAAACCCAAGTGCTCAATCTTTTCCTTCTTCTAGGAGGACCTCTCCTTCAACTTCTACTAATTGGAGATGTAATCCTAGTACCATTAACATACCAACCAGCAATTAGTTTCAAAATTTTCATAATTCTGTTAAACCTTATACTTCTACTACAGACCAAATGTATTTTGGGTTGGGAAATTTGGGTTCTGTTGTTAAGCCCTCAGCAGGTTGTTCTTGGTCACAAAATAAATCCCATATGATGCCCAGGAAACACAAGAACAACAGTGGATCTCATCAATCTCCATGGCTATCTTTTAATGATCCACAAGGCAGACTCAAGCCGGAAATGGTTTGGGTCCCCTTAAGACACAAACTGTTACATACTTTTACGTTGTTGTAGATTACTCCATACCAAGATCCATCTCTTGGCATTGTAGATAGTGGTTGCTCTAGGAGCATGATAGGAAACAAAGGACTTTTGACTAATTTTATACCATTTCAAGGAGGGAAAGTGTACTTTGGTGGCGGTGAAGAGATGATCTCTGGCAAAGGAACTATTCAGACACCTAACCTTAATTTTGAGCAGGTTTACTATGTAGAAGCACTACAACACTTCAACTTGATCTCTGTCTCTCAGTTTTGTGATAAGAAGCAGTTTTTCCTCTTTACGGATACTGATTGCTTGGTGTTTTCCAAAGACTTTAAGCTACCGGATGACTCCCAAGTCCTACTCAAAATTCCAAGAAGACACAACCTCTACAATATTGATGAGACTGCTTTTATACATAGTCTCATCATCCAAAAAGGGCTTTAAATGCATTAAATATCATGAAAATGGCCAAATATATGCTTGTGTTTGTTACTTGTGTATTCTAGGTACGGATATTGAGAAAATGACAAAAGATCACAAGAATCATATAAAAACGAACACGGGAAACGAAGCCACACAATAAACCAAGCCCGAATGAGGATTTTCCAAGAACAACTGAAGATTATGCAAGAAGGGTCCTCTAATATTGAAGAATTGACACTTTAAACCCTTGTATCATCATAATTACAAGATTGGTCCCTAAAGTTTGTCAAAATTACAAAAAGGACCCTCCACTTTGAAGAATTGGAAAATTTACTCCCTTAAACATACCATGAAGCCCTTCAAGTTACAAGAAATTACAAGTTTGGTCCTCAAAACATGCCAAATTGCAAAAAGGACCCTTAACTTTGAAGAAATGGCAAAAATGGTCCCTCATTAATCATGACTTGTCAAATTCAGTCCTCTAAGAAGTCAACCAAACAAGTCAAGACCATTATCTATGAAGAAAATGCCAAAACAGCCCTTCAAGAATCATGAATTGGCAAGAAATACCCCTGAAAATACTTTGGAAAAGTATTTGTGGCCAAAGTGGGAAAAATGAAACTTCATTTACAAAGGATATCAGGTTTTGGGGTTTAAAATTGCAAATGAAAGGAATTATAAAGATTGGGGGTTTAATCTGGCCGACATACATTCTTACCTTAACCAACCATAGCATGCCACCTGTCCCACTCACCCCTTACAACCAATCACAGCCTTCCCTCCTTCCACCTCACCAATCTACTTAACCTGGTTTTATATTAATTAACCCTTAGCGCCTAAACACATATTTAAACACTAATCCACCCAAAAACGGATTTAACTCACCCACTATTCATCTCAAGAAAAAAATTAAGGATTTCCTAATTACTTATAATTAAGCCCTATAAACCTCCAGATTAGTGATTAATGGTGCCTTAATCACATCCCAACCTTAAAAACATGTGCCACATCACTCAAAATACCCACATAAGATTCCCCTGCACCAAGGTTGAAGATACTGCCAAAACTCCACCAGTCATCCAACGCCCAACATTCAAGCTTAGTTTTTAAGCTTCTTTGAAGCTCTTGGATACATTTTCACCTTTGACAACTCACACAACCTGCCAAAAGAATGTCACATGATCAAGCATTTTCAAAACCCTCAAGGGCATATTTGGAACTTCATTAGCTAGGGTTTTACGTTTTTTATGCATTCACTAGTTCATTTGTAGCCTATATAAGGCATAGGATGTGCAACATTTGCACTTGCTCTTGATTTTTCCTTTGTTCAAGTTCTGTAAATCCTTTGTCATTTATGAATGAAAAGTGTCTGAAACTTTGAAGAGAAACCAAGTACCAATCTTATATCTGCTTGTTATTGTTGTTTGTTAACTAATCTTTAATCCAAAAACCTATTTTCAAAGGAGTGTGCAAAAGTTTGCATATTTTCCTTAAATCTTGATATTTTGCTAAGATCTTGGTACACCTTGGAATTTTTGGGCTATAAGTTGATCATAGCACCCTGATATTGTGATATCAAGGTGTTGTGAGGCTTATAACTTGGGGATAATCAAGTGTGGGGTACAAGAGTTGCATTAATCAAGGATTTGTCACTTTACCGTTTTTTATATTTTTGCTTCTAACTTTGTTGGATCTTAGCAGGAGTGTGTGTGGAAGCTTGTGCTTCTTCTTGCTAGCACATAAGCTCAAAATTCGTGGGTGTGGATGTACATCCATGAGGTTTGAACCTTTCTACCTTAAATCTGCTTAAAATTCTGATTTTTGGTAATTTTGTGTGTTGCTTGCGTTTTTGTGAAATTTGTGGCTTAATCTTGCTTAATATTGCATATTACATCTATTTATGTGTTTGATTAGGCTTGGGTAACCTTGGAATACACTTATACTTGTTTGAATTTGATTTGAAAAAGATAAGGGGTGTTTGGGATTATCTGTTTAAGATCATAGCTTGTTATTTTGTGGTAGGAAGTTTGTGTTTATGCTTTGTATTTGTTATTTACTTGGTTGAGTACTAAAACCTGCAAGTTATTGGCTTTAAAACCTTGAATCCAAGATTGTGCTATATCTCACTTGTTTTAACTGATTTTGACCTAAGACTTTGGTAATACCTAGAGTATATGCATGCTTAGGGTTAAAAAGTGTTAAATCATAGTTTATATAACCTGATAACAAGATTTGAGTGTTTGAATTTGGCTTGTTGGTCAAGTATATCAGTAAAGTGAAAAATCTGCTTGTTCTTAGTTCATCAGTAACTATTTTGTGCTTGAATCTTGATCTAGACCTTGAACCATTGCATGAAACCTAATTAAACTTGTTCATTTGAGTTTACTATAGCTTGTGTATTCTTTTGGTGCAATTTGGTTGGCTGAATCTTGCTAAAATAGTTTATTAAACTCTTAACTGCTTATGTTCATGTCTGGGCTAGATCTGGTGATGTTTTGAATTAACTGTGCTAATTGGCTATTGTGATTGTGTTTTTGTTATTGTTATTGACTCCTTATGATTAACTGGTCATTTGGGTGCCTTTGTGAAACTTGAATCCATAAAAAAGTCACTAAAGACAAATAGTCAAGAAAGTCAAGCAGTGGGAAAAGTTTCCACTGCTCAACACCCAAAACTAGCCCCTGCTAGTGTAATTTGTCATTCAGCTTATTAATAAGCCATATTAGCTTATCCAGACTTGCAACAACTTATTTTTTGTGATCAATCTTCCTCATTTGACCCATTTATTTGAACTGGAGCTTATCAGACCTTGGCTTTGACTTTTTGATAGAAAACTCATAAGGTTGACTTTAAATTAAGTGCTTATCTGCTTATTCCAGCTTATTGAGTGTGCTTATTGAAAAACTTTTTGTTGATTAAGCTTAGTTAAGTCATTTAAAAGCTTTTGAAACTTGAATCACTTCTTGGGATGGCCTAGAACTCGAAAACGACTATTTTGTCGTTTTGTGAAGATAGCTTTTAGCTTATTCAGGCTTATTTCATGAGCTTATTTCAAATTTCTTTTTACTGATCTCTAAAGTAACTCAAAAGAAGCTTGTGTGTATAATTTGAGCATATGGCATCATCTTATAGCTTAATGGGTCAAAAAGCCCATTAAGAATAAGCTGCTTTGAAATAAGCTAGCTTAAACACATTTTCAGCTTTTGGGCCTTCATAGTTTTGTTTTTAAAATCAAATTTTGAGTCAGACTAGAAGTTTTATGCTTATTTGGTTGACTTTTTCTTATTGGGCCCAAATTAAGCCCATTAAGGGACTGTTTTGTCTTTTGGCCCATTTCTAGGCCCAATAGGGGTATTTTGTAATTTCAACTTCATTTCTGTGTTTATTAGGTTAAAATAAGTTAGTTTGCAACTTTTTAAAACTTTTTATAAATTTTGGATTTTTAATATTATTTTATTATTATTTTATTATTATTTTATTATTAAAAATTAAAATTTATATTCAAGTTTTTATATTTTCTTAGGTTAAATACATTAAATTAGGAATTTTACAATTTTTAGAATATTTTTATTGTCATTAGATTAATTTTTAGAATTATTTTAAGTTTAAATAGTTTTTAATTGTTTTTTAAATAGTTTTTATTAATTTTAAAATTTGCAAAAAGAGTTTTTAATTAAGTTAATTCATTTTAGAGGTTTACAATTGAAAAAATCTCACTTTGGGCTTTTTGTTAATTAAATTGATTTTTTGGGTTTTAATTTGCATTAAAAAATTATTATTTAATTAAATAAAAGGTTTGAGTGATTTTTGATTTTTTGTAAACTCTAATTACATTATTTAGGATTTATTGCAATTTTCTAGGAATTTTTAGGGTAAAATTTTAATTTTGTCACTTTTTACGGTTTTACGTGACGACTTCTCGTCTTAGTTTTAATTCACAATCGTAACCGTCATTCTCTTCTAATCCCTTTTCCTTTCTTTCTTCATAAATTATAATCACAAAAGTTAATCATTTCTTAACACACACACACCAAGCCTCCTTGAGAACGATCCCCACTTTGGGTCATTAACTTGTGGTTTTCCTAAACTACTTGTGAACTTGCCCTAATTACCTTTGTTTTTCTAAACAAAGTGTAAAAACTCAACTATCAAGTATCAAGTTGAATGAAGTTAATCCTACTGGTCAACTAGCTTGCTTGGTTGCCAAAGCATCAGAAGATGAAGCCACAAAATGGCATAGGAGGATGGGGAATGTAAACTTCAAGACCATTCACAAGCTGGAAAATATGAACCTGGTCTCTGCTTTACCTCTCGAAACTTTCAAAAGTGACATCAATTGCCTTGCTTGCAGCAGAGGCAAACAAGGCAAAGCATCCTTCAAAGCCATTACATCCCTCATCCTAATAACTGCACCTTTGTAGTTACTTCATATGGATCTGTTTGGTCCTACCTCCATTAGGAGCATTGACCATAAACACTACTGCCTTGTGGTAACTGATGGTTATAGCAGGTTTTCATGGGTTTTCTTTCTGGCTGCTAAAAGAGAGACCTACCCCATTCTCAAAGACTTCATTGCCTTAATTGAAAAACAGTTATCAAAGAAGGTAAAAGGTATTCGAAGTAACAATGGGACTGAGTTCTCGAATATAGACCTCATAGCAATTTGCAATTCTAAAGGTATCCAAAGAGACTACAGTGCTGCCAGGACTCCTCAACAGAATGGTGTTGCAGAAAGGAAAAATAGGACTCTTATAGAAGAAGCAAGAACCATGCTTGCTGATTCGAAGCTTCTGACTATGTTTTGGACATAAGTCATCAACACTGCGTGTTATGTGTTGAATAGGGTCTCCATAACCAATCCACATAGGAAGACTCCCTATGAGCTACTCACGGCCAAAGTCCCAAGCATTAAACATTTGAAACCTTTTGGTTGTCCTATCACTATTATCAACACTAGTGACTAGTTGGGGAAATTTGATGGCAAGGGGGATGAAGACTTCATTATAGGTTATTCAGCTCGCTCAAGAGCCTATAGGGTCTACAACCTCTCTGCCAAGCGTGTCATTGAAACTATCAATCTACGGTACTTTGAGGAGAAGACAAACATCCAAGGCAAAGGTCCTAAATGGTATTTTGATCTTGACTATCTCAGTGACTCATTGGGATATTTTCATTTCAAAAGTTTGCATATTTTCCTTAAATCTTGATATTTTTCTAAGATCTTGGTACACCTTGGAATTTTTGGGCTATAAGTTAATCATATCACCCTAATATTGTGATATCAAGGTGTTGTGAGGCTTATAACTTGGGGATAATCAAGTGTGGGGTACAAGAGTTTCATTAATCAAGGATTTGTCACTTTACTGTTTTTATATTTTTGCTTCTAACTTTGTTGGATCTTAGCAGGAGTGTGTGTGGAAGCTTGTGCTTGTTCTTGCTATCACATAAGCTCAAAATTCGTGGGTGTGGATGTACATCCATGAGGTTTGAACCTTTCTACCTTAAATCTGCTTAAAATTCTGATTTTTGGTGATTTTGTTTGTTGCTTGTGTTCTTGTGAAATTTGTGGCTTAATCTTGCTTAATACTGCATATTACATCTGTTTATGTGTTTGATTGGGCTTGGGTAACCTTGGAATACACTTATACTTGTTTGAATTTGATTTGAAAAAATAAGGGGTGTTTGGGATTATCTGTTTAAGATCATAGCTTGTTATTTTGTGGTTGGAAGTTTGTGTTTATGCTTTATATTTGTTATTTACTTGGTTGAGTACTAAAACCTGCAAGTTATTGGCTTTAAAACCTTGAATCCAAGATTGTGCTATATCTCACTTGTTTTAACTGATTTGACCTAAGATTTCGGTAATACCTAGAATATATGCATGCTTAGGGTTAAAAAGTGTTAAATCATAGTTTATATAACCTGATAACAAGATTTGAGTGTTTGAATTTGGCTTGTTCGTCAAGTATACCAGCAAAGTGAAAAATTTGCTTGTTCTTAGTTCATCAGTAACTATTTTGTGCTTGAATCTTGATCTAGACCTTGAACCATTGCATGAAACCTGTTTAAACTTGTTCATTTAAGTTTATTATAGCTTGTGTATGCTTTTGGTGCATATTGGTTGGCTGAATCTTGCTAAAATAGCTTATTGAACTCTTAACTGCTTATGTTCATGTCTGGGCTAGATCTGGTGATGTTTTGAATTAACTGTGCTAATTGGCTGATTGTGATTGTGTTTTTGTGATTGTTATTGACTCATTATGATAAATTGATCATTTGGGTGCCTTTGTGAAACCTGAATCCATAAAAAGTCACTAAAGACAAATAGTCAAGAAAGTCAAGCAGTGGGAAAAGTTCCCACTGTTCAACACCCAAAACTAGCCCCTGCTAGTGTAATTTGTCATTCAGCTTATTAATAAGCCATATTGGCTTATCCATACTTGCAACAACTTGTTTTTTGTGATCAATCTTCCTCATTTGATCCATTTATTTGAACTGGAGCTTATCAGACCTTGGCTTTGACTTTTTGCTAGAAAACACATATGGTTGACTTTAAATTAAGTGCTTATCTGCTTATTCCAGCTTATTGAGTGTGCTTATTGAAATTGTTTTTTTATTTATCTTAGTTAAGTCATTTAAAAGCTTTTGAAACTTGAATCAGCTCTTGGGGTGGCCTAAAACTCGAAAACGACTATTTTGTCGTTTTGTGAAGATAGCTTTTAGCTTATTCAGGCTTATTTCTTGAGCTTATTTCAAATTTCTTTTTACAGATCTCTTAAGTAACTCAAAAGAAGCTAGTGTGTCTAATTTGAGCTTATGGCATCAGCTTATAGCTTAATGGGCCAAAAAGCCCATTAAGAATAAGCTGCTTTGAAATAAGCTAGCTTAAACATATTTTCAGCTTTTAGGCCTTCAGAGTTTTGTTTTTAAAATCAAATTTTTAGTCAGACTGGAAGTTTTGGGCTTATTTGGTTGACTTTTTCTTATTGGGCCCAAATTAAGCCCATTAACGGATTGTTTTGACTTTTGGCCCATTTCTAGGCCCAATAGGGGTATTTTGTAATTTCAACTTCATTTCTTTGTTTATTAGGTTAAAATAAGTTAGTTTGCAACTTTTTAAAATTTCTTATAAATTTTGGATTTTTAATATTATTTTATTATTATTTTATTATTAAAAGTTAAAATATAGATTTTTCAAGTTTTTATGTTTTTCTTAGGTTAAATACATTAAATTAGGAATTTTACAATTTTTAGAATATTTTTATTGTCATTAGATTAATTTTTAGAATTATTTTAAGTTTAAATAGTTTTTAATTGTTTTTAAATAGTTTTTATTAATTTTAAAATTTTCAAAAATAGTTTTAAATTAAGTTAAGTCATTTTAGAGGTTTACATTTGAAAAAATCTCATTTTGGGCTTTCTGTTAATTAAATTGATTTTTTGGGCTTTAATTAGCATTAAAAAATTATTATTTAATTAAATAAAAGGTTTGAGTGATTTTTGATTTTTTGTAGACTCTAATTACATTATTTAAGATTTATTGCAATTTTCTAGGAATTTTTAGGGTAAATTTTTAATTTTGTCACTTTTTACGTGTACGACTTCTCGTCTTATTTTTAATTCACAATCGTAACCGTCATTCTCTTCTAATCCCTTTTCCTTTCTTTCTTCATAAATTATAATCACAAAAGTTAATAATTTATTAACACACACACCAAGCCTCCTTGAAAACGATCCTCACTTTTGGTCATTAACTTATGGTTTTCCTAAACTACTTGTGAACTTGCCCTAATTACCTTTGTTTTCCTAAACAAAGTGTAAAAACTCAACTATCATTTTGGAAATTTTTTTGATTTGGAAATTTTTGTTTTTATATATATCCATAATATCTATTTGTATTAGTAGCACTCTACTAATACGTATTATCGGTTTTTCGTTTTTTGTGTGAATACTATTACTATATTGTATATGTAGAACAATAAATTCACAAGTACTACAAAAGTGTGAAACCACAACCTTGATTGGGAGGTCATTACTCACTCATTGTATTCGAATCTCAAACAAGAAATCAAAGGCAAAAATAGATAAATACTTTCGTGAAGCTCGATTTTGAAAAATACTAAATATAAGGTGGGTATAAGGCGGGTATTATAAAATATACCCTAAGGAAAAGGCTCTTAAGTGCTTCGTGCCGCCTCGTTTCCCCGCTTGCTTGTGAGTATTTTGAGATTGAAATCTAATCGAGGGTTTTGCCGCCCAAAGTATTATTAAGTATCATATATATTTTCTTGGTTTCAATTGATTAAACCCTCTTGAACGTTTTGGTGTTCCACCAACGTTCTAAAATCATTGAAGGCGTTCACTTCACGTGATCGTTTTCATTCCTTGAGGCTTCTTTAATCAATAGATTTGATTAAGGAGGAGATTTGTAGATTTTGGTCTACTTAATACAATCACAAAAATCCAAAAAAAAAGTAAAAACAATCAAAAACCACAAAAAAAATTGGAAAAATACAAAACACCAAAAATAATCTTCTTTGCTCATTCCCACGTTGTACGTGACGTTTATGCAAACTCGCAACCAAGCAAGACGTGCACGTAAACGTAGAAACCGAAAGGAGTCAACACCTACTCCTAATCTTTCTAGTGAGGAGTCTCCTATTGACGAACCTATCGTAAGAGAAGTCACCATGGCGAATCGAACTATGATGGAGTTACTTCAAGCACCCACCGAGGGTTATGGAGAGGCTATTGTAATTCCCGCTATCCTTGCGGAGATTTTTGAATTTAAAACGGGTTTGTTGTCGAAGATCCAAAACAAAAAATTCCGTGGTGATGAAAAGGACAACCCGCACAACCATATCCGCCAATTCAATCGTCTTACCGCCACTTGCAAATTTAAGGATGTTGCTAATGACTCGATTAAGATGATGCTTTTTCCGTATTCCTTTGCGGGGCCCGCTAAAATTTTGTTAGAGAAAGAGCCACCCAATTCTATATTGACGTGGAAGGATCTCGTTTCTAAGTTTGTGAACCAATTTTTCCCGCCCTCTAAGACTACGCATTTTAAAAACGAGATTTCAAAATTTTCACAAGAATTTAATGAGAGTTTTTCAACGGCTTGGAATAGGTTTAAGGAAATGTTACATGAGTGTCCTCATCACGGTTTTTCCGACTTGCATTAAATTGACACGTTTTACAATGGACTTAATGATCATGAAAGGGATTATCTAAATGCCGCCGCGGGTGGTAATTTTTTGTGTAAAATGGTTGTGGAAGTGTTGTTTATAACTGAGAATAGATCTAAGGTATATAGTCCTCTTAGCACATCGAGTGCTCGTAAGGCTTCGTCTTCGGCTTCACCTTCTTTCTCTAATACCATCGATGCTTGCCAAATTGAGGCGAACTTGGAAAACAAAATCTTTGATAAGCTTAAAGGACTTTTAATTGAATTCAAAGTTGGAGAACAAAGTGCTCCCGCTACGGCTAAAGCGGTTGAGGTTTCATGTATGTATTGTGGTGGAGGTCATGATTTCTCCGAGTGCATTACCAACGGTGGTAACACTTCAAGTGCCTACGCGGCCACGGGAACTTAAAACCAAAACTGTCAAGTTACCCGCTCTAATCAATTGACTCCACTGGGTTTTGCTCCTAATCAAAATACTAACAACAACTATCGAAACAATCAAGTTGGTTTTTAAAAACAATTACAAAGGAAACTATTGGAATCAAGGGGCTAATAATCAAGTTTCAAACAAAAATCAAAACAATGATTTTCAAAACAACAACAAGGGTTTGCAAACTTTAAAAGATCTTCCAAATGAATATGTTGAATATGCTAATGGAAACGATGCTAGGTTTGACAACATTAAAAGAGAAATCATTAGCCTAAGATCTGAGTTTAAGAATGACTTGAAGAAGGAGTTGAAAAACGAGTTAGCAAATGAGCTTAAAATCCATACAAACAAAATGGAAGGAAATGTAACTAGGTTACAACAAAATCAACAAAAATGGAACAAGGGAAACATGAAATAAAACAAGAGATGATTAAGTCCGAGAAGAGGCAATCCATGTTTGAGGACAAAATTTCATCTATGTTTGAGGATATTATGTGCAAACCGTCTTCGAGTAGTCTTCCTAGAAACACCATATCTAACCCTAAGGGAGAGATGAAAGTGATTACCACACGTAGTGGTAAGACACTTAAGGAACCGACTCCTCAACCAATTGCTCCTAGGAGGATGCAATTGAGGAAGAACCCGAGGTGGTGGTCGAAAAGGAGCATGTCCCAATCCCACGAAGTACCGCTCATGCCACACCTACGGTTGACCCATTACCACATTTGGAACCCGAGATTCCAAAGGCTATGCCTATGACTCAACCCACACCACCTTTGCCCTATCCATCGAGACTTAGAAAGGAGAAACGTCAAGAGCGCGATAACTACCAATTTGAGCTTTTTATGAAAATGTTTCGTGACGTTCATTTTAATGTGAGTTTTGTCGATGCTTTGGTCGATGCCTCGATTTGCCGCTAACTTTAAGAGTTTGTTGAACAACAAGGAGAAATTGCAACAATTGTCTAGTTGTTCATCGGTTTATCTTAACCGCATACCTCAAAAAGTCGGTGATCCCGGTAAATTCTTGATTCCTTGTGCAATCCAAGATATGGAAGAATGCTATGCCTTGGCCGATCTTGGTGCTAGTAATAATTTGATGCCACTTGCAATCTTCAAGTCGCTCAATCTTCCTAATCTTACTCCTTCACTAATGTCTATTGAGTTGGCCGACCATTCTACGATTCCCGCATGTGGATTGGCGGAAGACGTTTTTGTAAAAGTGGGAAAGTTCTATTATCCGGTAGACTTTATCGTTGTCGATATTCCCACGGATCCTCAAGTTCCTCTCATTTTAGGTCGTTCGTTTTTAGATACTTCTATGGCTTTAATCGATGTGCATGATAGAAAGATCACCTTACGTTTCGACGACGATGAACTTGTTGTAAACGCAACTCAAAATTCTCAAATTTCTCATGTTTATTCCGTTGCAACCATAAACCTCGTTGACATGATTGACGTTGTTTGTGAGGAATTTTCACAAGAAGTTTTAGGTTTTGGTGATGATGAAAATAGTGGCAATCCCACTATGTTAGATCCCATTCTTGATAATTAGACACCAACCTTGACTCCATTTGAAGGTGGTGGTTTTACTTTGGAAGAATTCGATGTTCCACGTACTTGTGACGAAGACCTCGACAATGATGAGGACTTCTCGATAATCAAGGATTTTCTTAACGATTTCCCATTTCCTCCACCCGAGGAGGTTATGAGTATCGAGCCCAAATCTTCAATTGAGGAACCACCTATCCTCGAGTTGAAAGATTTACCTCCTCATCTCGAATATGTATTTTTGGAGGAGGACGACAAGTTGCCGGTTATTATTGCGAAAGAGCTTTCAGATGATGAAAAAACCGCACTTGTCGATGTTCTAAAGGATCACAAAGGGGCAATTGCGTGGAAGTTATCCTAAATTAAGGGGATCGATCCCAAATTTTGTACCCACAAAATCTTAATGGAGGAGGATTACAAAACCGCAATCCAATGTCAAAGGATGGTGAACCCCAAAATTCATGACGTCATCAAAAAGGAAGTCCTAAAACTCCTTGACGCGGGAATGATTTACCCTATTTCCGATAGCCCTTGGGTGAGTCCTATCGATTGTGTCCCTAAAAAGGGAGGAATGACCGTTGTGCCAAACGATGCCAACGAGTTAATTCCCACTAGACTCGTGACCGGATGGAGAGTGTGCATTGACTATTGTAAGTTGAATGAAGCCACTCAAAAAGACCATTTTCCCTTGCCCTTCATGGACCAAATGTTGGAGCGTCTTGCGGGAAACGATTTCTATTGCTTTTTAGATGGTTTTTCCGGTTACTTCCAAATTCCCATCGATCCTCGTGATCAAGAAAAAACTACGTTTACGTGTCCATATGGAACGTTTGCCTATCGAAGAATGCCATTCGGACTTTGCAATGCACCGGGAACCTTTCAAAGGTGCATGATGGCTAATTTTCATGATATGATCGAGAAGATGGTGGAAGTCTTCATGGATGACTTTTCTGTGTTTGGTAGTTCGTTCACTTCGTGTTTGTCGAATATTGAGAGAATGTTGAAGCGTTGTGAGGAAACCAACCTTGTGCTTAATTGGAAAAAATGTCATTTTATGGTTAAAGTGGAATCGTGTTAGGGCACAAGGTTTCGAAAGCGGGGATTGAGGTAGATCAAGCTAAGGTAGACGTCATCACCAAATTACCTCATCCCAAAACTGTTAAGGGGGTTAGGAGTTTCCTAGGCCACGCGGGATTTTATCGTCGATTCATCAAGGATTTTTCAAAGATCTCTCGACCTATTACACATCTCCTTGAAAAAGATGCACGTTTTGTCTTTGACGAAGATTGTGTACGAGCCTTTGAAATCCTTAAGAGGAAACTTATTGAAGCTCCCATTCTTGTTGCTCCCAATTGGAATCTCCCCTTTGAGCTAATGTGTGATGCTAGTGACTACGCTATTGGGGACGTATTGGGGCAATGTCATGAAAAAAACTTCTTGCCTATTCACTATGCTAGCAAGACGATGACCGAGGCTCAACTAAAATACACTACAACGGAGAAGGAATTCCTTGCCATGATGTATGCATTTGAGAAATTCCGACTTTATCTTGTCTTAACCAAATGCATAGTGTATACAGGTCATTCGGCTATCAAGTATCTTATGGCTAAACAAGATGCAAAGCCAAGATTACTTCGTTGGATTCTCCTCCTTCAAGAATTTGATCACAAAATCGTTGACAAAAAGGAGTCGAGAATCTAGAGGCCGATCATCTTTCTCGTTTGGAAGATCCTCACCAAAGTGTTTACGAGCCCAAGGAAATCACCGAAACATTTCTGCTCGAGACCCTTGGTGTAGTGAATTCTAGGCTTGATTCTTCTACCCCATGGTTTTCGGACATCGCAAATTACCATGCGGGCAACTTCATCATCAAGGGTATGACGACTCAAGAAAAACGAAAATTCTTTCGTGACGTCAAGTTCTATTTTTGGAATGACCCTTACTTGTTTCGAACTTGTGCGAATCAAATTATTCGACGTTGTGTCTTTGGTACCGAAGCTTCTAATATCCTTAGAGCTTGTCACGAGGGACCCACGGGTGGTCACCGTGGTGCTAATCTCACAGCTAAGAAGGTTTTTGATGCCGGTTTCTTTTGGCCTACTATTTACCGAGATGCACATGAGCTTGTGAAATCATGTGACTCATGCCAACGACAAGGAAAAGCCTCACAAAAAGATGAAATGACAAAATATCATCCAAGTGTGTGAGATCTTTGACGTTTGGGGCATTGACTTTATGGGGCCGTTCCCATCATCTCGTGGTAATAAGTACATCCTTGTCACCGTTGACTACCTATCTAAGTGGGTGGAAGCTAAGGCTTTGCCCACCAATGATACTCGTGTGGTAGTCAAGTTTTTGAAAAGCTTGTTTTTTCGGTTTGGAACCCCTCGTGCGATCATAAGCGATCGTGGAACCCATTTTTGTAACGACCAATTCGAAAGGGTCCTAAGGAAATATGGGGTTACACATCGTCTTTCTACGGCTTATCACCCACAAACGAGTGGGCAAGTCGAGGTTTCAAACCGAGCTTTGAAGAGGATCTTAGAGAGATCTATTGGGGAAAACCGACAATCTTGGTCGGATAAGTTGGACGATGCTTTATGGGCCTTTAGGACCGCTCATAAGACACTCATCGGGTGCGCTCCCTATAAGCTTGTGTATGGGAAGAATTGTCACTTGCCAATTGAACTTGAACACAAAGCTTATTCGGCCCTTAAGCATTGTAATGATGATATGGAGACCGCGGGAAAACACCGGAAAATGCAATTAAATGAACTGGATGAATTAAGGGATATTACTTATGAAAATTCATTGATTTATAAAGAAAAGACCAAAAAGTTGCATGATTCAAAAATTAAAAACTGGGTTTTTAACATTGGAGATCAAGTGTTGCTTTTTAACTCACGATTGAAAATCTTTTCCGGTAAGTTGAAATCCCGTTGGTCCGGTCCATTCACCGTGACTCAAGTTTTTCCATATGGGACCATCGAGCTAGCTCAATATGATGGCCCCAATTTCAAGGTGAATGGACATAGGTTGAAGCACTACTTTGGCGGGGAAGTTCCATCCTTGAACTACCTCGACCAAATCACCTTCCCCAATGATAATTAGTATTGAGGGGATCGAGTCGAGCTCATGACTCAGTAATCAAAAACGAGGTGCCTCGTGGGGGAGTCCCATGCTTATCCTATGTACATATTATCGCTTTCTAATATAGTAACGTATGGGGATTTGTGCCCTTCCAACCTTTGTTCCGTGGTTGTTTGTGAATTGTGGTTATTAGATGATCATGATCTTCACGATTGGAGCCTCTCATGTTCGTTTTATGGGAGCACTCGATCGTTTGCTTTGAAGACTTTCTCAATATCCATGATATATCCTTTGATGTTCTAACCTTAGGTTTATATCACACTTCATAAACGGCTTTAAATTTAATGGTTACACCCTTTTCATGCTAGATTAAGCATTCGACTACGTCTCTAGTATGGGGGTGTTTGCACCCCTAGACTCGAAACATTGAGGACAATGTTTAACTTTAGTATGGGGGTGAATATATACTTGCCATGCCAAACCTTCACGCTTTCCAAAATTTATGTTTTTGTTTATCGTTTTGTTGCAAAATAAGGCTAAAAATGGCCAAATTTTAAAATTTTTCTCATGTTTTATAAGTGTCTGAAGACACGAATGTAGGTTTTCTGATGGCGAGAATAAGAGTAATTTTTGACTCGACCGTGCGTGTTGAGCACTTAGCTTTGATTCCTTAACTTATATTAGGCTAAGTCTCTTAAATGGGGACGAGAAATGATAGAGTTAATTATAAGTTACTATGCTAAACGTAGAGTACTCGTATTCTTTCAAAAACTCATGTGTTCTCGTTGTTTGCTTATTCTCCCTTCGCTTGTAAATATTTTTTGCTTAATAAATATTGACTTAGCGGTTTAGTCTTGATTGTTGGTTTCTAGTCTTTTCTAGTAGCCTCCGTGTAATTAAATTGGGAAGACATTAAGGTATCGCCAGCGTCACGGTTTTGAAGTATTGGCAACCCGAAATAATCGAATGCTTCACCCAATAATAAGATTTCAAGTGCTCTCCTAAATCAAGCAAACAATTTGAAGCTCACAAGGCCGAAAAATCTATGCAAAATTGAAAGTGAATCAAGCCTTAATCTTTTAAGCTTTAAAGATCCAAAATTCGCCTTAGCGTGAGGATATACATCTTTGGCCATAATAAAACCACCGATGAGGCGGATAATAAAAGGCAAGGCAAGACCGAAGTCATAATAAAAGCTTCATGGCGAAGTTGAATAAAAGATGGAGGTAAACCTATGATAATAAGGCCCTTCCGTTAGGGGGCGTATAAAAGTCTTGGTAGTAAGTCTCGTGTTCAAAACCGTTATAAAACCGTGTTTATCGATCCTTCTTGTTGACTTATTTTTTGACATCGTTGTCTATTAGGAGGGGTTATTAATTTGATGGTCTTGGTTACACCGTTAGGACTCTATTTTTAGACCTAAATCTCTATTATCGCATTAGTCAAACAATGTATCCTCGTGAAACATTCAAGACAAAATAAAATATAAGAGATACAACTTAGGAAAATGGGAGGATAAGTACGTGATTAGGGCATATGAGTAGTGTTAGCATTACTAACTTATAATGACAATGATCTCGTTGCACGCTTAGCATGGAATTGGGGTGAAAAACGAGGACGACGAAATTATTTCTAACGAAGCATTCATGTGTTCTTATTATATGAACCTAAACGTCCCATTTTGCGATGAAAATCATACATTATGTCTAAAACGCAAGTAGTAGAAGCAATAGTAGTAGTGTAGCTAGGTTATCATTCAATAAAAGTGAATAAAAGTAAATTTTGGAGGTGCTACGATACTTTATTCTAGCATTGCGTGAGGGCACGACAATGGTTTAGTATGTGGGAGTGATGAGACTGCTTTTATACATAGTCTCATCGTCCAAAAAGGGCTTTAAATGCATTAAATATCATGAAAATGGCCATATCTATGCTTGTGTTTGTTACTTGTGTATTTTAGGTACGGATATTGAGAAAATGACAATAGATCACAAGAATCATACAAAAACGAACACGGGAAACGAAGCCGCACAATGAACCAAGCCCTAATGAAGATTTTCCAAGAACAACCCTTGAAGATTTGAAGATTGTGCAAGAAGGGTCCTCCAATATTGAAGAATTGACACTTTAACCCTTGTATCTTCATAATTACAAGATTGGTCCCTAAAGTTTGTCAAAATTATAAAAAGGAACCTCCACTTTGAAGAATTGGCAAATTTAGTCCCTCAACAAAACTAAATTGTTAATATTAGTCATCCTCAAAGTCAAACATACCATGAAGGCCTTCAAGTTACAAGAAATTACAAGTTTGGTCCTCAAAACATGTCAAATTGCAAAAAGGACCCTTAACTTTGAAGAAATGGCAAAAATGGGCCCTCATTAATCATGACTTGTCAAATTCAGTCCTCCAAGAAGTCAACCAAACAAGTAAAGACCATTATCTATAAAGAAAATTCCAAAACAGCCCCTCAAGAATCATGAATTGGCAAGAAATACCCCTGAAAATACTTTGGAAAAGTATTTGTGGCCAAAGTGGGAAAAATGAAACTTCATTTACAAAGGATATCAGGTTTTGGGGTTTAAAATTGCAAATGAAAGGAATTATAAAGATTGGGGGTTTAATCTGGCCGACATACATTCTTACCTTAACCAACCATAGCATGCCACCTGTCCCACTCACCCCTTACAAACAATCACAACCTTCCCTCCTTCCACTTCACCAATCCACTTAACCCAGTTTTATATTATTTAACCCTTGGCGCCTAAACACATATTTAAACACTAATCCACCCAAAAACGGATTAAACTCACCCACTATTCATCTCAAGAACAAAATTAGGGATTTCCTAATTACTTATAATTAAGCCCTATAAACCTCCAGATTAGTGATCAATGGTGCCTTAATCACATCCCAACCTTAAAAACATGTTCCCCATCACAAAAAAGACCCACATGAGATTCCCCTGCACCAAGGTTGAAGATACTGCCAAAACTCCACCATTCATCAAACGCCCAGCATTCAAGCTTAGTTTTTAAGCTTCTTTGAAGCCCTTGGATTCATTTTCACCTTTGACAACTCACACAACCTGCCAAAATAATGTCACATGATCAAGCATTTTCAAAACCCTCAAGGGCATATCTAGAACTTCATTAGCTAGGGTTTTATGTTTTTTATCCATTCACTAGTTCATTTGTAGCCTATATAAGGCATAAGATGTGCAACATTGGCACTTGCTCTTGATTTTTCCTTTGTTCAAGTTCTGTAAATCCTTTGTCATTTATGAATGAAAAGTGTTTGGAACTTTGAAGAGAAAACAAGTGCCAATCTTATATCTGCTTGTTATTATTGTTTGTTAACTAATCTTGATCCAAAAACCTGTTTTCAAAGGAGTGTGCAAAAGTTTGCATATTTTCCTTAAATCTTGATATTTTGCTAAGATCTTGGTACACCTTGGAATTTTTGGGCTATAAGTTGATCATAGCACCCTGATATTGTGATATCAAGGTGTTGTGAGGCTTATAACTTGGGGATAATCAAGTGTGAGGTACAAGAGTTGCATTAATCAAGGATTTGTCACTTTACCATTTTTTATATTTTTGCTTCTAACTTTGTTAGATCTTAGCAGGAGTGTGTGTGGAAGCTTATGCTTGTTCTTCCTAGCACATAAGCTCAAAATTCATGGGTGTGGATGTACATCTATGAGTTTTGAACCTTTCTACCTTAAATCTGCTTAAAATTCTGAATTTTGGTGATTTTGTGTGTTGCTTGTGTTTTTGTTAAATTTGTGGCTTAATCTTGCTTAATATTGCATATTACATCTGTTTATGTGTTTGATTAGGCTTGGGTAACCTTGGAATACACTTATACTTGTTTGAATTTGATTTGAAAAAGATAAGGGGTGTTTGGGATTATCTGTTTAAGATCATAGCTTGTTATTTTGTGGTTGGAAGTTTGTGTTTATGCTTTGTATTTGTTATTTACTTGGTTGAGTACTAAAACCTGCAAGTTATTGGCTTTAAAACCTTGAATCCAAGATTGTGCTATATCTCACTTGTTTTAACTGATTTGGACCTAAGATTTTGGTAATACCTAGAGTATATGCATGCTTAGGGTTAAAAAGTGTTAAATCATAGTTTATATAACCTGATAACAAGATTTGAGTGTTTGAATTTGGCTTGTTGGTCAAGTATATCAGTAAAGTGAAAAATCTGCTTGTTCTTAGTTCATCAGTAACTATTTTGTGCTTGAATCTTGATCTAGACCTTGAACCATTGCATGAAACCTAATTAAACTTGTTCATTTGAGTTTACTATAGCTTGTGTATTCTTTTGGTGCAATTTGGTTGGTTGAATCTTGCTAAAATAGCTTATTAAACTCTTAACTGCTTATGTTCATGTCTGGGCTAGATCTGGTGATGTTTTGAATTAACTGTGCTAATTGGCTATTGTGATTATGTTTTGTAATTGTTATTGACTCCTTATGATTAACTGGTCATTCGGGTGCCTTTGTGAAACTTGAATCCATAAAAAAGTCACTAAAGACAAATAGTCAAGAAAGTCAAGCAGTGGGAAAAGTTCCCACTACTCAACACCCAAAACTAGCCCCTGCTAGTGTAATTTGTCATTCAGCTTATTAATAAGCCATATTGGCTTATCTAGACTTGCAACAACTTATTTTTTGTGATCAATCTTCCTCATTTGACCCATTTATTTGAACTGGAGCTTATCAGACCTTGGCTTTGACTTTTTGATAAAAAAAACTCATAAGGTTGACTTTAAATTAAGTGCTTATCTGCTTATTCCAGCTTATTGAGTGTGCTTAATGAAAAAATTTTTGTTGATTAAGCTTAGTTAAGTAATTTAAAAGCTTTTGAAACTTGAATCAGCTCTTGGGATGGCCTAGAACTCGAAAATGACTATTTTGTCGTTTTGTGAAGATAGCTTTTAGCTTATTCAGGCTTATTTCTTGAGCTTATTTCAAATTTCTTTTTACTGATCTCTAAAGTAACTCAAAAGAAGCTTGTGTGTATAATTTGAGCTTATGGCATCAGCTTATAGCTTAATGGGTCAAAAAGCCCATTAAGAATAAGTTGCTTTGAAATAAGCTATCTTAAACACATTTTCAGCTTTTGGGCCTTCAGAGTTTTGTTTTTAAAATCAATTTTTGAGTCAGACTAGACGTTTTGGGCTTATTTGGTAGACTTTTCATTATTGGGCCCAAATTAAGCCCATTAAGGGACTGTTTTGTCTTTTGGCACATTTCTAGGCCCAATAGGGGTATTTTGTAATTCCAACTTCATTTCTGTGTTTATTAGGTTAAAATAAGTAAGTTTGCAACTTTTTAAAACTTTTTATAAATTTTGTATTTTTAATATTATTTTATTATTATTTTATTATTAAAAATTAAAATTTAGATTTTTCAAGTTTTTATATTTTCTTAGGTTAAATACATTAAATTAGGAATTTTACAATTTTTAGAATATTTTTATTGTCATTAGATTAATTTTTAGAATTATTTTAAGTTTAAATAGTTTTTAATTGTTTTTTTAAATAGTTTTTATTAATTTTAAAATTTTCAAAAATAGTTTTAATTAAGTTAAGTCATTTTAGAGGTTTACAATTGAAAAAATCTCATTTTGGGCTTTTTGTTAATTAAATTGATTTTTTGGGTTTTAATTAGCATTAAAAAATTATTATTTAATTAAATAAAAGGTTTGAGTGATTTTTGATTTTTTGTGAACTCTGATTACATTATTTAGGATTTATTACAATTTTCTAGGAATTTTTAGGGTAAAATTTTAATTTTGTCACTTTTACGGTTTTACGTTTACGACTTCTCGTCCTAGTTTTAATTCACAATCGTAACCGTCATTCTCTTCTAATCCCTTTTCCTTTCTTTCTTCATAAATTATAATCACAAAAGTTAATCATTTCTTAACACACACACACCAAACCTCCTTGAGAACGATCCCCACTTTGGGTCATTAACTTGTGGTTTTCCTAAACTACTTGTGAACTTGCCCTAATTACCTTTGTTTTCCTAAACAAAGTGTAAAAACTCAACTATCAAGTATCAAGTTGAATGAAGTTAATCCTACTGGTCAACTAGCTTGCTTGGTTGCCAAAGCATCAGAATATGAAGCCACAAAATGGCATAGGAGGATGGGGCATGTAAACTTCAAGACCATTCACAAGCTGGCAAATATGAACCTGGTCTCTTCTTTACCTCTCAAAACTTTCAAAAATGACATCAATTGCCTTGCTTGCAACAAAGGCAAACAAGACAAAGCATCCTTCAAAGCCATTACATCCCTCACCCTAATAACTGAACCTTTGCAGTTACTTCATATGGATCTGTTTGGTCCTACCTCCATTAGGAGCATTGACCATACACACTATTGCCTTGTGGTAACTGATGGTTATAGCAGGTTTTCATGGGTTTTCTTTCTGGCTGCTAAAAGTGAGACCTACCCCATTCTCAAAGACTTCATTGCCTTAATTGAAAAACAGTTATCAAAGAAGGTAAAAGGTATTCGAAGTAACAATGGGACTGGGTTCTCGAATATAGACCTCATAGCAATTTGCAATTCTAAAGGTATCCAAAGAGACTACAGTGCTGCCACGACTCCTCAACAGAATGGTGTTGCAGAAAGGAAAAATAGGACTCTTATAGAAGAAGCAAGAACCATGCTTGCTGATTCGAAGCTTCTGACTATGTTTTGGACAGAAGCCGTCAACACTGCGTGTTATGTGTTGAATAGGGTCTCCATAACCAATCCACATAGGAAGACTCCCTATGAGCTACTCACAGCCAAAGTTCCAAGCATTAAACATTTGAAACCTTTTGGCTGTCCTGTCACTATTCTCAACACTAGTGACTACTTGGGGAAATTTGATGGCAAGGCGGATGAAGGCTTCTTTATAGGTTATTCAGCTCGCTCAAGAGCCTATAGGGTCTACAATCTCACTTCCAAGCGTGTCATTGAAACTATCAATCTACGGTACTTTGAGGAGAAGACAAACATCCAAGGCAAGGTCCTAAATGGTATTTTGATCTTGACTATCTCAGTGACTCATTGGGATATTTTCATTTCAAAACTAACCAACATGAAGGTCTACAAGTATTTGTGTCTTCTAATGCAGGTGCTACTACTAGCTTTTCGGACTCCGATGAGGATGATGACATTTTTGTCATACCATCTTATTCCACAACAGTCGCTCCCGACACCTCTACTACTCTTGATGGTGCTACTTCACCAGACATTCTTGACTCACAATGAGCCCTTGATACAATACATAAGCAACAGCAAGATGCTACTACTTCAACTACCCAAGGAGGCTTTGAGTTTCCTATAGATACTCCTACTGTTCCAGCTACTCCTAGTGAGCCTATTGTTACTCTTGGTGCAAGTTCAACTCCTATTGGTAGTCCTATTAGTGATCCAACTTCCACAACTAGGTTCTCTGGTCCTTCTGACCTAGGAAACTATCATAAGAAGTCTTCTACTAAGTTGGATGATATTCATAAGCAACCAATAAAAGGCATTTTTGATTCTGCTTCATATGATGATGGCATTGTTGGGGATCTTACTAACTTGGCACAAGAAGTAGAAGTAGCTGCTACTACTATTCAGCAGATCCATAAAGTGCATCCTACAACTCAAATCAAAGTAGATCCTAGTTCTACTGGCAAGACTCACGGCATGCATAAGAAAGCAACTTCTGGTCATCATGCTCTTGTGAGCTACATTGAAGACCAAAAGCGAAATTATCACACAAATTTTCTTCACTGTTTGTTTGCTTGTTTTCTGTCACAGGTGGAACCTAGGTCTGTCTCACATGTTCTTTAGGATAAAAGTTGGGTAGAAGCTATGTAGGAGGAGATGCAATAATTCTTGTTTTAGAATGTTTGGATCCTAGTTGATTTACCAAATGGAAAGACAACAATTGGTACCAAATGGATTCTCAAAAACAAGAAAGATGCTCGGGGTATTGTGGTGAGGAATAAGGCAAGACTAGTAGCACATGGCAACACTCAGCTTGAAGGAATTGACTATAATGAAGTTTTTGCTTATGTTGCACGAATTAAGGCCAAAGGTCTATTTTTGGATTTTGCTTCTTATAGTGGCTTTATAGTATTTCAAATAGATGTCAAGAGTGCATTTCTGTATGGAAAGATTGACGAAGAAGTATATGTCACTCAACCTAAGGGCTTTGTGGATCCACTTCGTCCTAAGAAGGTCTACAAGGTTGTCAAAACCCTTTATGGTCTTCATCAAGCTCCTAGAGACTGGTATGAGCGTCTATCTACTTTCTTGTTGAAGCATGGCTATAGAAGAGGCACTATTGACAAAACATTGTTCCTTAAGAGGAATGCCAAAGACATCATCCTGGTTCAGGTTTATGTGGATGATCTTATCTTCAGCTCTACTAAGAAGGAATGGTGTGATGAGTTTGAACAGTTGGTGAAAGGAGAATTTTAGATGAGTGCCATGGGCGAACTAACATTTTTCCTTGGACTCCATGTCAAGCAGTAGCAGGATGGTATCTTCATTAGTCAATGATAAATATGTTCATGACATTATTCAGAAATTTGATGTGAAACCTCTTAGACCAGCAGCAACACCATATGAGGTAACTAAAGTCAAACTCAAGAATGAGCCAGATCCTCATGTTAATGTTCATTTGTACAGGTCAATGATAGGCTCACTCATGTATTTGACTGCTTCACGCCTAGACATTATGTTTCCTGTTAGTGCTTCCTCTAGACATCAGGTGGCACCTACCATGTCAAATTTGAATTATTGTCAAAAAAATCTTCAAGTATATCAAGGCACAACCCAAGCTAGGCTTATGGTATCCAAGGGAATCCCCTTTTGTTCTTGAAGCCTATAGTGATAATGACTATGCAGGTGCTAATAATGATAGAAAGTCAACTACTGGTGGTTGTTAGTTTTTTGGACGCATGCTTATTACATGGCAATGCAAGAAACAAACCATAGTAGCTACTTCGTTAACAGAAGCTAAATATGTAGTTGCTACTAGTTGTTGTGGACAAGTCTTATGGATACAAAACCAAATGTTAGACTATGGGTTCAATTTTATGAACACCAAAATCTTCATTGACAATCAAAGCACTATCTGCATTGTGAAGAATCCGGTGTTTCATCAAAGAACAAAGCATATAGAGATTCGACACCACTTTATACAGGATGAAAATGAAAAGAAGTTGATATAGGTTCTCAAGGTACATACGGATGATAATGTTGCTGACTTGTTGACTAAATCATTTTATGGTCCAAGGTTTAACCACTTGGTGTTCCACATAGGTATGGTAAATCCTTAAGGTCTAGGATTGAGGGGAGGCAAAGCCTAAGGGGAGGCTTATTGTACATGTATTCTTGTACATTCTTACTTCTGGTAGCTTCTTTTGCCATTTTATATGGGTTCTTGCTGTGTGTGCTACTCCTGGTGGAAGGGTTTGGTTACTACTAGTGGCTCTCTTCTACTCCTAGTGGGTAAATAGTCCTTCCTATCCATTTGTGTTTGGATTCTAGTGTTTCAGCAGGTCACTGTTCATTCTGTTGACTTTTGTTGACCACTCGCTCCTCCTAGTGTTGACTTCTAGCCACTTTGACTTTCAGTCAACATAAGTTACTTCTGGTGCCTTCATTTATATATTCTTTTGGTAACTCGGATTGGCTATTAATGGATTAAAGGGCAAGTGGTTACACCCAATTAATGCCTTAACTTGAAAAGGGCAATCCCTATAATTAGGGTTCAATGAACAGTTTCACTAAGCATTATTATGGTCAACTGGAACATTTGACTCACTTATCATACTTGAAAACACACACACACGCTCCTACCCTCAACCATCTTCTTACATTCACCTGTCAATCTTGAATCATCATCCATGGCTGCCCTACAATACAAGCCTGATCACAACAAGGTCGCCTACATCGTGAAGGCCGAAAAAGAGAGGAGTTTTTGGACATCGTGGAGTTCATAGAAGCATCTCATATCAGGTATGCACTAACTGTTTGCCCAACTGTTTATGACTTAGTCATTCGACAGTTTTGGGCCACTGCTGATACTAAAGAAGTCTTGGGTCACCCTTTGGAGATTCATGCCACCATTGATGGTCGTTCTTATGTGGTGACTGAAGCCTTCATTAGGTATGCCCTTCATCTTTAGGATGCTAATGGCATTGTTTCCCTCACTAATGAGGAAGTTTTAGATGGGATGGCTACCATTGGGTACAACCATGAGAGAAAATTTAATTTTCAGAAAATTTGTTTTTCACTTCAATGGAAGCTTCTAGTTCACTTCTTGATTCAGTGCTAGAGTCCTAAAGCTGGGAGTTGGGATGCATTTCCCATCTCCCTTGCTACTGGTTTGATTTGTCTTGCCCAAGGTTGTAGATTTAACTTCTCTCGTTATCTATTAGATGGCTTGATAGGAAATCTTAGTGGTCTTAAAAAGAAATTTCTTATGTATCCTAGGTTTCTACAACAGATTCTCATGTGTCTGCCTAGAAATAGAAAAGAATCTGTGCCTTCTAAACTCACTCCTAAGGTGTATGCTAACATGAAGCTTGGATATCTTGGTCCTAAAATGCCTCTCACTCCTGCTATGCTGGGCATTGCCTAAGTGGATCCCAATGAGGTTCATCCGGCTGATGAAGCCGAGGAGGAACCTCATTCGGTTGATGATCCAATGGAGGAGGAGGATATTGCTAATAGGGAACCACATTTAGGGGTTAAGGATCCTAATCCAGAGGTGGTGGTAGAAATGTCGTCTACCTCGAAGGCTACCTCTTTTGCTATCCTACATGTGTCTCCCTTTCTTGATACTCCACCTCCTAGTCCTGTTCACCCTTCTACTGAGGAGCCTTCTAGCTCTTTTGTGCCAGAGTCTATTGCTCCTAATTTTGATCAGTCCTTTGCTTCTGGTCCTAATGATGCATCCCCCAAGCCAAGTTCTCTTGGCGGGGAAGCTGAGGAAACAGTTACTCTCACTTCTTTACTTGCTTTGGTGCACAGGTATTATGCTAAGATCTTATCATTGGAATAAGATCTAAACAAGCACCGCCATCTTACTCGGGACTTTGTGATCCCCTTGGCTAATAGGGTAAAGACTTTGGAGAAGCTGTTGAAGCAACAAAAGAAGAAGCCGGTTCTGTCTAATTCTAATGAGGAAGAGGAGGATGGTCTTACTGTTTTGGCTAAAGTCGCCTTTGCAGCCAAGACTAGTGAGAACATACCTGCTCCTACTAGTGCTTCTAGTGTTCCCATACCTGCTGCTGGTTCAATGCCAAGGACTTCCACTCCTGGTCCCTCTCATGCTGACAAGGGTAAGGCCTCAATGACTGATGCACCCTCCCATCCTAGAAAGAGACCCCGTAGGCAACTGGAGGAAGAAAGGTTGGGTGAGGAGGCTGCTCATAGATTACATGAGGAGTATGAACAAGAGGCTGCAAATGCGGCTAGGACTGAGGCTGCAGTTGATGATGAAGCTTTAAAGAAACAACGCCATGACCAAGTGAAACACAATATTATGTTTTGGGATAACACTGATTGGATGGATGTGGTTACCATCCTCACCTCCGATGTCTCTCAGTTCACTGACATCTTGGGTGCGGATGTGAACCAAGGGAATTGTGTTCGTCGGGCTATGTCTCTGGTTCAAAGGCAAAGGGAAGATTTGGCTGCTCAACTTCGTCTAACTCGCCGCAACAGACCACTTTCTTATGCTGAACAGAAGAAGATCATGCAACAGTATGTGAAGAATCAATTTGGAGCTTACTTTACTTATGGATGGACAATGAAGAGGGTTAAGGAGCTTTCTGATGACGAACTTAAGACTTTGTATAACAAAATGATCCAGCTGAAGCAAGGGGATGTGAGAAGGCCTGCTAATGCCACATTTCGCCCACCTGCTCCTGTTGCTACAACCCCCACTCCTAGGGCTGCCCCAACTCCATCCTCTGGTGAACATGATGAAGGTACTTCTGCTACCTCAAATGTTGATGAGGGTACTTCTGCTGTTCCATCTAGTCCCTCTCCAAATGTTGCTGCAACCCCTTGATCTAATGTTAAAGCTACTACCACCCATGTTGTTGATCCTACTCTTCCACCGGTTTCTCAGCCAACCCCTACACCTATTATTGATGAAGCTGCTACCACTCCCATGCTTGTTGATTTAACTACTCAGGATGATGGTCAGATTTCCCCTTCTGGTGCTACTACTACTCCACTTGGTACTGTTGCCCCTATGTCCAAAGTCAAGGAGGAACCTTCTCCTTCTTCACCTACGCCTCGCCGGTCTATTCGTAAGAACAAGGCTCGCCGTGGCAAGGCTATTCCTTGGGAGAAGAGGGACCATGCACACTTGATTGATGCCGCTTCTAATAGCGATGATGATATCCCACTTGGTCGTGGAAGGATTGTGCATTGGGAAATTCAACCGTCCACCATTGTTGCTGGCACTTTTACTCATATGATCAAGACAAGTGATAGCCACCATAACTACTTATTAGGTCTGCAAAGTATCTTATATTGGGTGGAACGTCAAGATCTTATGGTTCTTTATGGGTTGGTTGATGCTGCTATCCCTACAACTCCTAGTGCTGTCCCTACCTGGCCTGGTTTGGTCCTTTGGGGGGACTTGAAGGTTATGTTGGATTGTCCTCCTGGTACTCCTAGTGCTAGGGTATGGACGGAACAACCCCGATGGGGCATCTCTAGGTGGAAGTTGTATGTTGGGTGTGGTGTGCATGTGTTGGAGTTAGAATCTGGTGCTAGAGTGTTTATGCTTGTGGATCAGGAGTATCCCCTTACCATTGCTACTATGGAAGCTATGTTGGAGTGTCACTTGGTGGTGTCAAATGCTCCTTCAGGGATTGAGTCTGCTATGCCCACCACATTAGGTTAATCTGTTCAGGCCCGGCTTCTTGCATACAAGATTGCTGCTTCTGGTTAGTATTTGGTATGCTTGTCCTATACTTTTGCTCTCTTTTACATTCGAATCACCAATGTGTATAGTGATTGGTGACTAACAATCTCATAATTTAAAAAAATTTACTTTTATATAATATATGCTTATACTTGAAACATACAATGGAAATTTAAAAGCATATACATAATATAATATCTGCTTATACTTTTCCATTTTGAAACCTTTTACACTTACACTGTTTTGGATTGTACTTCTGGTGTTGGAGTCCTTCCACATAACAAATGGTGTTTAACCCACCATGTCTCACAGACAAAAAAGAGTTGATTCACCATGAGGGTACGGCTCTGGTGTGATTATCAAATCCGTTGATGGTTGCCAATTTACCCAAAATTGGATGGTCTTCACTCGCCTTGGTCCTAGACTAAAGAGTGGCTAGTCCAAGGGGGTACGGATCTTGGTAAAGACATACATCAAATCCGTTGATAGCTGTAATGGCTTGCTCAAAGCTATAGGGTTTTCAGCTCACCGATGCTTTATTATTAAGAGTTGGCTAATCCAGGAGGGTATGTCTTCTGGTAAAGACTTTAATCAAATCCGTTGACGGCTGTGATGGTTTGCCCAAAATCATCAGGGTACTCCCACTCACCATTCATTTACGTTCTAAGAGTTGGGGTGGGTTCTGGTCTCCCAGGGTGATGCTTGATCCACCACAAAGACTAGCTAGCCCAAGAGCGAGCAGCTACTTGGTAAAGGCTTATCAAATATGCTCATGTTGCTGTAAAGATTCAACAGGTGCAGATATTTTCCAAGCTTTCCATAATCATCTCAGAGTTCTTAGTTGCAGCATGCTTTGTATTTTCGCTGATGTTGGTTCTATTGCTGCTATATATATGATATTTCAATCCTAAAGTTGTTTCTACAAGATCTACCAAGAAACTTGAACTCAACCAGTCAAATTCAAGTTTAGGGGAGGATTGTTAGGACCTATGTAATAGGTGATTTATAATAGGTAAACTAGGAGGTATGTAGTTCCTCCTGGTCCTAGTAGTAGTAGGAGCAACACATTCTCCTAGTCTAGTAGTAAAGTCAAACAGTAGTATTTGTAGTAGTTTGTTAGGATATACATGGGATATCTTAGGAAAGGATATGCATATCAACTGTTACACGTTTTATGATTAATGTAGTTAGGGTTTCCTTGTAGTATAAAAGGAACCCATTGGAAGAAGGGTTGGACACACCTTCACCAGTTTTCATTTCATATCAATATAGTAGAAATCCTTAGAAAGGATCAAGTTATTTATCTAGTTATTATGTTTCTTCTTGTTCTTAGTGTTTGTATTCCGCACAAATACTTTATGTTCATTAGAGTCTCTCTATGAATATACTTGTGATTACAGAAGTTGTTCACCATCCTTAACAGGCTGAAAGATCTACAACTAAAGGACCCAACAGAATCTCTGCAGAAACTTCGTGTTGTTCTCACTAATTCTCTGAAGAATAGCATGGTAGTCCCTCTTTAGCCGTTCCTGCTCAGCCCTTGGGAAGAACTGATTATAGAATAGCTCAGTGAACTGATTCCATGTCAAAGTAGCCAACCATGCATCGCCTCCTTTTGTCAGCTTGTACGTTCTCCACCAAGCTAGTGCATCACCTTCGAACTTATAGCAAGCCAAACGTGCCTTGTACACTCCATCATAACCCATGACATCGAAGATCTTCTCCATGTGTGAGACCCAGTTTTCAGCATCAGATGGGACCTCAGCCTTCTAAAATGCACAAGGCTTCTGCGTGTTGAATCTCTCCAGACAGATATGTAGGGTAACAGGTGGAGGGGGATAAGGATTGTTCTGATTACTCGGTCCAGCTTGGAATTTGGCCCAAATCTGTTCGTGAATCTGAGGGAGGATGGTCTGTAGAGCTACTCGGACAGTTGCAGCCAGTTCCTGATCATTTCGTGTGTTGACCATTTGACAGTTTCAAAGAGGAAATAAAATGATTAATCTGCTATAACATAGGATAACATGAGAGATGCATGAAGAATTTATGAAGGCATAGCCAACGTAAACAACCATTGGTAAAGGTGGACGCCTATGGGTCGGTCCACAAAGCAAAATTTGTAGAAACGCACATGAGACTAAATACGGCCAGTCCTGTACCAACCATTACTTAGTCAAAACTTAACAGAAAAACAATGAAGCAAGAAATGAAGTTTACTGTCAGTTTAGGAAGACCCTGGTGAATACCCACTAGTCACAGGTCAACTTTAAGAGCCTACAGGTCGAAACCTTGGCTCTGATACCATAATTGTAACACCTCACTTGGATAAGTGGAGCGTTACTTAGTAATTACGGCGTGTCATCAAAGCATGCAAGGTAAATGTCTAAAACATTAAATGACCAAAAAGGAAACCAGAAACAAACATCGGTTCCAAACATAAGCTCCACACACAATGCATAAGTAAAGAATGAATGAAAGGACTAAACAATGTCAAACAAAGCAAAAGTTTATAAATGCATTAAAAGAAAGGAAGACACGGGAGCCTCCATCCAAATGCACGTACTCTTGATTCCTAGCTTTGCCCTTTAGTACCTACCATATGGGGACATGGAAAGAAAATACGGCTGAGCAATACGCTTAGTGTGCAGATATATGACAATGATATGATAAGCAATAAACATAAGCAAAGAATGAAATGAAGTACAATAGAATAAGTGTAAGTCCTGGAAAACTTGGTGTATGTTTATAAACTGGTTCATATTCTGAAAAGACTTATGTTTACTTAATAATGAAAACTGTCTTTTAAATATGACCAAGAGCCCATATAGGTCATGAGGTATCATCATGCATGAATACATAGATGGGTGACCTCATAATGTAATTAGAGGGGTTGCCTCTAATTAAAATAGTCTGGGTGGAGGGATCAGCTCCATGTGACGGATGCAAGGCACACACCACAGTTACCATGTAATCTTGCTAAACTTGTCCTAGGATGCACCCATTCGCCCCAAATGATAATAATATAATAGGCCAAATAACTGAAAAGGGATGCCGCGAGCAATCACTCTCACCGCGGAAGAGTCATAACACCGGTGCCTCCAGTGTTATGGTTATGGTACCTCCATAACTAGGTGGAACTGGCATGCATATATATAGCTCAGGCAAATCTAAAATATTAATCATATTAATTTATGTTTAGTTTAAAGTAAACTACTAGGGAAAACAGATGGCTGCAAACGGGGAATCCTAATATAGGAAGAGAGTGTCCTTATTGAAGGACGGAATATCCGTACCTTATGTCCAGTAATGAGGATGAAAACGAAAGTGGAAGATCACTCTGACTTCACGATAGCTACATAATGAAAAGGGACATGAATAAGTTGTCTGATTACTTATATTTACCGACTATTAGTTTACATGACGTGTTCTTAACTTGTTTTACTTGTTCTTGTCTTGTTTTATTGTTTCATGTTTTATCATGTGATTCTTAATGATTCATGTGTTATTTGTTTAGTGTATTTCATGTTTTATGTGTTATAGTACTTGTTATAACATAATGAGTAACTTTCTAAAAATAGCAGGTTTCTATATATAGTAACTTTCCAAAAATAGCAGGTTTCCATATATTATAACTTTCCAAAATATCAAGTTTCCTTAAATAGTAAGTTTCCAATAATAGAAAGTTTCCATAATTAGTATGTTTCCAAAAATAGAAAGTTTCCATATTTAGTATATTTCCATAAATAGCATGTTTCCATATTTAGTATGTTTCCAAGAATAGCATGTTTCTATATTTTATATGTTTTCATAAATAGTAATAAGCTTATATTAAATAAGTCATGATTATTATAAAATAATAATATAGTAAAGTTTAATAATATTAATACTTTAGTCTTAACTTCTGTTTATTAATTAATAATATAATACATGATATTATAAGTATTTATTAATTAATAATATTTCATGATTTATTAATTAAACTTTACCTCAAATGATTAATCTATAATTAAATTAAATCATGTTATTAATTTAATTAAACCTTGGTTAAAATGAATAAATTAATTAAGCTAAGTTTCTTAATTAATTAAATGTAACATGAATAATTAAAACATAATTATTTTATCCTAAAGTTTATTTAAATAAAAATGGACATATATTAGTGATATTTAGTTAAATAAAATTATAACATAAGTCTTGTTATTTATTAGTTAAATTAAACCATGAGTTATTTAATAAAATTAACTAAGAAAAATAACATGACATGTTTTAGCAAAAGTTTAGCCAACACACCCCTTGGTGTGTTTGGTTCTACCCGAGCCCCCAACAAGACCCACCGAGACCATGGAGGTTTCGGTTTCCCTCAAAAAACACGCAACACACCACAGCCGTGCGGTTGTGGTTGCTGTCCGACCACCACCACCAGCCACCGACAGCCCTAGACGGTGCCACTACTGGCCCAATATACCGCCCGGCTACAGTCGGGGTCCCCCTGTTGCGTACAAAGTTCCCACCGAGAGCATAAGCTCTCGGTTCCCACTGCTTGCCAACCAACAGCCCCTGGAAGGGGTGTTGGTGTTGCGGCTACCAAACCAAACCAGGTAACGACCCCTTATGGCGTTCGACCGCTGGAACAAAAACACCACCGAGAGTCGCATGACTCTCGATTTGCGTGCCCATGAAAAGCCAACCAAAATAAACCCGAACCCTTGTTTTTAATCTTTTTATAAACATCTTTTTAATACTTGTTTTTAAAGATCATGATCATAGAAAAACAAATAAAAAGACTAAGATTAAAAAGATACCGAATGCGTGAATTGGGTAAGGATTAGATCACGAACACTATACCCGTAAATTAATTAGATCAAAACCAAAAATCTCCTCCTTGTTCTTCTGTGTATGCCACGGCCTAGAGGAAAGAGAAAGAGAGTTCTAGGGTTTTAATTAGTTTCCTGTAAATTGTATTATGATAATAATTCCTTGTGTTATGCTATTTTGGTTATATTGATAATGGGCTGGGCCAAAGCCCTTCCTTTCTTTTCTTTTTACACAAACACACTTATACATATTTTGTTTTTCTTTTTCATGCTTAAATATTTATCGAGTGTGTTCGTGTTTTACATGTCGTGTTTTATTCTTTTTGAATTTTAAGTATTATACGTAAATCCTTATCATGTATTAATAATAATATTAATATACGTAACACTTGTAGTAATTAATTAATATAAGTAAAAAATTTATTAAATGTTCATGATTCGTGTCGTATATTAATTAATTGTAAAGTTCTAATTTAACCGTGTTTTCATGCATTTAATGTTCTAAGGTATTTTAAAGCGGGTTTTACAGGTAGACGGGCCGATATGGGTTAGGGGTTCGTACATGACCGGAATGAGTGACATGTATAGCTGATCTATTCCGAAAATAACTGAATGAAAACTACGATTAAAAAAAGAGGTGTGAAGGTTACCAGTGTGAGATGAAAGGTGAGAAGTTGCTCTGGTATCCATATACCAATGCTGATCCTGAAATGCCATAGCAAATGTTTTTTTTATCGTCGAAGTTTAAGAAAAATGCCCAAAGCTAACCCGATTTGACTAGCAACAAAGTGACGTTCTTGTGTGCCAACCAGTTGTACAATCTGCCTCAACTATAACCAATTGTATAATTCGTAGACTATGTTTAACCAAGGGCCCTTTAACCAATTAAACAATGTGCTTATGAATAAAGAAAAGAAGCAAACAATGACGGCTGATGTAATGAAAAGAAAATTATAACGGGACAAATGGAGGTGATTTAGGATCGTGAAGTGAGGTATTGGATATGGTGTCAATATTTCAACCACAAGGTTAAAGAGTTTTCTTCACAAAACTATCTTTTGGTGTATGAATGTACACCACGAAGCAGCAGAAATTGAATCGTGATGCATGTAGTTAAGAGATGAGATGAGGAGAAAAGATAGGTAGTAAGGAGTGTGATTTGGAGGGTTTTTAGGAGAGGATCAATATAGCTGTGGTTACCATAAAGATTGTAATTCTGCTGTGTCTTATTCTTCTGTAGGAAACCAAATATATAGTTACATGTACGGGCTTAATCCCATGACTACAACTAAGCATATTAATTATATAGCTAATACATCTCAATTATACAAAAGATAATTGTCAATCAATCATGCAAGGTTTACGGGATAGATATCCTCTAATAAGCATAAGTCTTTGAAGAAGAGAAGAATCGACTTTGCTTGTAGCTCCCCCTTGGTGCGTACTCCCTTTAGCTTGGGGCACCAAGTGATTGAGCTAAGGTGACAAGCTACATACAAAGGTTATAAGAAAGAAAAGAAACATCAATGTATAAACTATAGTCACTACCCACTAAGTAACTTGAGAGGAGGAAGAAAAGAAATCTCAAATTAGAAGTAAGTATTTGCTAAGTATGTCCAAGGAGGGTGTTTTGACAAAATCAATGAACAATTGGTGGAATAAAGGTAGAAAAGAAACATCCATACCAATTGTAATGATAATATGTCAAAGGGTTAAAAACTTAGAATTGTTGGAATCACCCAAAAACAACTGTAAATTTTAACCATGATCAACTCTTAACAATATGTGTGATAAAGAATTAGCAAAACAAGAAATAACACACATATAAATCATATTAAAAAAATGAGAGAACATACAAGAAAAATATTCATACACACAATATGAATATTAAACCAAACAATATTGAAAAAAAACGACAAAAGAAAAAATATTCTTGTAAAGATAGTCTTCCAAGATTGCTTAGGTTTTTATTTGACTCAAACAATTAGAACACAAAGTGTGCTTTAATTGGTAAAATAAGACGATGAGGCATCATTCGAAGATTTGCTCACGGGAACAAATACTTTGAGGGGAGGTCGAGTGAGAAGAAATTCAAGAAAATTTAACTTGTCATACACATGAGCAATTTCAATTTGTTGAAATCGACAAAACGCACACGAGCTTCCATGATTCAAAACAAAGTCGTTTGATGGCGGAGGGCCATCATAGTAAGAAGGTGGTGGAGGAGAAGTAGATTGAGGATAAGAGAAGTTTTCACAATGCCTAGAAAGGTTGGGGAAAGAAGAAAGGTCATTGAGGTGAGGTATGTTGCAAGGTTTAGGTGGTTGTGGTAGAGATTCTCTTTCTCTGGTAATTGGGTTGATTAGGAAAGTCTCATTCCAATACTTAACAGGAGAGAAAGTAGAAGTCTTTCAAGGTTTGGGAGAAGATGAATCATGATGATCCTTGTTCTTCTTGAAACAAACGGGTCGAAACGAGATTTCTAGTTTCTTAGAAAGCTTAGAAGAAGAAGCTTTGGGTTTAAAAGATTGTGACAAAGATATGTCAAGGTTAAGATTAGAAGAAGACATTGTGAGGGATGAGAAATAGAACTCCCAAAATGAGAAGATTAAAGAAAATACACAAGGCAATGAATAAAAAGAAAACTAAAAGGTTTCAAGGAATGTTTAACGAAAATAGGCAAACAAAGAATCTTGAAAAATACTGAGGTCAAAGAAGAAAGACCAAAAAGTTATTGTTCGCGGTTCCTTAAAGGGACCTGCAGTTCGATATCAATATCGAGTCGCGCAGCAATTAATGAGCTGCCCACAGTAGACAAAGAAATCGAATTTTTTTAATGATTTTGAGAAAAGACTAGACTTTTTCAAAATTAAGCAAATCTTGTATTTTTACCTCTAATAGCACTAGGTTATGCTTTGGTTGCACAAAGAGCAACACACTCACAAAGAGTGTTTTGACGAAGGATGATAAAATATTTAGATAACAGTTTGAACCAATTTTAGTCAAGTTTTAGAGGTGATGATAGATTAAGATTCAATTTAATTAAATTGAAGTTGATTAGTGTGAGAGCACATAGGTTGAAACACACAAAGACTTAATATATTAAACATCTCAATGAAGAACTCATGAAGGAAAAGGAAATACAAGAAAACAAATAACAACTAACTATTACAAAGTTAACTACACTAGTTCTTGATTTGATAATCATTCTTGGCTTGACTTTCTTGAAGAAACATTTTGAAAATCATCATCATTCATCTCCTAGGAGGAGGAGGATTAGTGAACAAATTTAGCAAGAAATCTTGCAACCTCCTATTAAGACCAAACATCTCCATTCTTAGGTTTTGAATGATGTAGTTATTATAGAGGCAACATGGACAATTAGTTCCATGAGATTTAAGAAAAGCAAATAAGTAAGGATCACCCATGAAGTTACAAATAGGAACACCCAAAAGTGGAGTGTTAGGAGGAGGAGAGGGCATGATGTCTAGTGGTGAGATAGGTGAATTTGGTCGGGTGAAAGGTGGGTAAGCAAGGGCTCAATAATGTCATTCTCAAAAGGAATGCTTTAAAGAGGTTGAGGGTTCACGTCCAAGAGAGGACTAGGAGTGAAAGGTGGGGACAACTCATTCATTCTTGATTGGAATGAGGAGAAAGTGGAACCATGGGAACGGTTAGCACCATAAGTTGAACTACTCTTGCATGAAGCAAGAGGTGGTGAGGGTGATGAATAAATGAAAATAGGAGATATCTTATTCTTGGGTGTAAGAAAAGATGAAGAACCTTGTTTAGGCATCTTGATCTTAATCTTAAGGTTTCTTTTGGTAGTAGAGTATTTGGAGGAGTTTGATGATCTTGTGGACACCATGGTTGTGTGTCAAGGTTTAGAAGAAGGCTTAGAGGATGAAGAAGAAGTATAACCAAGAGAGGTTTAAGAAGGAGGTGGGATGATCCAAACTAGTAATGTGTTAAAAATAAATTTGGTGAATAATGAAATTTTCTAGGCTTAATCGGGAAGAAGCTGGTTTTTAGCAAAAGTTTTAACCATGTTTACAAAGATTTAGAGAAAACATGTTAAATCATAGATGCTTTCAAAGACAACATCTACGGTTCCTTAAATAAAGGTGCGGTTCTTTATTGATAAAGAACTGCCCAGAATTAATGAGTCGCGGGCAGAAGGCTTCACAAAATTTATTTCCAGCATTTTTCACCAGTCCAGATTTTTAGCAAAGGTTTAACAAACCAAGATAGATTACTAACCAAAATATAAATAGCTAACTAACACATAATTTCACAAAGTCATGTAAATCGAATTTCAATCACATGAACACATTAGGATTAATATAGTAGTCAATCCAAACATAAAGTATTAGTGATACAAACCAAAGTCTAAAACAAAAAATAAGAGACAAGATAAATGAAACAAATGTGGTACAACCAACATCTTATACTTACACTCTCTCATGAACATTTCTTCAATATGCGTTGATCCACCATTTGAATTCTCAAGAATACAAAGATTTTGGAAATACCGAGAGTCAAGAGCAATGTCTTGAGAGGGAACGAAAGAACTTGAGAATGAAAAAGAGTCATTGCACACAAGAGAGGAGTCAACAATGCAATGGTGCATTGATGATAGAATATTACTTGAAGAACTTATGATGGTGTTAGTTTCAATCTTGTCTATCCAATAGGTTGAAATAGAATGCACCCAACATCATAACTTTTCACTCGATGATCATTTCCATCTTCATTTGAATCATTATTAGGCTCATGTGGAAGGTTACCTTTAATAGGAAGCATAACACGGTCAACGGAGCAATATGATGATGCGTTTAAAGATGGGAAGTCAAGAAGGGCTCTTCTAAGAAGACGAGAAAGAAGCATAGCAAAGGGAAGACTCGAATTCGACCTAAAGAGAACATAGTTAATTCTTCTAGCTATAAAGAATGCAAGGTTGTACGGGGAGGAGGTTGCAACACAATACAACATATGTGCAAGACAAGCGGGCACATGATTGCGATTACCACCGAGACACATTGCATTTTCCCTAATGATTTCGGCCCAAGGGATCATAAAATCATTAAGTTCACTAGTAAGTAATTCCCAAGGAGTGAGAAAACAAATGTTTCCTTGAAATTCACCAAGAAGAAAATGTTCACGAGGTTTGGCAATAGCTCTAAAGGTGAAAAAAGGAGAAGGTAGCTCGGTCACATAATGCACATCAATAGATGCTGATTCCAAAGAGTCAAGACTCCAAGCATCGGTGAACCTACATTGACCAATATATGGTACTTTGAGAATTTTTCCAAATTCTTAAAGAGTGTATATAATGGTTTTCCCCTTTATGGAAAATCTTATAGATAAACCGTTATTGACGCTCCTTAATGAAAAGGAACTAAAGAACTCCATAAGAAAGGAAGGAAATATTGGCTCATCAATGTCAAGCAAACAATCAAAGCCAATAGACATGAACATGTAGCGAGTAAGCTCAATCCCATCAAGGTTTGGTAGGATTACACGTCCTTCATGAAAACAACGAGTTTCTAATGACCGAAGAGTATTTTGAAGAGAACAAGATGGACACGATTTACAAAGAATAGGCATATATTCTCTAGTTTTCTCATGATCTTTGTGAGTTTCCAATGGCATAATTAATACCTATACAAAACAAGAATATTTCCAAAGTTACTCTTAAGTTACATAAAAGTCAAAATAATAAGAATGTGCTTAATCAATTACTTGACTAATCAAAGGATTAATCCTTAACATTCTCATGTTCATAATGTCCCAATTTCATGTTTGACTAGTATATATGAATCGTGTAAAATCAAACATGAACATTGAACATTGGTTTCTCAAAATTCATTTTTAGGTAAGCATTAACAATGTAATTACAAATGTGCTCAAGGGTTCATATAAATTCCATCATTTAACCAAAATACATGATCTAAAATTTGAATTTGTTCTATAAGTGGGTTTTAGTGAAATCGCAATAAATTCAAACCTAAGGAATCATAGCATTACAACTATGTCAACCCACATTCCTAATTATATTCCAATTCAATTTTAAATTTTAAAAATACCCAATTATGAAATTAAGAACCCTAGAACAAATTGATTGAAATTGAATGAAGATAATTACAATTAATTGATGTTAGATGAAGGATGAGTGAAACCCTTGTCATGGAATCAATTAAATTGAGTGATTGAAGCTTTTTGAAAGATCAACAATGGTGATTTTGAAGAAAACCCGTCGCTTATAGAGAAGAAAGGGTGGGGTTTTTTGAAAAAATGATTTCTTAATAAAACCTGATTATTTTAGTCACTAGTGGACCGCGGTTCGATATCGATAAGGAACCGCGTATTTGAACCGTGACTGTTAACTGGTTTTTACTCAGATAAATTGTTCTTCATTTCTAATCGAATTGATTACTGGTTAACGTGCGACTCAGTCGTCTTTTGGTGAAAAAGAATATTTTTGGTTGTTGTAAAATAAATTGCAAAACTTTAAAGTAAATGACTGTAATTAAAGCTAAAACTAATTAAAATGTAAATTGTGCAATATTAAATCTTTTAAAAGTAAATGACGAGAAATTAAATGACGTAAAATTAAAACTCGACAAAAAGTAAATTAGACAATGTTATAAAAATGAAATTTGAAAACTTAAAACAATGCAAACTTGAAAACTTAAACTAAAGAAAAATATTAAAACAAAACCCAATCCGTCGGAATGCTGTCACCAAAAAGCCGTCGGAATACTTATCGAAATGTAGGTATCGGAATAAGTAAGAACTACTCTATCGGAATGTCTAAACCTAGAGTCTATCGGAATGTATTAAGACAGTTCTATCGGAATGAATAAAAATCAAAACTATCGGAATACTAAAAAGAAACCATCGGAATAAATTTAAAACAAAGCTGTCGGAATGTTGGCTAAAAAGGAAATCTATCGGAATATAGTAAAGATTGAAACCATCGGAATGTGGTTATTGAAAATTGGGCAGTTCTTCGTTTCAATAAGACCTTAAGACCCGTCGCAATGTACGATCGCAATGAGCGATTGCAATCACGATCGGAATAAGGGGGAAAGAACCGTCGGAATCTCAAATCCCTAAGCCGATTGTCATGATCGGAATAGTAAAAGCTGTCGGAATCCAATGTCCCATTCCGATGGAAGTAGATACGTAATAAGCAAAACTAAATAAGCTAAATTCAATAAGCACAAATCAAAATTTTACCAAAGCAATAATAAGACGAACACAATAAGCACAACTTTAAAGATTCTCATGACACAAAATAAACAAACTTTATAAAACGGACTTTAAAAAGATAAAAATTTTAAGAAAACTTTAAAACAAATAAGCTAAATACAAAATAAGCCAATAAGTAAGTCAAGCTTAAAGCTTAAATCATATAAAAGCCTAGATAGAAATAAAAAGATAAACTTTTTAATCAAATAAGCAATAAGATCAAGCAAATGAATGCTTAATCCGAATTAATAATCAAAATCAAAAGCAAGAAAAGTAGAATAAGATGATAATAAAAAGCTTAATTAAAAATAAGATTCAACAACAAAATTAAAGAACTTACTTGGAATTAAAGGCAAGAAATTAAAGAACAATTAAGTAAAATGACAAGAAATTAAAAGGTGCAAGTAATGAAAATGGTGGAAGACTAGTTTGTCAAAATAGCCAACACCTCCTAATGTGTCATTTGGAGGGTATTTATAGAAGGATTAGGGAGGTTAAGCATGTGTAGGAAGCTTCCTTCTTTCTCGTCTTTTTGTCTTCTAAATTTTTCGACTTTTTTCGACTTTGTCACGGGATTAATTAAACTCGTCTTGTAATTTCTTCATTAATTAGACTTGAGTTCTTCGACTTTATTAAACTTCCGCCTTTAGACTTTTTCTTTGATAAATCTTCCGAATAGGCCTTAGACTTCCGTTCTTTTTGAACTCTTGATCTTTCGACTTCGTCTTTTGTCTTTTTCTTCGATAAAAGCCCGTGAAAGACCGCGTTTTCTTCCCTTTTCACATTTTGATCATAAATCACAACAAAAACACAAACCACACATAATTCCGACATTTATGACATAAAATACACGTTTTGGCTTGGTTATTATTATAATTATGTGGTCAAAGGATAAGTGTTTTCACACTTATTAAATCCCCTACACTTGACCATTGCAATGTCCTCATGTAATGCATTAATTACAAAGCAAGATTTACATTTTCCATCACAATCAATCCACATTGGCCTTTATTAAAGAGACAAAATATTTATAGGAAGAAAACCAGTAAAAAGATCAAAAACTTACCTTAGGGTTTTGGAATGTCATGAATGTTTATCATCCTCAAGTTTCGCGTTCCCCATACCAAGCTTAAAAACGAGATCATTGTTATTATAAGTTAGCAAACTATCACAGACTCATGTTGGCCAATTATTCACTTAGACTCCCTTATTCCTAGGTGTATCTCTTATAATTTATTGTTGTCTTGAATGATCACGAAGATGCATTGTTGACTTATTTCGATAGTTATTTAGGCTGAAAATAAAGTAGGACGATTTAATCAATAGTTAGCTAAAGGACAAAATCTTTTAAAACTGCTTCTCGGGACCTCATGAAGTTCATATCTTGGCATAAATCGCTTCACGATTTGAGACCTTTCTCGGACCGATATTTGCAGTGACTTCATACTTCAAATCTTTGAGAGACGTTCATGAAATAATGGTCTTCTCTTCAAAATAGGAATTTCTTCACTTAAAGCTTAGAGAGATTCTTCATACTTGGACCACGACTTCTTCATTTTTCTCCAATCTTTATTTGGGATTTTGATATACAACGATCCGCCTCCTTTTAGGACTTGGATCTATTTATCCTCATACCTTGTTAGGGCCTTTTTGGATAGACTTCTCCATGATCTTTACGGGAGTGTTTGCTTTTCGTCGTGTGTCTCGATCCTTCATATTGATTTTTGATAAATGATTCTTCACATCACTTTGGATCTTTAGCAACAAAATGTAGCTCTCATGTCTTGTTAGGACCTTTTCGGACTCACCAATCTTCGCATCCCGCTTCAATAAGTTATGCCTTGGCTATGAACTCTAATTAATACCGAGCAACTTTTAAACGATCTTGTGTTGGAAGCTAAGTAACTTTTCAAATCGTACAACCTTACTTATTGCAAATATATTTATTAACAAGCGATGGGAGAAAAAGCTTATAATCAACTCACATAAATTCATGAAAGAATACCAAACTTATAATTGACTCTATCATCTCTCGTTCTCCACAATTTAAAATCTCAAGGAATGAGACTCGTGAATGCTTAGCCTATTAAATCAAAGTTTTGTTTTTTCAAGTCATCTATAGGATCTTGCAAACTCTTAGACTTTTTCAAGTTTAGAATTCGCATTTTAAAGTTCCCTTGATAAACGACTTTCTAGGATCAATTATAGGAACTTGCGAAAAGTTCTTGTTCTTAACTCGTAAGAGTTAAGACTTTCGCGTTTTAAAGTTCCCTATATAAAAGCCTAGAAAAACTTGACTTAAACACGTTAAGGATACTAGCTAGAGTAAACTTAGATAAGTAAACTCGGGTTGAGTCAAAAGATTCACAATGTTTGAAAATTAAAACCACTTTATTGAAATTTATTCTAGCAAAGAAATAAAATAACTATAACAAAGATAAAACTACTAGGCCAAAATAGATCAAAAATTTTGAAAAATGTCGAAAAATCAATTTTTCGGTTAAAATAAGGACATATACAAGGAAAAGCCACTTAACTTCGATAGAAGTCCCCCTACACTTAATATAAACATTTTCCTCAATGTTTTAGCATGTGGGAGTAAACTCCCCTACACTTAGGACATTGTGCACTTTGTTTAAATCTTGCTAAGGAAAGGACAAATAAAGTGATTCCTATTTTAATATTGAAGAATATAAAATAAAGAATCAAAAGAGTTTAGGATAGAACCGGGAAGACAGGAACACGGAATCACGGGTTGTCAAAAGTCATCAAGAATGGATCTTTGAAAGCTCAAATCCCTGCACATGATAAGAAAGAAAACAACAAACACATACTAGGGTCTCCCTTTACACTTATTATAACAACAAAGAAAAAGGATAGATACTGCGGGTTGCCTCCCGAGAAGCGCTTGTTTTTGTTAACCGAGTCGTCAGCCTGACTCGACCTTGATTAGCATAGGAAGAAGCTTGAAACACATCCACCGAGATCAAATACATGGTTTTCATCCATCAAGAAGCATAAGCTTAAGGCAAACAAGGCAAGCCAAAGAAGAGTAGGCAAGGTTCCCTTAAGCAGTTGTTGAGCACGGTGGTAGCAAGGGTGAAGAGGTGCAATCATATCTCCAAAAGTTCCAAAAATCTTTCCTTTTATTTCATCAGATGGATACTGAGATGGCTTAAAAATTGCAATACCAGGATCGAACACCTTTTCCTTTAGGGGAAAATAACACTCAGACACAGTAGACCTTGAAGAGGATCCGCTGATAAATCTCACAATCTCATCCTCAGAAGGTGGATAAAGATGCGTCAAGACATAGGTGCTACGGATATCGGTGTCTTCCGGCTTCTTCTCCTTTGAAACGGGTTTCTTCATATCCAAAGGAGGATAAATACCATAATCATAAAAGTCCAAAGGAGGGGAATCACTCTCATTTGGGAAGTAAGTATTGAGAAAAGTAGCCAAATCTTCCTCAAATGAGTAGTTATCCTAAGTTGGATCAAGCTTTGTTGGTGGAGGATCTTCATCAAAAGTGGGAGTAAGGTCATCATGAGAAGAATCACTCGAGAGAGTATCAACATCATCAAAATCATCATAAGTTGGCATGTCTAGATACTTTGAATCAAAATTAACATAATCATCCCCATCGGAACTAGAATCATCATTATAAGCATCAAAAATTGGTGGGGACTCATAAATTAGTGGAGGATCTAAATTGGAGAGAGAATCATCCACATCATCTTGGAAAAGTGGATTATCGTAGCAAGAATCAAAAAGAGGATTATTGTAGATGACAAAATCATCAAGCACATTAATCATATTCGCTGATTCTCTTCCATTGGGTTTGGTTGTGATCGTCCCCATTTTAAATACTTGTGCATCATTCCTGACCCTTAAGATTAGCTCACCTTCGGCAACATCGACTAATGCTTTTCCAGTTCTCAAGAAAGGCCGACCAAGTATTAATGGAATACGAGGGTCCATTTCATAATCAACAACAACAAAGTCGACCGAAAAAGTGAAGGTGCCAACTTTAATGAACACATCTTCGGCAATACCAACGGGGTAAGCGAGAGTGCGATTTGAAAGCTCAAGAGTCATATTTGTTGGTGTAAGATCGGGTAATGATAACTTTTTCCAAACACTTAAAGGCATCAGATTTATACTTGCCCCGAGATCGGCTAAGGCGGTAAATTCTTCGGTTTAGTGAAAAGTACATGGTAGCACAAAACGACCGGGATCTCCAAGTTTTTCCGGAAGTTCTTTAAGAAGGACTGTAGAACAGTTTTCATTCAATCGAGTATTAACAAACTCGGCCATCTTCTCCTTCTTATTAAGAAATTCCTTAAACATCTTAACAAATTTAGGCATTTGGGCAAGAGTTTCAACAAGGCTAAGGGTGATGGTCACTCCCAAAATCTTCTTCAAAAAGTTTGACACTTGAATGTCATCCTTGGTGAGCAATCTGCCCTTGTCTAAGCGAGAAGGATAAGGGATGTTGGGTTTATAGGTGGAAGGTGGGGTTGGTGAAAGGTTTTTCTTGGGTACTTCTTAAGTAAGTGGTGGAGACGGTAATGGAGAACTAATACTAGGCGTGGGAGTAGGAGGGATAAATGGTGGTGCAGGAGGTGTTGATGAAGTAACTGGGGGAGGGATAGAAGGTCCTACTAAGGTTGCTCCACTGCGTGTAGTAATAGCACTCACATTCGCTCTTGGGTTGGTGACGGTGTTTAAAGGAAGAGAGCCCGAAGTAGAGGGTTGAGGAGTTGGTAAGAAACTAGCCAGCATATTCTTCAAATCATTTGTTTGAGTGCTGAAGGAGGTTTGTATATCATGTCGAAGCTCGGATCTAATATCATTCTCTTGCTTAGTGATATCTCCTTTCAAGTTAATGATTTGGCTTTGAAGATTCTTAATTTTCTCTCCTTGGGTCCTCATGAAAGCTTCAACATCATGATTAATGGGTGGTGCTTGTTGAGCGGGTGGGTGATAAGGATTAGAAGCTCTAGGTGGGTTTGGGTTGCTTCTATTGTAGTTGTTGGGGTTGTGGTTTTGAGGAGAAAAACCGGGTGAAAAAAGTTGTTAGAACGGTAACTTAGCAAGTTACGATCACCTTGAGGTCGGGCTTGGTTGAATAGTTACCATGAGCCGCATACACGTTTTCCGGATTGTCATGAGTAGAAGGACAATCAGTGTATGAATGAGGACCACCGCAGATCTCACAAGAAGTTGCAACAGCTTTAACTTGTTGTTGTTGATTTGTAGCCAAAAGTTGCATATTCTTGCTCATTTCGACCATTGCGCGGGTCAATTCGGTGATATCAGGGTTTGAAGAATTAGAAGACACATTGACTCTCGGGTTATTCCTTGAGGATGTGGATGAATCCCAATTTTTGTGATGAGTAGTCATGTTCTCTATAAGCTCTCTACACTCCTCATGTCTTCTTTTCATAAATGTGCCACCGGTGGCTGCATTAATCGTATCACGATCACGAAAAGTTAAACCATTGTAGAAAGTATCAATTAAGGTGACGGGGAGCATGTTGTGGTTTGGACATCGATCGATCAAAACATTATATCGTTCCCAAGCATCAAAAAGTGATTCATCAGGTTCTTGTGTAAATCCACTAATTTGATTTTGAAGGCTCGTGACCATGGATGGTGTAAAGTAGCGCGACAAAAAGCGTTGAGTCATCTCATCCCAAGTATGAATCGAATTCTTCGGAAGACGATCAAACCATTTTTCGGCATGGTGGGATAAGGTGTGTGGAAATAGGTGAAGGCGAAGAAAATCCATAGTTACACCGGGCAACTTCAAGCTTTAAGTAACGGTAATGAACTTGTCGAGGTGTTTGTTGGCATCATCATCCGGTAATCCGCGAAATGGACAAGTTTTTTGAACTTGTTGGATCATGTGATGCTTCAACGAAAACTCTAGAGCCGTGATTTTCATCGACACAATCGGTCCTCCGCGTCCATTCATCGTAGGTTGACACAGCTCCTCCATCGTTCGAAGGTCGGGTGGGGGAACATTGTTGTTGTTATTCATGTTGGGGTGGGGTGGATTATTGTTGTTGTGCACACCAGCCATATCTAAATCTTCACGAGTCTCGGGCTCAGAATAAGATGAAGATCTAGTACGCATACACCTGCAAAAGCAAAAGAAAAAGATACCAAAGAAATAGAGAATATATATGTACGTGTAAAAATAAAATTAAAAATCTTTTTGGATTTTTGAAAATTTTTAGCAAGAAAAATAACGTTCACGAGTGAACGGATCCCAAAATTCAACGCGTCTCTTATAGAAAACCATTAATCTTTACGAAAAGAGCCGGCAGCGGCGCCATTTGATAACTGGTTTTTACTCAGTTAAATTGTTCTTCGTTTCTAATCGAATTGATTACTGGTTAACGTGTGACTCAGTCGTCTTTTGGTGAAAAAAAATATTTTTGGTTGTTGTAAAATAAATCGCAAAACTTTAAAGTAAATGACGGTAATTAAAGCTAAAACTAATTAAAACGTAAATTTTGCAATATTAAATCTTTTAAAAGTAATAGACGAGAAATTAAATGACGTAAAATTAAAACTCGACAAAAAGTAAATTAGACAATGTAATAAAAACGAAAATTTGAAAACTTAAAACAATGCAAACTTGAAAACTTAAACTAAAGCAAAAATATTAAAACAAAACCCAATCCGTCGGAATCCCGTCAGAATGCTGTCACCACAAAGCCGTCGGAATACTTATCGAAATGTAGGTATCGGAATAAGTAAGAACAATTGTATCGGAATGTCTAAACCTAGAGTCTATCGGAATGTATTAAGACAGTTCTATCGGAATGAATAAAAATCAAAACTATCGGAATACTAAAAAGAAACCATCGGAATAAATTTAAAACAAAGCTGTCGGAATGTTGGCCAAAAAGGAAATATATCGGAATATAGTAAAGATTGAAACCATCGGAATGTGGTTATTGAAAATTGGGCAGCTTCGTTTCAATAAGACCTTAAGACCCGTCGCAATGTACGATCGCAATGAGCGATCGCAATCACGATCAGAATAAGGGGGAAAGAACCGTCAGAATCTCAAATCCCTAAGCCGATTGTCACGATCGGAATAGTGAAAGCTGTCGGAATCCAAAGTCCCATTCCGATGGAAGTAGATACGTAATAAGCAAAACTAAATAAGCTAAATTCAATAAGCACAAATCAAAATTTTACCAAAGCAATAATAAGACGAACACAATAAGCACAACTTTAAACAAATAAGCTAAATACAAAATATGCCAATAAGTATGTCAAGCTTAAAGCTTAAATCGTATAAAAGCCTATATAGAAATAAAAAGATAAACTTTTTAATCAAATAAGCAATAAGATCAAGCAAATGAATGCTTAATCCAAATTAATAATCAAAATCAAAAGAAATAAAAGCAGAATAAGATGATAATAAAAAGCTTGATTAAAAATAAGATTCAACAACAAAATTAAAGAACTTACTTGGAATTTAAGGCAAGAAATTAAAGAACAATTAAGTAAAATGACAAGAAATTAAAAGGTGCAAGTAATGAAAATGGTGGAAGACTAGTTTGTCAAAATATCCAACACCTCCTAATGTGTCATTAGGAGGGTATTTATAGAAGGCTTAGGGAGGTTAAGCATGTGTTGGAAGTTTCCTTCTTTCTCGTCTTTTCGTCTTCTAAATTCTTCGACTTTTTTCGACTTTGTCTCAGGATTAATTAAACTCGTCTTGTAATTTCTTCATTAATTAGACATGAGTTCTTCGGCTTTATTAAACATCCGTCTTTAGACTTTTTCTTCGATAAATCTTCAGAATAGGCCTTTGACTTCCGTTCTTTTTGCACTCTTGATCTTTCGACTTCGTCTTTTGTCTTTTTCTTCGATAAAAGCCCGTGAAAGACCGCGTTTTCTTCCCTTTTCACATTTTGATCCTAAATCACAAAAAAAAAACAATAACCACGCATAACTCCGACATTTACGACATAAAATACACGTTTTGGCTTGGTTATTATTATAATTAAGTGGTCAAAGGATAAGTGTTTTCACACTTATTAGTGACAAATAAAGAACTGCCGACAGTTGGCATGTTTAAACCAAGAAAATCAAAGAAATTCAAAACCAAGTTTTTATAAAATACTTAAAATATATATCAAGCCTTTTAGAAATCATTGGAACACTTCAATACTAGGTAATAATGCCTTTAATGAAGGATTACGAGTTAAATCGAAACCAAAAAAGACCGAATAAGACCGATACAAAAAAATGACTACGCGTAAGAAAAGACAAAGAAGAGAGAAACAAAGAGGAGTGAATCAAGGCTAAGTTCAATGCTCAAGAGATAAGTGACAATCTTCATTTAGTAGAAACGAAGAGCTTGTGTCATCTATAGTGGTTTAAGACATGCCTCTCTGGCGTAAGTCTAAAGGGCTTTGGTAATGAATTATACCAAGCAATTTTGTAGAATAGAGTAAGATCACTTTTAAGTATTTGTCTTAAACTATTTCAAAATATCAGCAAGAGTAAAGATTCACTTTCTCTCCTAAGTGATCGGACAAATATCATTGCTTAGGATAACAATGACAATATCCTTGGAATATTTCAATTCCAAATGTGTAATATCCTAACTACAACTTATGATGTAGTTTGGTATCTCAAAGGGATTAATCAATAATCTTAGAGATGAGCTAAATTGAACATATTACACATGATATAGGGCCTACTAACCGTATGAGTTGCAAACCATATAAATCATGCTTGATACTTTAAGCTACTACTAACTCACACACCAACATCAAGTGAGTCAAGTATCCAAGACCATGAAGGTTTGAGAGGGTGAAGGAATAGAATCACATACCACAAACAAATTTCAAGGCAATGATGCCAAGAACAATCTCATAGTCAAACAATGATCAAAAGAATGATCAATAGGGCGTGTGTAAGGGCGAAAACATACCTTAGCCGCAAAGTGCATCATAAGTCTTTCAAAGACCAATTCTACATACAAATTTGACTAATGTGCATACTAAGTCTTTTAAGGACTAGTATCACTTACATCAATCTTGATATCATCATCCTTAGATGTTGAGGATCAAAAGGAGATGAGTCTTCTACAAGTGCAAGTAGCTCAATCCACAATCAAGTTAATGATTAGTCTTCATGAGTATCTACACAAAGAAAGATACAAACTAGTAGATACATTTCCAGAGTAAATCTAAGATGTATATAGGCTACTAAAAAGATATGATTCTAGATTACCAATTAAAAGGTTTATTTTTATTGAAAAAATAGTTTTGACCAAAGAGAAACATTAGTACAACGAACCCTTCTAATTTGAGGACACAATGGATGGATCCAAGTTAAAGCACAATATACTTCAAAGACCTTGAGTGACCATCGCTCTGATACCAATTGTAGAAACTAGAAGGGGGGTTGAATAGTTTCTCTCGGTTATGTTCCTAACTAAAATTCTTTCAGTTAGGTTTGTTCCAAAATTACCTTTTACTTTAATACTAGTTTCTTAGTTGTTAGGTTCAATTCTAGTGCATTAACAATATCTAGTGACAATGAAATGCAAAGTAAGAATGAAAGCATAAGTAAAGAGTAAGGAAAGAAGCAACCTGTAACACCCCCAGATTTATACAACTCAGTACAGCGGAAGACTAGTTGGTGTTACGGGATAGCACATTACTCACATCATAGACAACGCATAAAAATCGCGTCGTTTAATAATAAAAGCATTTCCATTCATAAACATCAAAGTTACATCGGTCCCAAGTCATTATATTTCATACAAAGTTTTAGAAAGTATTTGAATGGAAATTATTATTTAAGTGCGGGCCATGAATTCTTGTCGTCTTCCCGAGAATTACCTTCAAGTACCTGAGATAAAACATGTTAAAAGAAAAGGTCAGCGATAACGCCGAGTGAATTCATAGAGTTTAATAAATTCCATCAATATAATATCAGTATAAAAGTATTACTGAAAATCATTTTTGTACAAATCATTTTGATAGGCCATAAAATAGCCAAAATCATTTTATACAAATCCTTATCGAAAATCATAATATAGGCATTTGCCTTAAAAATCATTATACGAGCCAATGTCGTAAAAATATCATACAATACGTCTTATGACGTTGTATAAAATCAAATAAAAACCGTTATATGAATATGGTTATGAAAACCAAAACACGAACATAATATCAATAGTATGACCCAGTATTGCTAGTCAGGCAATACATCGTAATTCGGAGCGTCCAGTAATATTTTGGTGATTGGATTATTATAAGCCGCATGACATTGTTACCTTACTAAACCAACAACGGGTAGCTAACCCGATACAAATTTTGCCCATCTAAAGTAGCGTGTCGTCACAAAGGTCACGCTATGGAAATCTTCTCATACATAAATTCGCTTACCAATTAATGTGGCACGACGGGGATCAACCGTCAAGGCGCGAACTGGGGTGATCGTCCCCAAATAGTACTATTAAATGCATAAGCGTCTACCAACTCCCGGTAGTTCACAATTCATGCTAATGGGACTTTTAGTGACATAACCTAACTTTAATAATCCATTTTATTTCATCTATCGGGTCCATTAATCATTTATCGGGTCATACAATCGGGTCATTCAATCATTCGGGTCCAAAATCAATAAACAAACAATCGGGACAAATGGTGTCCTATTTTGTAAAAACTAACATGTTATCTCCCTCGCGGGTTTATAAAACATTTATAAAAACATTTAAAAGAGTGCGAGGCTATGAACTCACGTTGATGTGGGAAGGCGGGTGATCGGCAATTTGGACGTACGGTACGTGCTTCAATCACGAAAACCTAGAAAAATAATACTCGGTCTTAGACGTTTGTCCAATGACTTTATAAAATATCAATTATGTATACATATGATGATTATATATATATGATGATCAAGTGGGTTTACGTATTCTCGTTTACTCAGTTTAGAGGTATGTGTTGATAACTTTTATACTAGTTTTCTCGTTTTACCTATTTACGTGTTTTAGGTCCAATAAGCCTATTATAAGTTCTTAACTTGTATTAATCCTTTTTGTACTTATATTATCAGTACATACACTTTCAAGTTGGGCCCAAATGGGTTAAGTCCAATAATAAGTTTATAAGTGTTCTAGTCCATTTTTGTTGTATTATTAGTCCAATAACGTTAATTTAGTCCGTTAACGTCCGTATTTCTTATAGTTCGGGTTTTATCGGTTTTTACTTGTATTAGTTACTTATACATCAGTATATGACTTTTATAAACTTTACATTAGACGGGTTTGGTCGTCTAAGTTTTATTTGGCGAAAAACGTTAATTTTACGGCAATAGCCGAAAAAGTCGGAAAAATCAAGTTTATAGTTTTTATTACTTATAAATATTATTTTTACCACCATTTATATAATTTACCCATTTAATTAAACTTTTATACATTTATATAAATAAGTTTATAAGTTAGTGGGTTTATATTTTTACATTTTATACATTATAATGTGAGTGCTTATATAATAATAATAAACATTATTTTCAAAAATCTGATTTTTAACTTCATGTTCACCATTTTTAACATATCTAGAGTTCTATAATGACTTAGAATCTCATTTTTGGATGACATGTTCCTCATAATATGTGCTACATATAACTTAGTTATAGCTACTGCCCATTTTGAGTTTAAGTTGCCTTAACAGTCCCTACAAAACTGCTTATTCAGGTTATACCACCTAACTTGTTTTGATCATATCTCACTCATTATTTTGATTCCATTGCATGTCCAACTCTCACATGTGTACAAGTCTTAATACTTACTGTATATCAATTCATCTATACCATTTTATCAGTTCATCATATGGTTATTTACTGTTTTTATACAGCCTACTAAATTAAGCAAGATTAACCATTTTTACATATGGTTTTTCATCTTTTTACCCATGTCTATCAACACCAAATCCCCACACAATACTTTTATCATCATATATTCATCATATACATATACAATAGGAAATAAAATACATGATTACATAATCAAAATAACAAGAAGGATAGAAAGAATGATCCTTATACCACCATAGTGATGAAAATGTGAGGTTGATGAACAAGGCTTGGATTTGGATAGCAAGACTTGTGATATACCAATATCAACTTCAAGATCACCTATCTTCATGAACATCTTGTGGAATATCAGCCCTTGACTCCTTTGAAAACTTCTTTCTAGATGTTAAAATCACCACCAATCTACAGAGCTTTAAAAGGGCTTCATCATATGTGTGAATAACACATGATTTCATGGTTAAAATTGATCAAATAAGGGTGTTTATTGATGAATATGGGACGAATTTTGGGGAGGAAAGAGAGAAAGTTGTGGTGGTTTATATGGATGGAAATGGATGTGTGTGGTTTGAGTTGTTAGTTTTGACAAGTTAGTTGTTTGTGTAATTAGCTAGGACAAGTGTGCTAGCTTACTTAGTAAGCTTTTGACACATCTTGGTGTGTTAGGGAAGCTTTGGCCGGTTATGAGTGGGGGTGGGTCAAGTGTTATCTTGTCTCTTCCCCATTTATTTACGGGTACTCCTCGATTATAGTTTCCTCGATTTGCGTGCCCTCGGGTCGTTTTACGAAAAATGTTTTTATAAATTATGAATCAACGTCACAAAACGAATCCAATAAAATTTGTCTCATCAAAAACGGAGTTCGAAAACGTAAATACGTAATCCTAGGGTCTCCGGTTTAGTCGTAAAGGACGTTAAAATAAAATCATAAGTCCTAGTCTCTTCTCGTAAATTTGTGAGTTTATGAACTAACACAAATTTAAAACTCCAAAATAATATTCACGGACAAATTTATTTTCTGAAATGTCGGACTGTCACCAAAGACGGTGTATGTAAACGTAAGCACGTAACGTAGAATCCTCCGGTTTAAACGTAGTCGATGCTACTTCAAGACGTAAATCCAAATTTCTTCCCAAAAATATGTGAGTTCATATTGTAACATTAAAATAATGTTTTCAAATAATATTTGAGAATAAAATATCAATCGTAAATTGACGGATTGTCACAGCATTTACCCCTAAACAGGATCTTTGTCCTCAAAGATCATCTTACTACTCGCTTCTTATAGAGTTAATGCCATGTGGGTATTTCCTCCACACTCGGTCTTTTCTCAAAAGTGCAATTCATTACAATACGCGAGTTCTATCAAACATAACTACGGGAATAAGATCATGCTTAATGTTGACTTACTTTCTCTATCCATGATGTTCACGGGTTTTTGATGAATGCAACTTTTCGCCGATCTAAGCTCTATTAAGAAGAATTCATATTTTAACTTGATAGATATTCCATCAAGTTCGATATACGAAACATAATTCATGCAGTCTTTGATGTCCTAGGGTAGATCCAGCTTATATGCCTTTCAATCCCAACGTTTTCATCATCTCAATGGTCCCATACAATCGGGGACTTATATCCCATGATTTGTCAGATCATGAATTCATTTTTCCAAGGTTAAAATTTGTGGCATAACTTCGCTACCCATTTGGCACTTCAAGATCTACATTTCACATTCACATAACTTCTTGCCCACTATCGGCAGTCAATAATCAAATCCTAATTTCAACAATCATTTCAGGCCTCGCGGGTCGTGTATTTTGCAAGGATAGGTTCGCCATCATAGGAAACCTTAAACCTAAAAGACATGTCCAACTCACAATGGGTGTATGTCAGGTGTCTTCATCTCAACTCCTGCTTACAGATGCTCTAATATTTAGATCCTAACAAGATTTGATCTCGATCCTAATACGATGATTATCAAGGATAATCTCTCCAAAGGAAAACGATTATATGGTTCATTACCAAAGGTCAATCATTTAAACATAAAACAGCGCTTATATTACTTTGTATCGTTACTTTACCTCGTCCCTTCGATTTGGGGTGGTATATAGTACTCTGATCAAGGTTCGTTCTCAATGATTTCTGAGCAAATCTTTAGAAATTTGATGCGAAGCGAGGATCTTGATAAAGATGTTCGATACAAGCACATTATGTTTACATAACTCTTTTGCAATTATCATTAACGAGAATGATGTTAGCAGATTTGGTCAGTCTGTCGACGATGACCCAAATCGAATCAAATTCAGATGATGACCTTTGCAATAGCTAGACATTTACTAATGTATGAGGCGATGTCTGCCTTCATAATTCGTCATTAGTACAACTTCTTCAGACAAAGATACTTTTAGTCATAAATGACATAAATAGAATACTTATACTTACAAATTCCAATATAACTATATCTCAAAATCTCCACATTTAGGCAACCACAAGTGGCCTTTAAAACATTTAACGCTACCGGCTTCTCAATTTTAATGGTTCACATTATCCGCGAACCCCTTTTTATTATTTATATTATCCTTCTTACATACATCGTTTATTTTTATATTGCTCGGCAATTTATTTTGCACCTTCATTATTAAGGAATATATCCTAATTGGTTCTTTATCCTTTTTACATAATGCGTCGGTTTCTATATTCACTTCTTATGATGATGTAATTATCATGTCCACAATTCATTCAGATATTCTTTCTATATTATGCGTCAGTAATTACGTTCACTTTCTCCTGATGAAATAAATATCATAACTGTATTTATTCAAAATTTCTTTCTTCATATCTTCTATGTTTTAGTTTCGTCTCATCTATCATTTTTATCAGTTTTTCTCAATCTGACGTTTTAAAGCGTCGATAATTATTATAATTAATTAAATAACTATTAGTTAATTTTTATGAAGCGTAAAAGTTTTAAATTTCTTAGTTCAACCAATTATATAAAATGTTCAAAATAAATTTGAATTTAATTAACACGATTTTTGTTGATTCATCGAAAATATTTAATAAGATTTCGTAAATGTTCGAAAAATCTTTGTTTATACTTTGGTCAAAGTTTTCTTAGTTGAAAAGTAAAAATTTTCGTTTCAATTTCCAAATTAAGGTTTAAATGGTTTCCTCAATCCTTTTTAAGTTATCTGGAGGTATACACAAACATTTACCCCTAAACAGAAGTTTAGTTAAATGGTTTGTGTATAAGGGAATAGTCCCTTAAAAATCCTTTGTTATAACATTTGTCAAAACATATTTCCATTTCTTTTTGGTAAAATCCAAAGTCTTAAAAGGGCTCTTAATTTTGAAATGTCAATATAGATCCCATTATCTTATTAATCACACAGTCAAATCATGTAAAGGATTAAGTCTTTCATCACATGTTAAATATTCAATGTACAGGTTTTCATTGTTCGACCAATTCAGGACAATCTATAAATAATTATTAACTCCTTCTTATTCTTATATACAAACAGATGGTCCTTAATGATCACAAGCATGAATTTATCAAATTACAGCCTACACACTTGATTCACCAAATTTATGAATGCTACATGTGTGTTAGTCAATCCAAACGACATCACGTGAAGCTCATAATGTTCATTACAAGTACCGGATGTAGTGATTGGAATAGATAATCTTCTTCGCGGATTCGAAGTTGATAATAACCATGCCGAGGATCAAAAACCTTGTAAATGATCGAACAAATCTTCCATTTCGAGTTATGGATATCGTTTTCGATTGTCAATTTACTCAGTTTATAGTAATCTATAAATATAAGGAAAGATAACACCATAGCTCTTCAGGATGACAGGCTTGGTATAATAAAATCTTTCTCCGACAACTTTCTCAGTTGTTCGGTAATTCCTTTAATTTAGATGGTGCTGACGTACAGTGCACAAGCCACAAGTGCAGCACCGGGAATAGAATCCATACCAAATTCAACTTGCCTTAATAGCAAAGTCTATGTAATTCACCAACAAATACCTCCTAAAGTTTCAGATAAGATAAACATCTTTTAATAAATACATATTAGGTTCCTTTTATATTATAATATTTATGACTGATTCACAACCATTTACGGTATAATTTCAAGTCTAAACGCAGGATATAGTCATCCATCAAGAATTATTTAAATCACTTTTGATAATCAACATCTTATCATTTAGGGGAATTCTACTCGAGTTCCCATCAATTAAGACAATTTCGTCATGTCATAATCAATCAATCCATTCTACTAGCACTATTAACTTTCCAGTTTCATTGCCGTCGATAAGATGTGAACTTCTCAAAAGACTAATAATAACTCATAATCCTTCACAAATTCAAGGATATATGGAGACACAACTACTATTAAAAGAGTAAGGTCAACGCATAATCTATGCGAGAGAATTTCAAATCAGGTACAGATGAAAACATTTAACGAATATAAATATATCCCATGTTTTCATTAATTTGAGTACGCATTCGAAAGCTCCTCGGATCGTTACCCAGGTCATTCAAATGAAATCAAATCAAAAGAAATGATAGGAACGTCGATACATTCAGTCGGGTATCAACACTCGGTAATCAGATACTTTTCCTAAGAATCTTACTACGGGATAATTGGACAGGGAGGGGATATCAATTGTCAATTAAGACAATTTCCACAGATGTTTAAATTTGATTCAGAATAATAAATAGTACGGGCACATATGTAGGTGTCCCTATCAATATGTCCCTATTTTTCACTTCTTGCAGATCTCATAAAATTTAATCTTTCACAATCTTCAAAGAAAATTTAGTGTTTACTAATAATTTCATGGTGACTACTAATCAGCCTTGCATGGTCACTTCCAAATTGTATGTAGGCGCGCAACTATATACAATTTCAAGATTAACGATGCAATACTCAGTTCGTCAAAATTTTATCATCATGTTTATAATAAAAATATTTTCATGCTTAATTCTTAAATAAGAATCAAAAATAAATTTACAAATATTTTCTTTGTTATGAAAACAATTAAGTTTCCAAGGTGTTTTATAAACAACTTCATTTCGATAACAATCACTTATAAATCACACTTTGAATGATCCTTATAGTGATGAAAATTCAATTTTTCTCAAGGGATACTGTTTTATCTTATAAAAACAATTAGTGATCTGCAAGAGAGTGATGAAGAGTTGTTTACCAAGAACTAACTACGATATGATAGGAAATGAGCTTAGCCCAATAATCATGAGGTTCATGACCTTGATGGCACTCAAAAAGAATAATTCACAACATAACTCAAATCGAGATGAGTACTTGTTCAATGGTTGCATCACTAATGCGAACATTAGGAACAAGCAAGAAAAGATAGATAACATCGATACATGTAGAATTTAGCAATCAAAGGTAGTCTTTCCATTAATCACAAACAAGTCAAATTGTACCGTAACACATTACGTGTCACTATGTCATACAATTTACTAAACTCATCCTAACAACTGATATCCCAGTTAAGTTAGGGATTTTTAAAAGATACTACAATGAATACTAATCTACAAGAGTCATTAGGTGTTCCATATGTCCCGGAAGATCCATCGGTCTCAATTCAGAAGAAGATTTCTTCAATTTATTTCTTGGACATTGGGCATCCTCGTTAGGGGACAATGGTCTAGGAACAACCCTCAACACAAATCAATAATCAATTAAATCCTTATAATTCAATCACAAAACTTAACGACTTCCTCTTAATAATCTTATATCCCATACAAGTTAAATTTTACTTTATTCAAGTTTCAATCAATTTTATACTCAATTCGATATCCTACCTCATTATCCAATACTTTCAATCTTATTTTTCGGCCTTGTAAAGGCAATACAATCTCAATATGAATTAACACTTAATTTCCAATCCTATTAGCTCTTACAACAACAATTATCAAATGAGTCATTAATATGAAATGACTTGATCATTCAACTAGACTTCTCGGAAAGGTATTAGTGGCATGAGGCTTTTGGGTAATGGTTCCAATAACAGCCTCAAGTGCAACATTCACCCTTTTGATTTCAATTTGAGAATTGGATGACAATGAATCAGATGACATCTTTCCAGGTGATAACGTTTTGTCAAACTCCACTCTATAAGGAAAGATCGTCATGACATCGATATCAGATTTAATCTCGCCAATTCTTTTTCAATATCATAATCAACTAATATCTACATTTCTACGAATATCAACTAGTTGTTGGGATCATAAATATCCACAACTTGGTTTAGATCTTGGATAGCTAGAATTCCTATGAGAATAGCTTCGACTAATTTAGTAGGGGATTTAGGGTTACTTGTGACAATCGACGTCGTATAAATACCTCGTATAAAAATCAAAATAATCATCAAACAATCATGTAATAAAATTACATCATATATATATAATCCAAGTTATATATATATATATTAAAATAACACTTCTCAGTCTTGGCCTTGTCGGTAACTCGGGAATTCTTCGGCACCGTTATAGTCAAAAGATTTTTAGACATTTTTTGAAAAATGTTTATAGTTAAAAAGATTTTGAAATGTTATATTCAAAACCTTGGTTTTAAAAATCTTTCGTTCTCTATAACGAGAGCCCTGGTACCAAACTGTAACACCCCCAAATTTATACAACTCAGTACAGCGGAAGACTAGTTGGTGTTACGGGATAGAACATTACTCACATCATAGACAACGCATAAAAATCGCGTCATTTAATAATAAAAGCATTTCCATTCATAAACATCAAAGTTACATCGGTCCCAAGTCATTATATTTCATACAAAGTTTTAGAAAGTATTTGAATGGAAAATATTGTTTAAGTGCGGGCCATGAATTCTTGTCGTCTTCCCGAGAATTACCTTCAAGTACCTGAGATAAAACATGTTAAAAGAAAAGGTCAGCGATAACGCCGAGTGAATTCATAGAGTTTAATAAATTCCATCAATATAATATCAGTATAAAAGTATTACTGAAAATCATTTTTGTACAAATCGTTTTGATAGGCCATAAAATAGCCAAAATCATTTTATACAAATCCTTATCGAAAATCATAATATAGGCATTTGCCTTAAAAATCATTATACGAGCCAATGTCGTAAAAACATCATACAATACGTCTTATGACGTTGTATAAAATCAAATAAAAACCGTTATATGAATATGGTTATGAAAACCAAAACACGAACATAATATAAATAGTATGACCCAGTATTGCTAGTCAGGCAATACATCGTAATTCGAAGCGTCCAGTAATATTTTGGTGATTGGATTATTATAAGCCGCATGACATTGTTACCTTACTAAACCAACAACGGGTAGCTAACCCGATACAAATTTTGCCCATCTAAAGTAGCGTGTCGTCACAAAGGTCACGCTATGGAAATCTTCTCATACATAAATTCGCTTACCAATTAATGTGGCACGACGGGGATCAACCGTCAAGGCGCGAACTGGGGTGATCGTCCCCAAATAGTACTATTAAATGCATAAGCGTCTACCAACTCCCGGTAGTTCACAATTCATGCTAATGGGACTTTTAGTGACATAACGTAACTTTAATAATCCATTTTAGTTCATCTATCGGGTCCATTAATCATTTATCGGGTCATACAATCGGGTCATTCAATCATTCGGGTCCAAAATCAATAAACAAACAATCGGGACAAATGGTGTCCTATTTTGTAAAAACTAACATGTTATCTCCCTCGCGGGTTTATAAAACATTTATAAAAACATTTAAAAGAGTGCGAGGCTATGAACTCACGTTGATGTGGGAAAGCGGGTGATCGGCAGACGTACGGTACGTGCTTCAATCACGGAAACCTAGAAAAATAATACTCGGTCTTAGACGTTTGTCCAATGACTTTATAAAATATCAATTATGTATAAATATGATGATTATATATATATGATGATCAAGTGGGTTTACGTATTCTCGTTTACTCATTTTAGAGGTATGTGTTGATAACTTTTATACTAGTTTTCTCATTTTACCTATTTACGTGTTTTAGGTCCAATAAGCCTATTATAAGTTCTTAACTTGTATTAATCCTTTTTGTACTTATATTATCAGTACATACACTTTCAAGTTGGGCCCAAATGGGTTAAGTCCAATAATAAGTTTACAAGTGTTCTAGTCCATTTTTGTTGTATTATTAGTCCAATAACGTTAATTTAGTCCGTTAACGTCCGTATTTCTTATAGTTCGGGTTTTATCGGTTTTTACTTGTATTAGTTACTTATACATCAGTATATGACTTTTATAAACTTTACATTAGACGGGTTTGGTCGTCTAAGTTTTATTTGGCGAAAAACGTTAATTTTACGGCAATAGCCGAAAAAGTCGTAAAAATCAAGTTTATAGTTTTTATTACTTATAAATATTATTTTTACCACCATTTATATAATTTACCCATTTAATTAACCTTTTATACATTTATATAAATAAGTTTATAAGTTAGTGGGTTTATATTTTTACATTTTATACATTATAATGTGAGTGCTTATATAATAATAATAAACATTATTTCCAAAAATCTGATTTTTAACTTCATGTTCACCATTTTTAACATATCTAGAGTTCTATAATGACTTAGAAGCTCATTTTTGGATGACATGTTCCTCATAATATGTGCTACATATAACTTAGTTATAGCTACTGCCCATTTTGAGTTTAAGTTGCCTTAACAGTCCCTACAAAACTGCTTATTCAGATTATACCACCTAACTTGTTTTGATCATATCTCACTCATTATTTTGATTCCATTGCATGTCCAACTCTCACATGTGTACAAGTCTTAATACTTACTGTATATCAATTCATCTATACCATTTTATCAGTTCATCATATGGTTATTTACTGTTTTTATACAACCTACTAAATTAAGCAAGATTAACCATTTTTACATATGGTTTTTCATCTTTTTACCCATGTCTATCAACAACAAATCCCCACACAATACTTTTATCATCATATATTCATCATATACATATACAATAGGAAAGAAAATACATGATTACATAATCAAAATAACAAGAAGGATAGGAAGAATGATCCTTATACCACCATAGTGATGAAAATGTGAGGTTGATGAACAAGGCTTGGATTTGGATGGCAAGACTTGTGATATACCAATATCAACTTCAAGATCACCTATCTTCATGAACATCTTGTGGAATATCAACCCTTGACTCCTTTGAAAACTTCTTTCTAGATGTTAAAATCACCACCAATCTACAGAGCTTTAAAAGGGCTTCATCATATGTGTGAATAACACATGATTTCATGGTTAAAATTGATCAAATGAGGGTGTTTATTGATGAATATGGGACGAATTTTGGGGAGGAAAGAGAGAAAGTTGTGGTGGTTTACATGGATGGAAATGGATGTGTGTGGTTTGAGTTGTTAGTTTTGACAAGTTAGTTGTTTGTGTAATTAGCTAGGACAAGTGTCCTAGCTTACTTAGTAAGCTTTTGACACATCTTGGTGTGTTAGGGAAGCTTTGGCCGGTTATGAGTAGGGGTGGGTCAAGTGTTATCTTGTCTCTTCCCCATTTATTTACGGGTACTCCTCGATTATAGTTTCCTCGATTTGCGTGCCCTCGGGTCGTTTTACGAAAAAAGTTTTTATAAATTATGAATCAACGTCACAAAACGAATCCAATAAAAATTGTCTCATCAAAAACGGAGTTCGAAAACGTAAATACGTAATCCTAGGGTTTCCGGTTTAGTCGTAAAGGACGTTAAAATAAAATCATAAGTCCTAGTCTCTTCTCGTAAATTTGTGAGTTTATGAGCTAACACAAATTTAAAACTCCAAAATAATATTCACGGACAAATTTATTTTCTGAAATGTCGGACTGTCACCAAAGACGGTGTATGTAAACGTAAGCACGTAACGTAGAATCCTCCGGTTTAAACGTAGTCGATGCTACTTCAAGACGTAAATCCAAATTTCTTCCCAAAAATATGTGAGTTCATATTGTAACATTAAAATAATGTTTTCAAATAATATTTGAGAATAAAATATCAATCGTAAATTGACGGATTGTCACACAACCTAAAGTACGACACCAAGATTTATAGTAGTTTGGCAACGAAGCTCTATCCTCGTTCTTACTCCACTCCTCGAGTACACCTTACTCGAGATTTACACTATATCCACAAGCTCCCTTCTTGGTGGAGAAAACCTTACAACGTTGCTTACATTATTTTCCGACACTAAGCTAAATGCTGAGACCTAATCTTAGCTAGGTCCAATCTACACACGTCGCCTACTTGATCATTTTCCGACACAAGGCTAGATGTAGAGTTCTAATCAAAAGCTAGAACCAATATTCGTCGCCCATCTTCTTTTTCGACACAAGGCTAGATGTCGAGTTCTAATCCAAATCTAGAATCAATCTTCACAACTCTTCACTTTGAAGTTTAGTGAGAACTCACAAGACACATACACAAATCACTTTTATAGTTTAGTGAGAACTAACATACAAGACTTATTATAACTCAATAAGACATATCCAAGTATACACATGTAACTTGGATCCACACAAGACAAGTCCAAGTATACACATATACAATGGATTTACACAAGACTAATCCAAGTATCCACAAATACAATTGATTAACACAGCACTAATCCAAGTATACACAAATACATCAGATCTACACAAGACTCAAATATAAATTGATGAACATGACTCGATCTAAGAAAGGATGATCTTAATCAAGGCTTCTTCTTAAATCACATCACAAATGTGTGAGTGATCTTCTCATTGGACAAGTAAAGAAGAGGATCAAGAGGATAATCATAAGTAAACATACTTAACACATTAAGTGATCATTTACTAATGATTAGGATATAGAAAATAGAAAAGAGGCCTAAAGAATGTCCAAAAAGGTTCTTGGAAAATGGAGATTTAATCCACTATTTATAGGATAAAAAAGCCAACGGCTCTCTGCCTGTTGTTCCTAAATTGTCATTGCGGTTCCTTATTGATAGAGAATCGCATGCCTATTTGAGGAACCGCGAGTAGTAGACTCCGATCCTTTTTGTCCTTTTGTGGGAAAATATAATATAAGGTAAGTTTTACCTTCAAAGTATATTCCTATGGCATTTGGAATATGTCAAATTCAAATTTACATTTTCCATGTTAATAAAACATTTTCTTAAAAAGAAAGTTTATTAAAATCTTTTGTCACTATTGAAAAAAGGTTAGATTTAAGGCTGATCACTTTGTATGATCACTAATCATGATTGATATATGTTTGTGTAAGACTTAAATGATTATTACCTTGATGATAGTGTTTGTTAAATAATTCGTCATACGATTGTCTTTGATGATAAATGTCTTTATACTTTGTCGTGATCAAAACTAAGAAAGATTAGTTAACACTAATAATGTTTTTAGGCATCACTTGCATTAACAGAGTCTTCATATAACCTTTCTCAACCATACTCGATGCAACCAAATCTAAACCACATAATCATCATAACATGTCTCAAGGGTTTGTAGAAAACGATCACAACAATATGCATCTCACCATCTAGATGACCTAAACTCTAACAGGTCAAATAGTTAGTTTAACTCTTTTGTCTTTCAACATACTAAGTACGAGGTTTTAGCCACATTAATCCAGCTTTTATGCATGTTTTTCAGTTGTAAATTATGTCTTTCTCTTTTAATATATTCAATCTTCAATGCTACTATGTATCCCGGCTACATACATACTTGAAATGCTTTAAATATTACGGTTATGTTATATTATTGGTACATTTATAAGTTGTTGTGGTCATGGTGAAAGATGTGATTGTACGTGTAAGTTTATGGACTTATATTTAATAGTCGTGTGATAGGATCGAACTCGAGATTACGGGATTGCATACAATACGTAAACAGTTAATTTAATTAATAAATATATTTATTGTATTTATTAATTTATTTAATAAGTATATTTATGTATTTATTAAATTAAACCGAGCAAGTAACTATATAACTTTAACGATAGTTAATTGATTAATTAATAGTTAAGTATTAACGAATGTTATATAAATATATAGTATGTATATATAAAGAAAGAAGTTTGGACAATTCTGGAACACCCCTAATGGGTGTTTTGGTCGTTCGGTTATGGGCTCTAAGGGGGGGGGGGCAAAAGTTGCCTTTTATTTATCTTGGGATACAAAGAGTTTAGGCCTATAAATACACCTCCTAATCCCTCATAATCTTCATAACTTAAATCTTTTCCCCTCTTGTCTCTTTGGTTCGATCACAAGAACACACCCACGAAGGGTTTCGGTTGGTTTTTCTTGGTTGATCGATTGTATACGTAATCTAGTCCTAGCCCCTCTCTAGGGTTGTTGGGTAGATTAAATACAAGAGTTGTAGCTCGGTTTTCACGTGCTAGAATTACGGTTAGCTCGTTGTATTACGTGTGTACATGATCGTAATATCTTACTTTATACTATATCTTGGTATATTACGGTATAGACCCGAATTGGTGATTCGTTCTTCGTCTTGTGGAATTGATTTAGCGTAAAGGTATGTAACCCTAATTCAATTAATTATAATTTTGTTATTATTATGATCTTGTTAAGTCGCTTCCGCTATATGTGCTTTGATCTCGTTTAGGGTTTTATATAATTGTTATGATAGTAATAAACCTTCAGTGGCATCGAGAGCCGTTTTAACATGTTATAATTATCGAAAATCTATAGTTTTTTTAACTATAATTGTTTTGAGCTAAAACTACATGTTTTTAGGTTTTCATAAAATTAGGGTTTTGTTTTTTAAAACTTAGGGTTTTTGGCTCTATTTTTAATAAAAAAAAGGAATTGTTTTGAAACCCTAAATTACATGTGGGATAATTTTAGATTAAATTGCATGATTAATTGTTATGTCATGTATGGTTACGATCCGTAGGGATTTAATTCTTAAGATTTGTGGGGAATACATGATTACGTGAATGTTTTCATGGATCGTAAAATTATATGATTTTATGTGCTACGTGATTATTGATTCAATAAATCTTGAATTAGGGAAGACTTTTATGTGAATATAAAGACCTAGATTTGATGATTATTGAATAAATCGTATGCATGTGGCTATTTGATTTATTTATTGCACATATAAATTGTTATTATGTGTTTATGATTTAGTTTTTTTTTCTTGTTTATATAAAATTGTTGAATTGTTGTAAACAAGGGTTTTTTTAAAAGAAATATTATTGACTAAATCATATTAAAATAATGATTTGTTAGAGATTTTAAATTACATAAGATAACGTTGATTGGTGAATTGCAATAATAATCTAACGGCCTACTCTATTTGACAAACTATAAAGTGGGTTTAACGCACCGCTGGTCATGTACCCGGTAAAGGAAGGAGGTGTTATGCAATTAGTCGCTGACCAAATTCCCGGCTCGCTTGTGCATCAAATTGAAATTACCTACGATTATTAATTGAATTATACCTTAAGGGTGATTTATCACAAATTCACATCCGAATCATATTGAATAAGGGTATTGCTTTGTTCGTAGCCGAGTTCTAGCAAAAGTACGTTATGATTAGTTGTGGGTAAATTCTTTAATTGGTTTAACCAATACCGCAACATATTTTATGAAGAAATTTAATCTCCATACATCATTTTGACATCAAAATTTATACCCTTAAAATTTAAGTCGAGTGCTCCTAATTGACGAACACTTGAAATTACTTCGTCATCCAATGAGATTTTTGGGTGATGTTGTGATGGAGAGAAAACCATTTGTAGAATGAGAATTCGTATGATGGTTTTACGTTACTCAGATTAGACGACTTAATTAAGTTACTCAGTGAGATCTGGAAACTTAATGCATTCAGAAAGGATGAAACATGTTTACAATGCAAAATGTTTTTGGCAATGTAAATCCCTTAAATATCTAGAAATTTAAAATTGTTTGTCAATTGAATTGTTGGACAACTCGCTATGTTGAATACATTCATTACTAGCAGATCAACTGATGTAATGGATCTATGTCAATATAGTTCTAGAATTCAAGGAAAATAATATGGTTTTATACTGGGGTAAATTTTTTTTCTTGAAAGCATTTTGTTATCGAAAATACTAATATTTGAACTTATTTATGTAGAAATGGCTCAACCCACCAATAACACTATAAGTTCCGCGTTCAAAGCTTTCTTTGAACGTCCTGAACTTACTGGCCCAAACTTAAATGATTGGTACCGCTCGCTAAGAATTATCTTGAGAGCAGCGGGTACTATCGATATCTTGACTACTCCCTATCCGGAGGATCTTGCTGAAGGTGCATCTGATGCACAAAGGCTTGAACACGCTGCTAATATTAAGAAGCACTCTGAGGTGGCTTGCTTAATGCTAGGGAAAATGGCTCATGCACTTCAACAGAAGTATGAGTTAGTTTCACCAAAGCGAATGCTTGATGAGCTTAAGGGGCTATGTTCGAAAAGCCGTAAGCTGTGGAGATCTACGACTTGGTAGATTCTTTGCATAGCTGCAAGCAAGCTCCAAGAAAGTCTGTAAGTGCCCATTATTTGGAGATGAGGAGTTATATGGAACAACCCATTGCACTAGGACAACCCTATGATCATAATATGACTATCAAGTTGATCAATAGGTCCCTTAACAAGGACTTCAATGATTATGTTAGAAACTATAATATGCATTGCACGGGGAAGACAATTATTGATTTGCATGCAATGCTCATTGACTATGAAAAGGGGTTAAAAGACAAGGCATCTACCGCTACGCCTTCTGTACTAACCATAGAAAAGGGTAGAGTAAGTAAGCCAAAACCGCAAGCGAATAAGAAGAAAGGCAAAGGCAAGGGTAATAAGGGAAAACAAGTTTCGACTTATTCGAAATCTAAGCAGAACTTTGTCAAGAAGAGTCAATCTCAAAAGGATAAGACTTTTCACCATTGCAAGGCAAGTGGTCACTGGAAGAGGAATTGCCCTCGTTAACTCGAAGAATTACGAGAAATAAATAAGAAGTCTGAGCAGAGCGCTGCAACTTCAGGTACTTTACTTATGATTGAATTGTTCAATTTAACATACAAATTAAATTCCTGAGTATATGATACGAGATGCGGTATTAACATTAACATTTGTAATACACTACTGGGATTAAATCTAGAAAGGAAGCTTTCCTATGGGGAACAATATCTGCAAGTGGGCAATGGCGCACAAGCAGCGGTTGAAGCTATAAGAACTTTTGATCTAGTTTTACCTTCGGGTTTAGTACCGAGATTAAATGATTGTCATTATGCACCTACAATTGTTAGGGGTGTTATTTCCTTTTTTGTTTGTTAAATAATGGATTAGTTCACACGATTGATAATAATGAAATTTCTATCTGGAAAAATGGTATTTTTTATTTTAATGTAATTTTTGTGAATGGTGTATTTGAAATACACATGCATGATAATGAATCCAAGAACGATAAATCTGTATTTAGCATGAGTAAGAAGAGAAAGTTTGACAAGAACTCTTCTTATCTTTGGCATTGTAGACTTGCCCATATTGGGAAGACTCGTATACAAAAGCTTCAACGTGAAGGTCTTTTGGAAAATATCAATGATGAATCATTTGCTAAATGTGAGTCTTGTATCTCTAGAAAGATGACCAAGAAACCTTTTAATAGCTATATTGAAAGGGCTACTGATCTAATTGGACTTATACATACTGATGTGTGTGGACTACTTAGACATACGTCAAGGAAAGGTGCTAGCTACTTCTTAACATTTACGGATGATTATAGCCGTTATGGTTATCTTTATTTACTTAAATATAAACATGAGGTATTTGAAACATTCAAAGTGTTTAAAGCAGAAGTAGAACTGCAATTAGGGAAGAAGATTAAAGCTCTTCATTATGATAGAGGTGGTGAATATTAAAGTCAAGAGTTTATAGATTATCTAAGTGAGAATGGAATTGTTTAGCATCTTACTTCTCCCTATACTCCACAACAAAATGGTGTATCCGAAAGGAGAAATCGTACATTATTGGATATGGTACGACCTATGTTTAATCTTACAACTTTACCTTTATCCTTTTGGGATTATGCTTTAGAATCTGTTGTTCGCATTTTAAATATGGTTCCCACAAAGAAGGTTGATAAGACACCATATTAAATATGGCATGGCAAGAAGCCATATTTGTCTTATTTAAAGGTCTGGGTTGTGAGGCGTATGTGAAACGTGACTCGGGTGACAAACTCCAACAACGATCTGTAAAAATGTATCTTTGTAGGATACCCTAAGGAAACTATTGGTTACTACTTATATCATCCACCTGAGAACAAAGTAATTGTTGCTAGGTATGGAGACTTCCTTGAATCTGATCTTGTTAATCAAGAATTCAGTGGGAGAAATTATGATCTAGAAGAGAGTTATATAGATACATTACCTTCTGAAAACACTAGCGATGTAATTCCTGTAGAACTAGAAAGTTTCGCGGTTCCACCGGAATTAGTTCCTCTGTGTAGATCCACAAAGGATTAAAAATGCAAATAGAAATATGTGTCTTAACATAGAGGATGATGATGAGTTAGGGGATCTTGGTGAACCCGCTAATTATAAATCCGCCATACTTGATCCTAAGAAGGATAAGTGGATGGTTGCTATGGATGAGGAAATGAAATCCATGAAAGTAAATGATGTTTGGATTCTTGTAGAACCACCACCGAATGCTAAAGTAGTGAGACATAAGTGGATATATTTAACACCCCCAAATTTACACGCAGCGGAATACATCTTTGGGTGCTAAACAATGATACAACAACACATAATTTATAAAGAACGACTCGAAAAGAGACGTTTTAGATTTATCGTTCCCAAAACATTCATCAGAGTAGCGTAGTCCCAAGTAATCGTTACCAAAAGATAAGTTAAAACAACATATTAGTTTGTTTTAAAAATGGAACGATAAATAAATCAAAGAGTTTGAACAACATAGCAGTGCACAACTTCATTCTCGTGACCTCCAAGCTTCCACTTCTTGATTACCTGAAATACATGTGAGTAAAACAATCAGCAAAAATGCCGAGTGAATCTATAGGTTTATATAATCATTTTTGAACACAAGCAAAGATTATAAGTTTGTGGCATGCTTATAAGCATCAAATAATAATTTGCATCAACAATGATAATTGTATATAGCATAAATTGTAATAAGCTCATGCAACCGAGCCCTTAGACACTCCCTTTAGAGGTCTGATAAGACAGGAGATTTATTAATTGTTGGTTACCTCTAGATTAATGGTACATTGCCGTATACCTGACTTCTCAATACAATATGCTCAAACAGTGTGGAGGTCGGGCCTAAGCTTCTATGACAAGTCCACAAGAACTGAACCGGGGCGGCTTCCCCCTTAGATCTATTAATTGTACTAGCGGTTAACCCATCATAGGTTAATTAACGGTCCATAATTGAGGTTTTAACAAAGGCAATCACTTAATGCAATTTAAAGGCAACCACGGGTCCATTCATAGAGGGACAAAGCATACCATAAAAATCTTGTGCTCTAAGTTTATAAAACATGTATTCCCCCTCGCGGGTTTAAAATCATTTAATAACTAGTATAAAGCGAGGCTATAGACTCACCTTAGCCAATAGTGGTAATGAGACGATCGCCAACGATAGATGATGCCTTTCAAACACGAGAACCGTAACCTATCAAATGAGGTGCGTTCATTAATAATAGACTCGAGAAATAACCCATACATAAGAATATAAAACTCGACTCATAAAATCACGACAAAATCTAGAGAAACCGATACAAGTGATACTATTACACTCTCCTATATATTCATTTTATTATTCTACGCCTTTAATAAAAATCTGCCAAAACATACCGAATGTCCAAGCCGTTTTCCCATACTTAGACATATCAACTTTTTATGATACTAATCAGAGAACTCACTTACTATATGTAGAAAGTCCTCCCAAGAGCCCATTAAAAGATTTTACTTCTAAAGTTCCCTGTCCGACTCATCTTTGAATCACAAAATCCGGACAGTTTAGCGACCTTGACTTACGAAACCATTTTGACCATTCTAAACAACTCCGTTTATAAAACCGCCACTTGATTCTAAAAATAGACTCAAAATTCTAAACTTGGAGCCTGAGAACAGCCCTTGAATCATTTTGAAACTCATTTTATAATCTCCGAGATTCGATCCAAATATCGACAACAATTTTCGGATTGTGTCAACACTCGTCTCCCGGTACACGAAAATCAAACTAGTGTAACTTCCACCTCGTTTGGAGTTGGAAGGCCTACTTTATATCAAATCGAAGCTAACGAAATTCTCTACAACATATTCCCATCATATCATCCTATATTCAGACTTAAGACCCTCGAAAATGGCCTCAAACCTACTGCCTAAAATTGACTATAAAAATCTCTTACAAAATCAAGTTTTTGATCAAAACCAATAACTTTTATCATCATTCTAACATCCTAATATCACCATAAACCAATCCTAACACTTGTATCATCATCAAAATCAAAAACCCAAAAATTAAAATTCAACTTTTTAACAAAAACATTACATAAACATCATTTGATCATCATCTCTAACACATGCATGATCAAAATCACCACCTAACAAGTCTAGTTTTTTTATCAAAATTCAAAACTCAATGCATATAAGTAAAAATGGTATCATTAGAATCACCCTTCAAAATTAGGAATGGGACTTATCTTTGTTTTGGAAGAATCAAGCTAGAAAATCAAAATTTTGGATGGTTTGTGTTGATGGGGTGTATGGCCAAAACAAAAAAGAGGAGGAAGAAATGGTGGTTTTTATTTTAATGAACTTTTTAAATGATTTGTCTTAGTGGAAAACATATATATAGTGTAAGGTTAGGGTAGTTTTTGCCAATTTGTGATAGTTTTGGTCCAAAATGTAGTAAAATAGTTTAAAAGGGTAAAAATGTAAATTGCAAATTTTTAAATATTTACGAGACTCGGGTTTCGTAAAAATACTTTTTAAAAGTTTAATCGCACACGAAAAATAATAATATACGACTCGATACGTAATTAAAACGATATCGTCGAAAGTATTAAATATCGAAACGATCAATAATAAAATATAAAATTTTTGGCATCCATCGGTATCGCGATCACTAGTAGTCCTCGTTACTCGTCAAAATATTAAACTATAATATTTAATATCGGTTTCAACTTAAACCGTTAAGCATAATAGTATTTAACGTTATAAAATACTTCAAAATAATTAAAAAAAGAATTAAATTATGACCTTATTTTACGGGTTTTACATCCTCACCACCTTAAGGGAGCGACGTCCCGGCGCTCAACTCGCCTCATACACGAGTTGTTCACTACCCGGAAGGATGACGACATTCCCTAATAAGAAGTCCTTACGTTCCCACGTGAATCTCGATCCACGATCTCTACTGGTTCCTTTACAAAACGCAACTTGTCGTCAAGTTGTATCTCACCAAAAAGGAATAAATAAATCCTTATCCACCAGTCACCCGTCAAGTTCGACACATGAAAATTTTATGAATCACACGAAGCTCATTCGATGACAAGAATAGGTGACAGGATTTTCGGGTAAGTCCAGTTAAAAAGAATGTTGCAATTTAAAGGATAGCCACTGGCCGGATAGCCATGGACACACATCAAAAAGAATTAACAAGAAAAATATTTTCGTCATCGGAGGGTGCTCACACGCGGGTCCCTACTCAAAAGATAATACAAAGACACCGTCTCACTTTCGCCAACGCGCATTAAAGTCTCAATAAACATCGTCGTTGAAAGTCAAAAAGATATTACATAATATATGTTCTACATGATCGGACGTCATCGGATGATGCCGTCTCAAGTTCTCACAACATACGATCATTTGACTAGATCACATACCACATATGTACATAAAAATAAAAGGTCGAACAATAACATCAAGTATAGATTTCCATCGTTAATCATCGAGAAAACCTTGAACGAACCCTTGATAATAACCACTTGATCACAAGAGTCTTTCCACTTGCGGTGTCGGCTTCAACATGCTTCTCGAGGTTGTAACAAATTTATTAACTCCATTCATTAAGAGATTCGGTCCTCAATCATTCCACAAGTACACGCATAAATCCTAGTGACACTTATCGTTTCTTCTTATACACTGCTTCCCGAGATTCATTTTAAACTCATAATAAAATAGTGATCTTCAATAAGAGGAATAGAACGAGATAAAAATGAATTCAATAAACGCATAAACAGACAAGATGTGGTAAAATGATTTAAGGTTGACGATCGACGAGGGATCTCGACTCACGTAACCGTAAAACATAATAAATCACAATACTAGAAAAATGAGAGCGAAGAATAAATTATACATTATCATTAAAATAACATTTGTCACAATTATCCATCCCGGATTTGGTATTACCTTAAAAATCAGTTAAGGTACTTTCTTGATAAAGATGATATATTAAAAATAGAAGTTAAATAGCTTCATAATTTATTTTGGTTGTCTTAAGAAACTTTGAAAGAATGACATAAATTTTTTAATTATACTCATATTGATGGTTACGATTTAGAAAATATAATTTCCAAATTATAAATTAAACCGGTAATTTCATTACATTAAAAGTAAAGTATGATAAGTCCGTTAGTTCAAAAGGTAGAACATAATTTCATTTTAAACATTAGTTTTAGTTATACAAAATATGATGTATAAGTTTGACCTTTTACATGTGATGGTTATTTCGATAACTGAAAATCATTGGAAAAATGTATAAAAGTTCCATAAAAATTTTATAATACCTTGTAGGAATACATAAAGGTGTTTATCATTCCAAAATAAATACGGGTTACATTCGGGTTTCGAAATGTGACAAGATAACAAACGAATACGAATGGAAATAATAGTCAAAAATTAGTACGAAATCAATGGTACAAAAGGGGACGAAGCAAATGTCGTATGAATTCTTAAAGAGAATAATAAAATAAAGGCGTTGATGGTAAGACGATAAGAAATAATAGATTAAACAAGTTGTCAATTTTGTTAGTGCGGTTGATGGTTCACCAATATCAGCTCGTTAACTTAGCGGTGGTCGATACATGATCGGAAAGAAGATCCATACAACAATTTTAATAAATAAAATTCCTAATAATCACTTGTAATTAAAACAAATCAAATGAACGATGTTACTGTTTAAAGAGAGAAGTGAAAGCACGGTTCACAAGAGTGGATTTTGAGACAAACGAGAGTGACGGACGTCATCCCGGATATACGGAAATCACTCTAGTGATAATTCATTATTCACGTGCGGAGACATTCCAAAGATCTACCCAGTCGCATAAAGAAGATTGGACGAGAAGGAAGTATAAATCATCGAGACTTTCAAGTCATTTATCAACAGTCAGTAATTAGACGAATGGTCAAAAGAAATCAGTTATAAGACAAAATGAAGTAACAAGTGGAAAAACGATTGTCGAGTAAAAACGTATTCGTAAGCGCGTAATTCGTTCAATAAAAGGCAAGAAAACGTATGCGGATGCATAGAAATTGCGCTACTTGCATAAAATATAAAGGTTTTTAAAACTACTTTTCATTTTATTTCATTTTATTTATCTTTATCATAAATACCAGTAAAAAATTGATTATTATCAAGATTTTTAAGTGGACTACTATTCAGCCTAGCATGGCTCCATCTAAGTTAGACATAGGTGATCAGGCCATGTATAATTTAGGAATAGCAATACAGTGCTCAGTTTCGTCGAAAAGTATTACGTTTCTTATGTTTATATATAAACCATGCCATTTGTAAAATGGAATTTAAAAATAGTTTATAAATTTATAGGATACAAGTAATTTGTGAGATACTCAATAAGCAACTTTTAATCTTACGAAAAGTATTTCATAAGACCAAAGTAAAAATAATTGGTGAAAATAATCGTAAAACAATATCAGATTTATTTATAATATGACATTATGACAACGTATAAAGTAGTCAAAGTTTTGAAAAAAGTGGCAAATAGTAGCTCATAAAACAACCAATGAAATGGTTACAAGTTGTTAAGTTTTCAAAGGGTTATAAGGTTTAGACGAAAACGTCATGAGATACGCGATAAGAATGTCAACGAAGAATGTGAAGGCAAAACTTCAAAACTCAACTCAAATATGTGGAAAGTTAGAAGAAAAATAAAAATAATATCGAATGACAAAAGGCTCATATATATAAAAAGAATAAAACAATCCAAATGTGTACTCATCGTAAGCTACACGATACATACATGCTTTTAAGAAAATATATTATTCGTTTTCAAATTACACCATTAATCTGGTAATTGCTAATCCTGTAATGTTTCTATTTTTAATCATTTTCACATGCAACTAGTATTAGTTAGTTGTAAAATAATATTCGTTAAAATTTTACGATCTCAAATGAACTCAAAACTTCTTAGAAACGTTTAAAACCCATGTTCTGAATTTTTCTATCAGATTTAACTTTTAATATGAGCCGATTAATTGACCCGATAAACGACATCTCCAAGACTCGGAGTCTAAAGCATTTTGATGAAAAATGACGTTTCAGACGACTTCCTAGTTTTACCCGAGACCTGAAACCCAATACAAAATGACCAAAATACCCCTGCAAGTTCTGTGCAGGTTTGACTATTTTATTTTAAAAACGCAGGTTTTACTTTAAAGTTTTGACCTGTTTATACACCCCCTGCAGTGTCTCCATTAAATATATTTTTCGACACTTCCTAACGGCTCAAAATATATATATATATATATACACACATGTCTTGTGGATTTTACAACAATGAAAAATAAATCTCATAATGAGCATCAAATAAAAATATAGCATAATGAATGACAAAAGATGCTTCAAGTTATCCAACACGAAATTTAGGAAGCAAAACGGTGAATGACGTTACCAAGATATAAGCGAACAATACATTTCGGAGTCGATACATATAACTGTCAATGAGTTAAATCTTCGCATGCCGTGTAAAACGGTGATAAAAATCAACAAAATATTATGAAAAATCATGATATTAATTCAACACTATTTTAAGAAATGTTTCAAAATGTGTGACTCACACAATTGCGGTTAGTTTATTCCAAGGACAAATTGAGCTACACAATGGTCTAAAGACTACGTTTCAAGACGTCCAAGCACAAATAGCCGGAAAGCGATTTGGATATCTATATAGATATCACAAAGGGTTAAACAATAAAAGTAACGCGCGCAGATAAAGGTATGTAAGGTCATAATATAAAATTTTTGCAATAAAAGCAATTTAAATACTTCAAAAATAAATACAGAAAGATCATGAAATTCATTGTATTTATTTAAGTTAATCATTAATAAATGATAAACTTTTATCGAAAATTTTAACGACAAAAAATATATATCGATAAAGGGATCCTAGATATAAATATATATCCATAAGTGGATCATAGTATTTATTTATAAATACTTGCCAATAAGGTATACGTAATAACGCATACTAAAGTTGTAATCCCAGAAGTAGCTTGAACCTGAAGTCACGCGAAATCATGTGCACCGACTCTTTAAAAAATAAAACCGACAGTTATAGTTTAGGTTTTTAGAAAAAGACCTAGTTCTCTATAACTCATGGCTCTGGTACCAATCTTTAACACCCCCAAATTTACACGCAGCGGAATACATCTTTGGGTGCTAAACAATGATACAACAACACATAATTTATAAAGAACGACTCGAAAAGAGACGTTTTAGATTTATCGTTCCCAAAACATTCATCATAGTGGCGTAGTCCCAAGTAATCGTTACCAAAAGATAAGTTAAAACAACATATTAGTTTGTTTTAAAAATAGAACGATAAATAAATCAAAGAGTTTGAACAACATAGCAGTGCACAACTTCATTCTCGTGACCTCCAAGCTTCCACTTCTTGATTACCTGAAATACATGTGAGTAAAACAATCAGCAAAAATGCCGAGTGAATCTATAGGTTTATATAATCATTTTTGAACACAAGCAAAGATTATAAGTTTGTGGCATGCTTATAAGCATCAAATAATAATTTGCATCAACAATGATAATTGTATATAGCATAAATTGCAATAAGCTCATGGAACCGAGCCCTTTGACACTCCCTTTAGAGGTCTGATAAGACAGGAGATTTATTAATTGTCGGTTACCTCTAGATTAATGGTACATTGCCGTATACCTGACTTCTCAATACAATATGCTCAAACAGTGTGGAGGTCGGGCCTAAGCTTCTATGACAAGTCCACAAGAACTGAACCGGGGCGGCTTCCCCCATAGATCTATTAATTGTACTAGCGGTTAACCCATCATAGGTTAATTAACGGTCCATAATTAAGGTTTTAACAAAGGCAATCACTTAATGCAATTTAAAGGCAACCACGGGTCCATTCATAGAGGGACAAAGCATACCATAAAAATCTTGTGCTCTAAGTTTATAAAACATGTATTCCCCCTCGCGAGTTTAAAATCATTTAATAACTAGTATAAAGCGAGGCTATAGACTCACCTTAGCCAATAGTGGTAATGAGACGATCGCCGACGATGGATGATGCCTTTCAAACACGAGAACCGCAACCTATCAAATGAGGTGCGTTCATTAATAATAGACTCGAGAAATAACCCATACATAAGAATATAAAACTCGACTCATAAAATCACGACAAAATCGAGAGAAACCGATACAAGTGATACTATTACACTCTCCTATATATTCATTTTATTATTCTACGCCTTTAATAAAAATCTGCCAAAACATACCGAATGTCCAAGCCATTTTCCCATACTTAGACATATCAACTTTTTATGATACTACTCAGAGAACTCCCTTACTATATGTAGAAAGTCCTCCCAAGAGCCCATTAAAAGATTTTACTTCTAAAGTTCCCTGCCCGACTCATCTTTGAATCACAAAATCTGGACAGTTTAGCGACCTTGACTTACGAAACCATTTTGACCATTCTAAACAACTCTGTTTATAAAACCGCCACTTGATTATAAAAATAGACTCAAAATACTAAACTTGGAGCCTGAGAACAGCCCTTGAATCATTCTGAAACTCATTTTATAGTCCCCGAGATTCGATCCAAATATCGACAACAATTTTCGGATTGTGTCAACACTCGTCTCCCGGTACACGAAAATCAAACTAGTGTAACTTCCACCTCGTTTGGAGTTGGAAGGCCTACTTTATATCAAATCGAAGCTAACGAAATTCTCTACAACATATTCCAATCATATCATCCTATATTCAGACTTAAGACCCTAGAACATGGCCTCAAACCTACTGCCTAAAATTGACTATAAAAATCTCTTACAAAATCAAGTTTTTGATCAAAACCAACAACTTTTGTCATCATTCTAACATCCTAATATCACCATAAACCAATCCTAACACTTGTATCATCATCAAAATCAAAAACCCAAAAATTAAAATTCAACTTTTTAACAAAAACATTACATAAACATCATTTGATGATCATCTCTAACACATGCATGATCAAAATCACCACCTAACAAGTCTAGTTTTTTTATCAAAATTCAAAACTCAATGCATGTAAGTAAAAATGGTATCATTAGAATCACCTTTCAAAATTAGGAATGGGACTTATCTTTGTTTTGGAAGAATCAAGCTAGAAAATCAAAATTTTGGATGGTTTGTGTTGATGGGGTGTATGGCCAAAACAAAAAAGAGGAGGAAGAAATGGTGGTTTTTATTTTAATGAACTTTTTAAATGAATTGTGTTAGTGGAAAACATGTATATAGTGTAAGGTTAGGGTAGTTTTTGCCAATTTGTGATAGTTTTGGTCCAAAATGTAATAAAACAGTTTAAAAGGGTAAAAATGTAAATTGCAAATTTTTAAATATTTACGAGACTCGGGTTTCGTAAAAATAGTTTTTAAAAGTTTAAACGCACACGAAAAATAATAATATACGACTCGATACGTAATTAAAACGATATCGTCGAAAGTATTAAATATCGAAACAATCGATAATAAAATATAAAATTTTTGGCATCCGTCGGTATCGCGATTACTAGTAGTCCTCGTTACTCGTCAAAATATTAAACTATAATATTTAATATCGGTTTCAACTTAAACCATTAAGCATAATAGTATTTAACGTTATAAAATACTTCAAAATAATTAAAAATAGAATTAAATTATGACCTTATTTTTACGGGTTTTACAATATAAAAGAAGAAAACCAACATGGACGGAAAAGTACAATCCTATAAAGCTCGTTTAGTAGCTAAAGGTTTTACTCAAACTTTTGGCATAGACTACGAGGAGACATTTTCTCCTGCCTTCTTGAATGGTCGCTTAGATGAAGACATCTATATGCAACAACCAGAAGGGTATGTTAATCCTGAGAATCCAGGACATGTGTGCAAACTTCAAAGATCCATTTATGGATTGAAGCAAGCATCACGTAAATGGAATAAAAGATTCGACGAAGAAATCAAAAAGTTTGAATTTTTTCAGAATCGTGATGAGCCATGTGTATATCGCAAAGCTAGTGGAAGTGATGTAGTATTCCTAGTCCTATATGTTGAAGACATATTAATCATGGGAAGTAACATTCCAAGACTTAAAGATGTTAAGGATTATCTTGGTAGATGTTTTTCTATAAAGGATTTAGGAGAAGCTGCATACATTCTGGGAATTAACATGTATCAGGATAGGAAAAGACGGTTAATTGGTCTAGGTCAAGATGCTTATATAGATAAGATTTTGAAGAAGTATAATATGCATAATTCCAAGAAAGGTTTTCAACCTATGGAAGTTAAGCATAATCCAAGTCATGAGATGGGTGCATCAACTCCTGAAGAGGAGGCATACATGCAGAAGGTGCCTTACGCTTCGACTGTAGGATCTGTAATGTATGCTGTTAGATGCACAAGGCCTGATGTGGCGTTTGCTCAGAACTTGGTCAGTTGATACCAAACAGAATCCAAGGAAGCTCCACTGGTTTGCTGTTAAACATTTTTTGTAGTATTTGAAGAATACGAAAAGAAATGTTTTGGTATTTAAAGGATATCCATACACATAACTAAATGTGGATTGGATTAGGAATTTTATTGGAGATCTTGGGATGATGCTTGCAATAAAAACCTAATAGATATGTATTGTGACAATTCTGTCACAATAATATTTGCCAATGTCCCTGGAGTCATGAAAGGCGTCAGACACTTTATGCATAGACATAACTATGTTCGAGAACAAGTTGAAGCTCGGGAAATCAAATTGATAAAATTTCACACAGATGATAACGTAGTCGATCCTTTAACTAAGGCTTTTCCTAGACCAAAGGTAGTTAAGCATGCCAAGGCGATTGGACTGCAACTAGCTAGCGAACTCATGCAATAAATATGTGATTAGTATTTGGATAAAGGATGTTATGACATTATTATATAATGAAATAAAGATTAGGTTTCGTTTATTTTTATTATTTAATAAGTGTATCCTATTTTACATGTTTTAATTCGTAAATAAATGTTATGCTAAATGTCCGTTGTCGAATAATAATATGAGAATATTATTAAACTAAGACAAATCAAAACAGCGATAGAGTATACTTGAAAGTATATTGATCGATTTTGGATGATTTGTGATGAATCGAATATAGGACTTATCCCAACTATATGTTATTACTTTATGGATCTTTGTCATTAAGTAAAACATAAATAGTTATCCTTAGACTTGAGATACCAGGAAATTGTTATGAATCTAGTGCATCTCTTTGGAATAATCTAACGCTAGTAAATGGTAGCTATAAGGATTATTTTCGGAAGTGTTGCAAAATTCATAAGTTTTGCTCGTAGTCAATATGAAATTTATTTCCTCTAATTTTGTTTTAGAGTTTAATACAGATGGTCCCCTCGTGGGATTAGTAAGATGTTTGTGTGGCCATCAAATTTGTTTTGGTAAGCTTGCTGAATCTGTGAACGAGAAACAGAATAGTTAATGAAAGGAATGACTGAGATCCATATCCTTATTAACGTTGTATTAGAAATAAAAGGATAATATTAACGATGCAGAATCGTTAAAAGGTTTTGTCCAAGAGACCTTACTCGAGTTGTACTAGTGACATTGCTAAGTTTAACTAGACGCTAGTCAATGTAATCACGATTTTCGAAATATGTCCAAGTGGGAGCTGAAAGTTTATGAACTTATATTTAATAGTCGTGTGATAGGATCGAACTCGAGATTATGGGATTGCACACAATACGTAAATAGTTAATTTAATTAATAAATATATTTATTGTATTTATTAATTTATTTAATAAATATATTTATGTATTTATTAAATTAAACCGAGCAAGTAACTATATAACTTTGACGATCGTTAATTAATTAATAGTTAAGTATTAACGAATGTTAAATAAATATATAGTATGTATATATAAAGAAAGAAGTTTGGAAGATTCTGGAACACCCCTAAGGGGTGTTTTTGGTCGGTCGGTTATGGGCTCCAGGGGGGGGGGGGTGGGGTAAAAAATTACCCTTTTATTTATCTTGGGCTACAAAGAGTTTAGGCCTATAAATACACCTCCTAATCCCTCATAATCTTCATAACTTAAATCTTTTCCGCTCTTCTCTCTTTGGTTCGATCGCAAGAACACACCCACGAAGGGTTTCGGTTGGTTTTCTTGGTTGATCGATTGTATACGTAATCTAGTCCTAGCCCCTCTCTAGGGTTGTTGGGTAGATTAAATACAAGTGTTGTAGCTCGGTTTTCACATACTAGAATCACGGTTAGCTCGTTGTATTACGTATGTACAAAATCGTAATATAGTCTTACTTTAGACTATATCTTGGTATATTACGGTATAGACCCGAATTGGTGATTCTTTCCAGTGTTAACATCAAACAGCACTGCGGTAGGTCATATGTAAGATTCTCTTGAATTGAACATATGTTAACTGGAAAGCAACAATGGTTTGATTCTTTCTTGATTCAAACTCGTTCCAGGTCTCGACACAATATCTTTATGATCCTGTCAGAACATTTAGAGTAATACTCCTGAGTATTTATAGTGAAGAATGGAAATCCTTCCAGTGTCATCATCAAGCAGCACTTCGGTAGGTAACTTGTGAGATTCTATACGAAACAAACTTATATCAACCGGAAAGCAACAATGGTTTGATTCTTTATTGATTCAAACTTGTTCCAGGAAATGAATTGACGACTTAATTAGCAGAATGGAACTGCATGATTCACTCTTTACTATATATCTTTTGAGATATTCAAGTATTGAGAACGGCTACCACAGCCGGAAACCCTGTCAAGGAAGTTCTTTGAACTTACCTAATCACAGGTACAGTATTCGTACTCGGAAAACCGGAGGAATGCAAACGGTGGCGTTATCTCAAGAGTCGCAATTTAAGGCCACATACTCAAGTAATTGAAGAAAGCTTAAGAACATCTAAAGACAAAGACTTCCGCTACTCTGATCATTAAAGGATATTGTTAACAAGCTTTCAAGACAACGCAAAATATGAGTATGTGGGGAAAGACACAAGAACACAAGTTGGAAAAGTTTCAAGATCAAGTCAAGGCAAAGATCAAAGATCCAAGGTCACAAGTCATGAAAGGAACTATGAAGGAACTCTCAAGACAACGAGCCTCAAAGTCTGCAACAACAAAGAAGTGAAGTCACATATGACATGACACCACTTAGGGGGAGATTGTTAGAAGTATTTAAAGTGATGGTCAAAGAAGTAAAGTCACATATTATATGACCACCCCTTAGGGGGAGATTGTTAGAAGTATTTAAAGTGATGGTCATATAATATACCGTTGCGAAGCTCGTGGAAAATGATATTCAACGGTGTCGAGAGTTTTAAGTTATTGTTATGTATGTAACGGGAATTAGTCCTGAACACACAAATGAGGAAAGCCTTTGTCAAGTTTCGTTCTTAGTATAAAAGGAAACAACCTCCTCATTTGTGTGTGTGCCTTTCCATTTTTCTAGTGTGTTAGAGAAAGAAACTCTCCTTAGTTTATCTCACTAGGATTACACACTCTTTGTATATTTCTTTATTATTCTCTCTAATCTAATATTCCATTCTTATTTTTAATCTTGTTCTTCATCATCTTTATTTCTTGCTCTATAAGTCGTGTGTTACAATCCTACAATAACCCTAATTTGATTAATTATCATTGTGTTATTATTATGATCTTGTTAAATCGCTTTCGCTATATGTGCTTTGATCTCTTTTAGGGTTTTATATAATTGTTATGATAGTAATAAACCTTCAGTACGACCCTTTCGATTTACACAAAAATATTCACAAAGTTTCCGGATAATCATTTTCAAAACACCTAAACCCTAAAATCAAAGCACCAAAATAAAACCTTAACCTAAACACCAAAACCACAATTTCTCAATTGAATAAACCATGCACAATCTCCTAGGTCACCAAACCTTTTTTATTAGATATATATAAATATTCGTTTATACTTTTTTGCGCGAACATCTTTTTTTTAACAAACAAGTATAAACACTAATATGTTACCACATGTCCAAACACATTCTCGCTACTTTAATTCCGCGGACAGCCATGATAATTTTGAAAAACTTGGGTGTCTGCAAGACAAGTTGAAGCCAAATGGGTTATACAAGTAATTTCCGCTATATAAATTTGCAAGTGAGTTTATATCATAATTTATATGTTTCATTCTTTTCATCGAATTACAATTGTAAGTCTCATGTAAAACATATTAACACATATTTATAAGCATTGGCAATAATAATAACATGGTAACTACTCATGAAGAGAACATCATTCATTATTTAAAAGCTTGTAACAAGTCCAGTCTAGACAAAATCAAGTCAAAGTGTAGCCTAAAATAATAATCAAGTTGGAATCTTAACTTTATATATATAGATAAACTAGGCTTACAAACCTTAATGTAGTAATATGTATCATGTCCAAATGCTTCAAATCATATTTCTTTTAAGAGAGAAACATGCCTTTGGGGTCACTTGTAGCATATATCTCCAAAAAATAACTAAGAGGCCCCATATCGGTCATTTCAAATTCTATATGTAAACAATAAAGCTATAAAAGAAGTTGTCAGTATAATCAACATATAGCAACAAATAAGCAACCTCGGTGCCATGCCTATAAATGAATAGCGACGAATCACATCAACTCGACGAAAATCCAACTCGAAGGGCATAACCTGGATACCGTTGAAACCAAGCACGAGGTGCTTGTTTCAATCCATATAATAGTCCCTGTAAATGACACATAGGGACAGAAATGTGTGAGAACAAACCTATAACCCACAGATACCCACACGTAAATGGATGGGTAATCTCGTTATTTTTCACTCATAGGTGGGTCGTGGGTAAAAATCTAAACTTGTCGATGGGTGACGGGTGGGTGACGTGTGGGATACGGGTATGGTATACCCGTCACGGGTAAACCCATGATACCCATTACTGGTAAACCCATGCCACCCATTTGATATACTCACGGGTGTACCCATCAATATACTTATGTGTGTACCCATAAACTCATTTAAAATAAAGTAAAATTAATTCAACCTCATAAATAGTTGCACTCAGATAATTGTGACTTAGTGATGCTTTTGTAAATTTTAATAGCTACCACTATCAAGAAAGCAGATTTAACTAAAAAACTATTCAATATTCTACACTAAAAAATAAAGATAAAAAATCAAATCATCAAATATGTATACATGGATAATCTTGTTCTTTTAATCATTTTCTACCAAACATCAATTCATTAATACTAATACATATATGCTACTACTTTTTTATACTTCTAACATATCTTAGTCACTCTACCAGGTACACAACATACCTCTAGTCCTCTAATACAACTAAATAGTTATTCACTTATTCTATTTTGTTTTTTTTAAATATTATGTTTAATTAGATTTCTTATAATATACTTTCATAATTATATTTCATATAAGGTTTTGTGATTGTGTTTCAATTCATTAACCTATTGGTTTACCCACGGGTATCGGTATGGGTAGAAAATTATACCCACCAATGAGTGATGGATGATGGGTGTGAAAAAATCCACGTGGGTGGTGACGGGTTTGAGATACCCGTACCCATTACCTACGGGTGCCATCCCTAACGACACACATGATGATGAAACCGAGCATCCACAAAACCTAGTGGTTGGTGGATATATACAGTCTCAAAAATATCACCATTAAAAAAGCATTCTTAACATCGAACAAATAAATGGTCCAATTCCAAGATAAATCGAGACTGAGTACTATACAAATAGTATCAAGTTTAACAACCAGACTAAAAGTATCATCATAATCGACAACAAACTATTGACCACTCTTGTTAGCCACTAAACAAGCCTTGTACTTGCTCAAAGAACCATCAACATGATATTTGGAGAAACAAACACATAGACCATACAACTTAACATTAGGTGGTCATGGAACAAGAACTCAATACTATTTTTAATGAACGCATTATATTCATTGTTAGAAAGTATTCAATTTGGGTTAGAAAGGCATTAGAAAGAGGCATCAGATGAGGAGAGATATGAGATACATGACCTTAGAAGCGTAGATTAGGCTTGACTGTTACAACTTTGACACATATGACCATAGTATGGGTTCGAGTTAGGGTTGTTACGGGTGGTAGGTGTGGCCGTGGGAGGAGAAACAATTTGTAAACTAGGTTTGCTTGCTTATGTAGTGGATTGCATGAGCGGAGGTTGAGCAAGAGTTGATGAGTTGGTCTAGTAGTAGTAATGAGCTCGATATGAGTTGCGTGGTGGTGGGTATGGTTATGAATAATATGTAGGTGATAAGAGAGGGTGTGTGATCTAGAAATGTGTAGGATATTGGGTTTGAGGGTGTAAGTGAGCCATACAAGAATTGAAGTTCATCAAATGTAACACTGTGAGAAAGGATTATTTTTTTGGTGGAAAATCAAGGTATCGATACCCGTGATTATAAGCAAGATATCTCAAAAAGATACACGGAGTAGCATGTTGTGCAAGTTTGTGGGGTGAATCGAGATGTGGGTAACAAAGGCAACCATACATTAGTGTGAGTAACCAAGTGGTTTGTTAGATAATTTGTACATGTTATTTCATTTTGGATGGAAGAATAAGGGAAAAGGTCGAGTAAACGGGAGGAAGTTGTAATGCCCAACCCAAAAAGTACGCGAAAGGTGGGCTTGGAGGATTAGGGTACGAATGAAAATATTGATGGTGCATATCATCCATTCTGACTTTCCAATTTTTTTGGAGGTTTTCGGGCAAGAGAATCGAATTTGTATGCCATTTTGGCAATTAAGTGAAGGAGGTTGGAGTTATCAAAATCACCCACCATGGCCACACTGAAACTGTAATGTCACACTTAAATTGATTATTTACATAAGAACGAAAGTGTAGGAACTTTTGACACACTTCACATTTAGTACGTAAGGGATAAATTCACAAATAATGAGAATAATGGTTAAGAGAAAACATATAATATCTAAAACCACCAAAACTGACAATAGGAGAAGTCCAAATATCTGAGTGAAGAATCTCACAACAACGAGTAAAAACGAAAATTAAACTAGAAACAAAAGTCACACATGTTTGCCAAGCTGACACACGTGACAAATATGTGGGACTTTATTACAAGAAGTAAATTTATGTGAAATAGATGTACAACTTCTTCATTGGGACATGCGTTGGTGTCATGTAGTGGGACTGATAGACATGACAGAGTAGAGATCTCCTAAGCTATCATATCTAAGTAGGATAGTCGTGTAAATAAATCTTAACAAAGAAACCAAATGCATCAAATTCAATAATATAATTGTTACTCTAGTGAGTTGACGAACAAAAATGAGATTTTTAATTACATTAAGGTTACAAGAACATTATGTAAATGCAAACTGACTAAGAGTATGTAAGATGTTATGACCAGTATTGGTGACAGGTATAGATTTTCTATCACCAACATAAACCAACGGATATAAACATTTATTATAATCAATACTTAAATTACTTGAATGTGAATTGAGATAAGAATAGGCACATGTGTCTATGTTTTATAGCGTTCCTAAAGACTTATGGTGCTAAACCCACTCGGAAGTGTAGATTCTAGATTCATGGTCATATTATAAACTTGTCCCAAAGTACTACATGTTGTTGTAATGGACTGTTGGGCCAATGGACTTGCATGTTAGGGCTTAGGACAGAGCTAACATGGACTACTAAGACAAAAGGGTTGTTTGATGGCTTGGCTTGATGGTAATAAAGCATAATCAAATTGTAGTTGTGCCAAAATATGTAAGAATAGCGGCTACGAACTGCGGTCCCTTGAAAAGTGACTACACTTTACAAAGTATAGAAAGTAATATGGATTGTTGGATCATCATAAATCTCATCCAACAACCCATACTAAAACACAAGTGCTACCTTTTTTAATTAAAATAATAAAGGGCAATTTTGTCATTTTCTCATTTTTTATTCACTTTCGAACTTCAAAATGTTATAACTTTCAAGCGACAAACTTTTACAAAAAAACAATTTCACCATAATTCATAGAAATTAATCCTCTTTAATTTGGTATGATTTTGCTATATCGATCATAAATTTTTTCAACTTTTTAAGTAGGTATTGATATGGGTTGTTGTTGTGATAAACTAGTAAATGGTTGAATTAATGAACATTGTGATTAGTTAAAAATTGTTGTTCATTGTTGACGCAAAAGTTGGATGGACCACGTATGACCCGAATTAGGTGTAATTCGGGCAGTGGAGCTTCGGTTCTTACACCAAGTGAACTTGTGATGAAGACCCTACACACTAAAAAAGACACCGTTAGGCTTACATTGGGATTGTCTCCTACGATTAGACTCTAGCGTGAGAGTAAATAGTCGGTTTATTTGATAGTTAGGGTATTATGATTACGAGTGAATCGTATATTTATGGAACCTCAGGGGTTCCTTATATAGTCGTTGAAACCCTAGTTGAGCTTTCGGAATCATGCGGCCTAAGTAAGAGATAATTACCTACCATATACACTCTGATCTTTATCATCTAAATAAGGAGAGTGTATGATAAGACTGTATTTATACATAGTCTCATTGTCCAAATCGGGCTTAAAACACTTAAAATATCATCAAAATACCCAAAATATATGCTTGTGTTTGTTCATTGTGTATTTTAGGTACGGATATCGTGAAATCACCAAAAGATCAAGGGAATCAAGCAAAAAGGAACACGGGAAACGAAGTCGCACAAAGAACCGGACCCGAATCATGAATTTCATTGAAGTCCTTGAAGTTTTAAAGATTGGCAAGATTTGTCCCTCATCTTTTGGAGACTTGTCATTCTAAACCCTTGTAAAACTCAAAAATTACGTAAGGGTCCCTAAAATAACAAGAATGTGCAAGTTTGGTCCTTGAAGAATGCATAAAGTGCATTAAAAGCCCTTGGAATAGTTTTATTAAACATATTGTGGCCAAAATAGAAGAAATGAAACTTGGATTACAAAGGAATTACACTTTGGAGCTGTTTATTCATCAAGTGACAAGAGAATTGGATTATAGGGGGCAACTGGGGCAGACAACAAAACTCACTCCAGCCTACTACCTTCTGCCACGTCACCTTGACTGGTCAACCACCCAATCACAACCCACTCCTCATCCACGTCACTTCTCCACTTGATATTAGTTAACTGATTTCTTTAAATCAGTTTAATTAAAAAATTAAGTGAGGGAAAAAAAGTTTAAAACCCCCAAACGAATAAAAACTCACTATTAACCCTCCTTCATCCCATAAACCCTAAAAAAACCCAGTTTTAATTAACCTAATTATTAACCCAAACCTTAATTAAACTTGGGGGTTTTCATCCCAACCCCACTCCCAACACACCCTTACACCCAGGAAACGACCACTCACTCTTTTGTCCCCTCCCCTGCTACACCCTTCACGTGGTACTATTCACATCAACGTTCCAAAGTTATAACTTTGTCCCAAAGTATTATTTGATGGCCAAGATTGCTTTTCAACAGCTCAGTAACACAAGGACAGTCACAAGATGCCATATTGACCAAATTTCAGTCAAGATTCCAAGGGCATATATGGACTTTCACAGAATTAGGGTTTAGGGTTTTACAAGCATTGTAATATTTTATTCAATTTTCTAGAATTTTCTATTTGTTAGTATAAAATGAGGTGTCATGTGCCTCATTTTACTTGTTCCATTTTTTTTGTACACTTTTTTAAAAAGTAATGAAAATGAAATTTCAATTTGTGTAAGTCACTATGTTCCATAGTTTATCAGTTCTTTTAGTTTAAATCTCTTTTATTCTTTTGCAAAAAAATAGATTAAGTTTATAGGGGTGTTACCATTTCACAAGTTGTTAATACAAAGCTTTTGGCCAGTATAAAAGTTAAAGTTCGTTGTGGTGGTCTAATCGAATTGATTACTGGTTCAAAGTGTGACTCAACTGTCTTTGGTGGAAACAAATGTTGTGTCGTTGTAGTAAAAATTAAAAGTGCAAAAACTTTAAAGTAAAAGGCAGGTAATTTAAATCTAAACCTAATTAAAATAATTGATGAGAAATTAAAAGCAATTAAAAGTAAATAACGCAAACTTAAAACTATCCTAAATGCAAACTTAAAACACAACTAAAACTTAAACTAAGACAAGGCTTAAAATAAATCTAAGGCAAGCAAACTTAAAGTGCAACTAAGGAAAAAGGCGGGAAAAGTAAAGCTTAAAAATTCAAACTTAAAAACAGAAACTTAAAATAACCTGAAAACAGCTCATTCGGAATAAACCTTCGTTCGGAATAATCACTCGTTCGGAATGTCACCTTCGTTCGGAATAATTCTTCTTCACTCGGAATATTTACCTCCTGCGGAATAAATGGCTCATCCGGAATATTTGAGCAAAACCTTCATCCGGAATATAACCCTCGTTCGGAATAAAGGCTTTATCCGGAATAATTGATTATTCCGAATAAACAACCTAGATTTGGAATATTTACAATTCCGAATGAACACCCTTTATCCGGAATACCATATTGGTTCGGAATATCCACTGATCCGGAATATTTGTCTGAACCCTTGATTCGGAATAATCAACAGAAAGCCTTCATCCGGAATAAATCCTTTATTCGGAATATGTCACTTATCCGGAATAAATTATTTATTCGGAATATTTGGCTAATCCGGAATAATACACTGGTTCATCCGGAATAACGGATTGATCCGGAATAAAGGTCTTGATTCGGAATAACCTGGAAAACAACAGTAGCGAAGAACACGGGAAACAAAAAAGAAACGAATCTAGACAAATCTAATCCAAATCAACCAAAATATTAAATCAAACTAATCACTAATGATCAACTAACAAATACTAATCAAACCAAATCAATAACACTAACAATAATAATCAAAATAATCAAAACCCACTTAATCAATTTAATAAAAACTCAAGAACATGAACATGAACATAAAGCATAAAGATTGAAGATTAAACAAGAAAGGAAGATAAGAGATTAACAAGAAAATTAAAGATTCAATAACAATAAAAGGAAACTTACTTGAATTTAAAGGTGCAAGGTAATTAAATTTGACATTTAATGAAATGACATGAAATTAAATGTGCAAAATTGAAGATGGAAGACTAATTGTCACACTTAGCCAACAAAATGAAATGAAATCACTAATGATCTATTTATAGGGGAGGAGGGGATTAGTGGAAGGAAGCTTCCTCCTCTCTTTCTTCATTCTTTAATTATCTTTTAATCCTTCGTCTTGGGTACTTCTTAGTCAGTTAGCGACTAGAATGTCATTCTTAGTCAAAATTCTAGCCTTGTTGAGTCGAGAAGGGTAAGGAATGCTGGGGTTGGGTGGTGGAGGGTTCTTCTTGGTTACTTCTTCATGACGAGGCGGAGACGGTAATGGTGAACTAATACTAGGTGTGGGAGTAGTAGGGATAAATGGTGGTGGAGGAGGTGTAGATGGAGTAACTGGGGGTGGGGTAGATGGTCGTATTAAGGTTGCTTCACTACGGGTAGTAATAGCACTCACATTCGCTCTCGGGTTGGTGATGGTGTTTGAAGGTAGAGAACTCGAAGTAGAGGGTTGAGTGGTGGGTAAGAAACTAGCCAGCATATTCTTCAAATCATTCGTCTGATTGCTAAAAGAGGATTGTATATCATTTCAAAGCTCGGATCTAATGTCATTCCCTTGCTTGGTGATATCCCCTTTCAAATTGATAATTTGGCTCTGCAGATTCTTAATTTGCTCTCCTTGGGTTCTCATTAAGGCTTCAACATCTTGATTAATGGGTGGGGTTTGTTGAGCGGGTGGGTGATAAGGATTAGAAGCTCTAGGTGGGATTTGGTTTCTTCTAGTGTAGTTGTTGTTGGGGTTGTGGTTTTGAGGAGAAAAACCGGATGAAAGATAGCTGTTGGACCGGTAACTTCGCAAATTTCGATCCCCTTGAGGTCGGGCTTGGTAATTTTCCGGTGAATAGTTACCATAAGCCGCATACACGTTTTCCGGATTGCCTTGAGTAGAAGGACAATCAGTGTATGAGTGAGGACCGCCGCATGTCTCACAAGGAATGGCTACTGCTTTAACTTGTTGTTGGTTTGAAGCGATGAGCAAGATATTTTTGTTCATTTCGGCCATCATGCATGTGAATTCGGTCATGTCGGGGTTTGCTGAAGTAGAAGAAACATTGACTCTCGGGTTGTTCCTTGAAAAAGCGGAGGAATCCCAGTTTTTGTGATGAGTAGTCATGTTTTCAATAAGCTCTCTACACTCCTCGGGTCTTCTTTTCATAAATGTGCCACCGGCGGCTGCATTAATCGTATCACGATCACGAAAAGTCAAACCGTTGTAGAAAGTATCAATTAAGGTCACAGGGAGCATGTTGTGGTTTGGACAACGATCGATCAAAACATTATATCTTTCCCAAGCATCAAAGAGAGATTCATCGGGTTCTTGCATGAAACCGCTGATTTGATTTCGAAGGCTCGTGACCATGGATGGTGGAAAGTAGTGCGACAAAAAGCGTTGAGTCATGTCATCCCAAGTGTGAATGGAATTCTTCGGGAGACGATCAAACCATTTTTCGGCGTGGTGTGATAAAGTATGCGGGAAGAGTTGAAGGCGAAGAACATCCATGCTTTGAGTAATAGTAATGAACTTGTCGAGGTGTTTGTTGGCATCATCATCAGGCAATCCGCGGAATGGATTAGTTTGCACTTTTTGGATCATGTGATGCTTCAACGAAAACTCCGGAGCCGGGATTTGCATGGGTGCAATCGGTCCTCCTCATCCAAACATTATGGGTTGACAAAGCTCCTCCATTGTCCGAAGATCAAGCTGTGGAAGAACATTGTTGTTGTTTTTGTTGAGGTGCGGTGGATTATTGTTGTTGTTTACACCTGCCATAGCTAAATCTTCACGAGTCTCGGGCTCTGGATAAGTTGAAGATCTAGTACGCATACACCTGCAAAAGAAAAAGAAAACAATACCAAAGAAATAGACAATATATATACACTATAAAGAAAATAAAATCTTTTTGGATTTTTGAAAATTTTTAACTTTTATGGATTTTTAACAATTTTTAATTTTTATGGTTTTTTGAAAAAAATGTTTGAGCAAGAAAATAATGCTCACGAATGAACGGGTCCCAAAAAGCAACGCGTCTCTCACAGAAAACCGTTAATCTTTACGAAAAAAGCCGGCAGCGGCGCCATTTAATACAAAGCTTTTGGCCAGTATAAAAGTTAAAGTTCGTTGTGGTGGTCTAATCGAATTGATTACTGGTTCAAAGTGTGACTCGGCTGTCTTTGGTGGAAACAAATGTTGTGTCGTTGTAGTAAAAATTAAAAGTGCAAAAACTTTAAAGTAAAAGGCAGGTAATTTCAATCTAAACCTAATTAAAATAATTGATGAGAAATTAAAAGCAATTAAAAGTAAATAACACAAACTTAAAACTATCCTAAAGGCAAACTTAAAACGCAACTAAAACTTAAACTAAGACAAGGCTTAAAATAAATCTAAGGCAAGCAAACTTAAAGTGCAACTAAGGAAAAAGGCGGGAAAAGTAAAGCTTAAAAATTCAAACTTAAAAACAGAAACTTAAAATAACCTGAAAACAGCTCATTCGGAATAAACATTCGTTCGGAATAATCACTCGTTCGGAATGTCGTTCGGAATAATTCTTCTTCACTCGGAATATTTACCTCATGCGGAATAAATGGCTCATCCGAAATATTTGAGCAAAACCTTCATCTGGAATATAACCCTCGTTCGGAATAAAAGCTTTATCCGGAATAATTGATTATTCTGAAAGATTCGGAATATTTACTATTTCGAATGAACAACCTTTATCCGTAATACCATCTTGGTTCGGAATATCCACTGATTTGGAATATTTGTCTGAACCCTTGATTCGAAATAATCAACAGAAAGCCTTCATCCGGAATAAATCCTTTATTCAGAATATGTCACTTATCCGGAATAAATTCTTTATTCGGAATATTTGGCTTATCCGGAATAATACACTGGTTCATCCGGAATAACGGATTGATCCGGAATAAAGGTCTTGATTCGGAATAACCTAGAAAACAACAGTAGCGAAGAACACGGGGAACAAAAAAGAAATGAATCTAGACAAAGCTAATCCAAATCAACCAAAATATTAAATCAAACTAATCACTAATGATCAACTAACAAAATACTAATCAAACCAAATAAATAACACTAACAATAATAATCAAAATAATCAAAACCCACTTAATCAATTCAATAAAAACTCTAGAACATGAACATGAACATAAAGCATAAAGATTGAAGATTAAACAAGAAAGGAAGATAAGAGATTAACAAGAAAATTAAAGATTCAATAACAATAAAAGGAAACTTACTTGAATTTAAAGGTGCAAGGTAATTAAATTTGACAACTAATGAAATGACATGAAATTAAATGTGCAAAAATTAAAGATGGAAGACTAATTGTCACACTTAGCCAACAAAATGAAATGAAGTCACTAATGATCTATTTATAGGGGAGGAGGGGATTAGTGGAAGGAAGCTTCCTCCTCTCTTTCTTCATTCTTTAATTATCTTTTAATCCTTCGTCTTTAGTCTTTTAATTCTTTTAAATTCCTCGACCTTTTAGACTTTGTCTCGGGATTACTTTAAACTCGTCTTGTGATTTCTTCATAAATTAGACTTGAGTTCTTCGGCTTTTAGTAAACTTCCGTCTTTTGACTTTTTCTTCGATAAATCTTCAGAATTGGTCTTGGACTTTCGTTCTTTTTGCGCTCTTGATTTCTTGACTTTGTCTTTTGTCTTTATCTTCGATAAAAGCCCGTGAAAGCCCGTGAAAGCCCGTGTTTTCTCCCTTTTTCAGATTTTGATCCTAAAATCACAACAAAAACACAAACCACACATAATTCCAACATTTATGACATAAAATACACGTTTTGGCCTGGTTATCATTGTAATTAAGTGGTAAAAGGATGGGTGTTTACACACCTATCAGTTGTTCTTTCAGAAAATTAGTTTCAAGAAGTTTTTTTTAACAAGGTTTTCATCAGAATTAAGTCCAAGGGTAAATGGAAGTGAAAGTGGAAGTTTTCCCTTGAGATAAAATTGTTCACCTTAGTTTTATTCAAAAGAGTTGAAGGATTGTTTGTCAAAAGTTTCAGTCATTCAAAGCATTTTCCAAAAATCCGTTTTTTTACTTACCATTTTACTGTAGCAAAAGCCACAAGCTTGCAGCTTGTGGTCTTTTGTCTACTTCCTGTTTGTTCCTTGTTTGTTTGTGTTGTGAAGGACTCAAGCAAGAAAGAAGGTCCATTCATTTCCATTCATTTTTCTGTTTGAAGACATTTTTGGGCTTAGGGTCCTACTTGGATTCTTCCAACAAGCGGTTCTCTACATGTTCTTAAGCTCACAAAAGCTCAAAACAACTTCAATTGGAAGGCATCAGCTTGGGTAAACGGCTTGAACCCCATTTGGCATATTTTTTTGAAGTTTTATGTGAACTTATGTGATTGTCTGAAAAATATGGGTTTATGTTAATTTATCTGTTGGTTTATGCTTGTTTAGTAATATTATGCAAGTTCACGTAGATTGTATTCAGTTTGGGTAGATTTTGAAAGCATTTGGTTTGATAATCTTGTTTCTGAAATTAGTAAGGGGTGTTTGGTTTGTGGATTTAGCTTACATAGGTGACATAATATTGGTTAAAAGCATTTTAAACACACTCAACTAGTTAGAGGTAGGTTGTATTGTTAATTTGGTTCAAGTTTGGTAGGAAAAATTACATTTTGTATGCTCTAATTTCTGTAAAACTGTCATAGAAATCAGCAGCCTAAATTCAGTCTTGGTTTTAGTGTAAATGTCATTGAAATCTTGCATGTTGGTAGAGGTTTGTATCATTTAAGGTTGCATACTAGTTAAGAGTAATTTGGTGTGAATTTGTGTGAGTTGTGGCCTGCTAAATCTCATCCTATAGCCATTTGAACCAGCACACTGTTCACAGTCCTTTACATAGCCTTATCAGTAACATTTGTGGCCATTTTGTGTGAAAATTTTGTGAGTAACTTGCGAGTTTTATATTTTTTCTGACTCCCCACAACCCAACTGGTTGTGAGGGTGCCAATCATTGCCCAAAATACCAAGTAAATCTCAAGTTACAAGCTAGTCTTTGCCCAGACCCACGTATTTGTGAAAACAGTGGGAACCAAGTTCCCACTGATGGTGCAATAGTTGGTACTGTTTTGCTATAAGACAAAAAGTAACAAAGTGTCACTTTCAGTTATTTACTTTTTTTGTCTTTTAGTGGTAGATTTTTAGAGTTATTACTTGATTTTAACTTTATTAATTTTCTTATTTAATTTCTGATTTTTCCATTTAGTTTATTTTTATTTTACTATTCATCTTTTATTTTTTAGATTAAATTGCATTTTAAATCAATTTTTAATTCACTGTTTTTGTCTTTTAGTGACAAAATTTGGTATTTTTCAGTTTTAAAAATTTTCCTAGATTAAGAAAAGTATTTTAAGATTTTTAGTTTAAAAATATTTTACTGTTCACTTTTTAATTAATTTTTAGAATTAATTTAAGTTTAATTAGGGTTTTATTATAAATTGTTTTGTCTTTTAGTGAAAAATTTTACTTTTTTCAAACTTTTTCATTTTTCTAATGTTCATTAGTATAATTTAGGGTTTTTAAAATTGTCAAATTATTTTTAGCATTATTTTAATATTTTTAATCATTATTTTAGTTTAAAAATAGTTCTTAGTGTTTTAAAAATAGAAAAATAGTTTTGAAAATTTAGGAAAATACTTTTTAGTCTTTAAATAATATAAGTGAGTTATTTGTCCAATAAAATAATAATTTGGGCTTTTTCTTAATTATATTCAATTTTAGGGCTTCAATTAGCATTTAAAATTGAATATTTAATTAATAGAAGGTTTAAAATATATTTGTTGGATTTTTATTCTTATTTATATTATTTTAGACTTAGTTTTAACTTTTAATTAATTTTTAGCTTTAATTTTTAATTTTGTCACGTTTTACGTATTTACGTTCGCGTTTTACGTCATTACGTCGTAGTTTAATCGTAGTCGTAGCTCGTCTTTAATTTTTCTCTCTTAACCCAAAAACGTCACTAATCCAAACTTTGATTTTATATAATTGGCACACTTAATCCACACACTTAATCCAAACTTTGATTTTATATAATTGGCACACTTAATCCACACACCTCATTCGCGTTTTACGTTATTATCAGACTTGTCGTTTTTCCTAAATCGTCGAGTTTAATACTTGCCGCATTTATACGTTGTTTTCCTAAACACGTATTTCTACCAAAATCATTTTTGCGCCGCTGCCGGGAGGTGTTTTTGAGTTGCCATTATTACTATCGTGTTTGTGTGAGTAGTGCGCTTTTGCTTTTCATTTTTGGAAAGTGCATATAACGTACATACTCATTTTTGTTATTTTTCCTTAATATATTATAGTATCCAAATAAATCGTCTTTAATTTTCCTAAATTAAACACAAACCAATCTTTTTACTATATTGTAGATATCCCATTATCGTTTTCATTTTTCTTGTGAATATATTACTATATTGTACTTACGTAGAACAATAAAAATACAAGTACTCCAAAAGTGTGAAAACGCAACCTTGATTCGGGATTTCATCACTCGATCATTGTATTCGAATCCAAAGCAAAAGTTTAAAGGCAAAATAGATAAATACTTTCGTGAAGCTTAATTTCAATTAACACAACTATAAGGTGGGTATAAGGCGGTTGTATTTCACGACCTAAGGGAAAAAGGCTCTTAAGTGCTTAGCGCCGCCTCGTTTCCCCCGCTTGCTTGTGCGTCTTTTGAGAAAGAGGGCCAATCGAGGGTTTGCCGCCCAAGTATTATCTACGTATCATATATATTTGCTTGTTTTCAAGATTAAACCCTCTTGAACGTTTTGGTGTTCCACCAACGTTCTAAAGTCATTGAGAACGATCACTCCACGTGATCGTTTTCATTCTTTGAGGCTCCTTTAATCGAGAAATCGATTCGAGGAGAGATTTGTAGATTTGAGTCTACATAATACACAAAAAATCTAAAAAAATTAAAAAACAATCAAAAACCAAAAAAATTGAAAAATCAAAAAACCGCAAAAAGAATCTTCTTTGCTACCTCCCATTCTACGCTTAGTGCATGCGCACTCGATCGAAGGATTATTCTAATTCTAGCAACGCTTCGAATCGACGCAATCGTAATCGAAGGAATCGACGACATAGATGAGATTTAGAAACAGACGTTCCTAATATCGTTGTTGAAGAAACCTTAGACGATATGGCCGACAATCGTTCGATGATGGAATTGCTCCAACCGCCCACCGATGGTTATGGAGACGCGATCGTAATTCCCGCTATCGAAGCGGAGAATTTGAGATTAAGAGCGGAATGCTTTCGTTAATCCAAGCTACGAAGTTTCGAGGTCGTGAAGCCGATAATCCTCACGACCATATTCGGAATTTTGATCGTCTTTTGGCCACGAGCAAGTTTAAGAACGTCGACACCGATGTCGTCAAGCTTATGCTTTTTCCGTACTCGCTCGATGGTGCCGCCAAGGATTGGTACGAGAAAGAGCCACCTAATTCGATAACTACGTGGAAGGATCTCGTCTCCAAGTTCGTTAATTATTTTTTTCCCACCGTCTAAGACGACGTTTTTCAAAAATGAAATTACGAAATTTGAGCAAAAACTGAATGAATCTTTTTGAGACGCGTGGGATCGTTTTAAGGAATTGCTTAGGCAATTTCCACACCATGGTTTTTCCGAGTTGCACCAAATCGATACTTTTTACAACGGTCTTAATTTTCAAGAACAAGATTCGTTGAATTCCACCGCCGATGGCAACTTTTTGTGTAAAACTATGAAAGATGCATTGATAATTATCGAAAATCGATCCAAGGTTTACCAACTCCGCAATGCACCGAGTGTTGCCAATGTCGCCAATGTTAGTAATTCTAATCGCGACATTGAGAGAGTTGATGCGAAATTCGACAAGTTGACGAATGTGTTAACGTCTTTTCTCGTCGAAATACAAAAGAAAGACGCTCCCGCTACGGGGAAAGCGGTTGAGACATCATGTACGTTTTGTGGTGGACCTCATAATTATTACGAGTGTGCGGCTACGGATGGCCAAACGTCGAATATGAGTGTGTTAAATGGAAACAACAATTTTCAGAATCAAAATAACGCGGGTCCATCACAACAAGGCAATTATAACCAAGGCAACAATTTTTCGAATCAAAACCGTAACAATTTCCTAGGAAATAATAAACAAGGAAATTTTTCGAATCAAAATCAAGGTTATAATCAAGGTCGGAATTTGAATTGGCAAAATCGAGACAATAATCAAAACTCGAGTTTTCAAAACAACAACAATCAAGGAAACAGTTTTTCAAGTGGAAATCAAAACAATTTTCAAAGAAGTAATCAAAACCAAGGGAACTTTAATTCTAATCAAAATAGTTCATCAAACGATTTTCAAAACTACATGAAAACGAATGAGGCTAATATGAGACGATTAGAGGGAGAAATTGGTACTTTGAAAAACGACTTTTCAAATACTTTGAAATTGCGAAACATGAAGATTGAGCAAGGACAAATTGACATTAAAAAGATGTTTTCGGCTATTATGAACAAAGCCTCGGGTGCTTCGTCGAGTTCGTTACCTAGTGACACCGTTGCAAATCCAAAGGAACAATGTAAAGCCGCCTCGTCTCGTGAGAAAGGTCGTGTGATTACCCCTAACCTTGAAGGATTTTGAGTTGTTCCTTCTTCTCAACCCTCGACTTCTAAGACGTCTTATTGTTCTAAAGTCGATAGGGTGAACGTGGCGACCAAGGAAAAGAGTGCACACCCTCGTGTACCTCAAATTCCATCCACGGTTCAAAAAGAGAGTTTTATCGACCTTACCAAAGTAACCCTTGAAGAAACTTGTGCTTCGATCCTTCTTAAAAAACCAAAAAGGCATATGCCGAGAAAGGAAGAGGATCCGCTCCAATTTCTATTACCTTGTGATTTTTCCGAGATTGAGGGATGTTTAGCCCTTGCTGATTTAGGTGCTAGCATCAATCTCATGCCTCATTCTCTTTGGAAATTGATGAGATTGCCTAGACTTACCCCCACGAACATGACTATCGAGCTAGCAAATTGTACGCCATTAATACCAATTGGAATAGCCTAGGATGTCTATGTCAAAGTTGGAAAGTTTGTTTTTCCCGCGGATTTCGTTATATCTGATTACGAGTGTGACCCTAAATGTCCCATTATTTTAGGCCGACCATTTTTATCAACGGCTGGAACCGTAATCGACGTTCACGAGGGGAGACTTACTATGAGATATGGGGATGACAAAATGGAAATTTTCACGAGTAAATCCCAAGTGTCTTGTGATAATGAAAAAACCGAGGTTTCAAAACCTAATGTTTCTAAACCTAATGATTTCAAAATGTTCACTTTAGCAGTAAGAATGAGGCTTAATGCATGTTTTGAAAAAAATTAAGAAGAACGGTTTTAAAGATGAGGATTTTAATGATAAAGAATACGTGTACCTAATTCAAAAGGGTATGTGAAAATTTATGAATGAAAATTCACTTTGGGATGAATTCGATGAAACAAGTGAAACACCAATTCCGAAGGGCGACGTTAGTGCCATCACGACAATGACCAAAATGGGCTCGTCTTCACCACCTTCGAAGGACCACGTCTTTGAGGCTTCAACTTCTAACTCCATCGAAGTGCCTCATTTGCCTAGCCCAACACCCGTTGAGGTTAAAGGTTTCATCGACATCGATCCTCTCGTTTTAGAAAAGTCACCTAAGCATAGTCATTCGACTTGTAAGACCATGGTTGTGAGTGCTCACATCGACTCTTTATGTTGGAAATACGTTTTACGTATTTATGAAGGATCGGTCGCTCCAACGATAATTATGTAATTGGCTCGTGGTCCACTTAGTAATGTATAGTCCATATAGCCCACATGTAGGGTGGGCTATATATATACCCCTCCTAGCATGTTAGGAGGGGTTGGTGGTTCTTTCACTTTACAACATTTTTAATCTAATCACTTTCTCTCTCTACTTTTCTTTTCTCTCCTTTCTCTCTCTACATCTCATGTCCTTCTTCCTCCTTCCACCATCTAATCCTTAGATCCAATCCATCATTTATCAAATCCTTAGAAATCGTAGACCTTCAATTGGTATCAGAGCCATGGTTGAATCTTAGGATTTGCTTATTTTTTTATCTTTTGATTTGGTGGTAAAAATCCTTTCTTTTCTAATTTTTTATCAATCTTTTCATCATTCGATCAACTTTCTATCAATTTTTATAAATTTTATCAAAATTTTTTTTTTTTATTATCAGTTTTATTTTTTTCGTGTGTCAGTTTTTTATTATCTGTTTTTTTTTAATCAGTCCAAATCAGTCAAAATTTTCTTCTTTTTATCAGTTTTTTCGTTTATCAGTTTATTTTCTGGTACAACCTTGCCTAATCCTTTTTTATTCAGTCACTTTTTAATAATTTTTTAATCAGTATTTTTTTTTCTTTTTTCTTTCAGTTTTCTTCTTCATTTTTCTTATCAGTCCAAACCGTCCAATCTGTCAACAGTCCAAACTGTCAAGTGTCATCAGTCCTTTTTTGATCCAAAGTTATCAGTTCTCGGATCAGATTTCCGTCTTTCCGCATAGGTTTTCCGAATAGTCATTTTTTCCGAATAGTCATTTTTTTTCCGAATAGTCATTTTTTCCGTATAGACATTTTTTCCGAATAAACATATTTTCCGAATAGGACTTGACTTTCCGAATAGGACTTGACTTTCCGAATAGTACTTGACTTTCCGAATAGGACTTGACTTTCCGAATAGGACTTCACTTTCCGAATAGGACTTGACTTTCCGAATAGGACTTGACTTTCCGAGTAGAACTTTCCGAATAGGATTTTCCGAATAGGACTCTCGACTCCAACTCTGACCTCTCGACATTACAACAAAACAACCCTCGAAAACCCTCACCCTCTCGACAAACCGACACCAAAAAACCCCCCTCGTAACAAACCCACACAACACAACCTCACACCCATCATACACTGACTCACCCTCACCCTCTCGTCTCTTGTATTACTCACCCTAGACTCAATGACTCGACAAACAGACCTCTCGTCAAACCACAAACCAGACACAAACACCTCACAATACTCTCGACCCTCGACCAACACAACCCAAACCAAACATCCTCAGACTCGTTTTATCAAAACTTTCATCATCTCTCGACAACAAAACTCTCGACACAGTCACTCACTCTCCCTAAACCTAATCAAAGACCATCGACCCATCCTCGACTCTCACCCTAACCGCTCAACACCCAGACACAAAATACAAAGATCTCAGTCACCAGAAACAACATCCTCGATCGACACAAGACTTGACACGACATCCTCGCTGACAAGAAAGACACGACAGATGAAGAGAAAGGTTGTGCTTCAATAATAAAAACCTACCCGAGACCAAGTTATTGATCTTGAAGCCGTATCTTTAAGCTTGCCGCCTCATTCAGTTAGGAATTTACTAAGTGCCTGTGATTTATTGGTTAAGTTTATACGGAGATGATGATTTAAGGGGTGGTTCGTCTGTGGGAGATTGTTTGGTGGGATGAGATTTGTTTTGTGTTGAGGGAAAATAGGTGTAGACGGAGGTTACAATGTGAGAAGGAAGATAAGAGTTAGTTCTTTAAGGGTCAATTTTTTGTTTTAATTATATCCCAAGTGGTATACACGTGTACTATTAAGGGCGGAGGATACAAAGTTGTCTGTGTCAAACGAAGAAAGACCAAATTGGAGTATACAACACGTGCCGACTGTTGGATTTATATGGGTTTATATGGTGGTATTCCCACGTACCTTTTTTTAGCCAGGTCATGTTTTTTGTTCATTTAGTGTAGTGAGGGTACCCACCGGTTTGAACATTTAGTCAAATCTAGGCTTGAACGTTTTGTTTAACATTTATTGTCCCCATTTCATATCTTGTTCTATAACATTTTAACGTTATCCATTCCCAAGTTGATACATTCACGTTTAACGTTTTTCACATTTAGTCATATCTTGGATCGTATATCCATTCTCACTTTGCTACGTTTTTATTCATAAGAGTTGAAGTTGGTTTAAAGTTAATAGACATAGGCTGCATTTGACTTGGTTTAAATATACATGGATTGTTTCACATGATATATTCACGTTTTGTATTTTACGGTTGACTATAGATTGCTAAAGTTATATTTAGTAATATTTAGTTACATTCGGGTATAAGTGTGACAACAAGTCGAGACAAACGTGATAAGTTTTGTAGTCAAGTATTGGGACAAAGTGGTAATATTTATTTGACGAGACTACGAAACATTGGATATAAATTATCAGGCCGATCACTATACTAACCGAAGCTTGGATTAATTAGTTTACGGGCTTTATTTTTGGAGTAAGCCGAGTTTGAATTGGACTCCGGGTTGTTTTATCTTCGTTTGAGCCGACAAGAAACTCACGGATCTTTCGTTGGCTTTGTCATGAATTTCTGTTTCTAAATTTCTTCACGATCTGCAAAATCACGAAACAACCTCAAAATTCAATGGAGTCTTTGAATTCAACTTTTCGAGAGGGAGACGTGCAAAAATTTCATCTTTTGCAAGACAAAGTTAGAGAAAGTGGCATCACTTCATTTCAAATGCTTCAGTCTCATCTTGTCACTCTTTCGGGGATTCAAGGAGGGAGCGATTTTGTGACAATCTTTGGACAAGATCGTCATATATTCATCGACTCAATATTCACCACTTTGACCCAACTCGCCGAGCAACTCAACCATGGAAACTTTAATCACTCTGCATCGGCACTTGCATATAAGACTCTTGTGACACAACTTACGCCTTTCCTCCAATTCAATATCATCAAGTCTGAAAGTTCAGTGATTTGCCAATCGTTTCTTCGAGATACACATACCGAGCTTCGAGTTTTCCATGATACAATTTTGAAACTCATGACATCGGTCTCGTCTTCGATTTATGAAAGATCTCGACTTCAGCAAGGGTATGATAATGGAGTGCAAGACTCTTCGATGCAAGAGGACACTGGTCATACGGTTGACACCTGGAGCACAACGATGGCAAGAGCACGGAATCGGACGGTCAACATGATACCAGTGGCACGTCAGGGAATGTTCACGAGATCCTTCTTGATGACGCCTTACCCGTTTATGACGAAGAGCCTGCAAACATGGTACAATGTAATGTTGTTTATGATGTATATGCTGATGAAATGCCGCATATTGAGCATTCTGAACCTAATTATGACAAACATGGGATGGAAAAGAGTGATAGCAATACCACTTCTGATTCATCCGATGTCAGTCATAATGGGGGAGAGATTGTTCAGAATGCTAAACATCATGATAATTATCCTATAACTGCTTCATTGACTGCTTCTGATTCCAAGATTAGAGAGCTCGAAACGATTGTAGCTCAACAATCAAAAGATCTTGAGGATGCCAAACTTGAATTTTCTAAGAAAACGGATAAATTTGAAACATACTTTGAAAAACTTGAAAAGTCAAACGTTGTTCTTGAAAGAAAATTAGATCAAAAAGTTTTAGATTCTAAAGCTGAAAAGGAAAATCTTTTGAAACAAATTCATTTACTAGAGTCTAAATTGGCATCCCAAGATAGATTACTCAAAGAGAATGAGACGTTAAAGGCTCAAGTACAGGAAAAGGTTTTTGCTATAGCTGCGTTGAAAAACGAGTTAAGGAAAACTAGAGGATCTAGTGTGGACACTAAGCTTGAAAAACCATCAATCTTGGGGAAACCGCCTACAAATCAGTTTGTCAGACAACCGACTGTCAGACAACCTACTGCATTTAGATCCGAGCGACCACAATCCTCGAGATCGCGGTTTGCCTCCCAAGTTGATTTGGTTCACTTTCTTAGACCAGTCACTCCAGCAACTAGGCCCTATGTGATCACTCCAGCTTTAGCAAGACCAAATCATATGATTGCCTCTAGTTTCCCTAAAAATACCAAGACCACGTCTAGAACTAGTTCAAATGACGTTTGCCATAAATCTGGTCTTGGGGAAGCTAAGCAAAAGACACATGCAAGAGATAGCAATGTCCAACCTAGTCAGATGCCTTCTAGATTACCCAACACTGCTAACCATAGCATGCCATCTTCTAGGAGCATCGATCAATCATCTAGGAATTATTCAGACATTAAATATGCTACTTGTAAAACATGTAGAAAATGTGTCTTTACGGCAAATCATGATGCTTGTGTCAAGAAATTACTTGATGAGGTGAACTCCCGTGCTAGAATTAAGTCCCAGTGGATAGCTAAAATCAAACCCTTTGGTAAAGTTTGGCGCCCCACTGGTAGAAATTTCACTCTTGTAGGAAACGAGTGCCCTTTAACTAGGATAGTCTCCGATTCTACTAAGTCTACTAGGGAGGAAACTGATAAAGATGATACTTCACTTACGCCTAAACTTAAGGTTTTCTATAAAAGGAAATGTTTGCCAGCCAAGACTAGTGAATCATCTACTCAGGTCGCCTCTGATACAAGAAAAGCCAACTGTGAACCCCCATGTGCTTCTAAAATTGATATCGCTAACCCATGTCAAAGCAAGCAAATTTCTAATGAGAATGCAGGTACCAAAGTTGATGTTCCAAAAGAACGAAGCGGTCCAATCGTTGTATACCGTTCAACCAAGGACACTCTTAGAGTTTGGTTGCTGAAGAAGCAGATATCAGAGAAACAAATGTCTCAGGGGATTCATGGTTAAGCATGCACAAGGACTTACAGTCACATAACAGACTGTAACTCGATCTCAAAAGACAGGAAAGTTCATCCCGATGATGACTTGTCCTAAACACGAGAAATTCATTTTTCTCGGGCATGAGCTTATGTTAAAAACATTCCACGTTTTTAAGCTCATGCACAAGGACTTATAGTCACATCACAGACTATAACTTGCTCTTCAAAGAAAGGAAAGTTCATCCCGATGATGACTTATCCTAAAAACGAGAAATTCATTTTTCTCGGGCATGAGCTTTTGTTAAAAACATTCCACGTTTTTAAGCTCATGCACAAGGCTTATAGATAAATGACAGTCTGTAACCCGTTCTTCAAAGGCAGGAAAGTTTATCGCCGATGATAAACTTATCCTTACAACGAGAAATTAATTTTTCTCGGGCATGAGCTTATATCGAAAACATTCCAAGTTTTTGAGCTCATGCACAATGACTTACAGTTAAATGTCAGACCGTAACTCGAACTTAAAATAAAGGAAAGTTTATCTTTTATGATAACTTATCCTCTTAACGAGAAATTCACCTTTCTCGGTCATGAGCTTGTATTAAAACATTCAAAGTTTTAAGCTCAAAAAGGAAAGTGTATCTTTTAAATAAGAGAACTTTTCCTCTTAACGAGAAATTAACCTTTCTCGGTCATGAGCTTTCCGTTAAAACAGTCAAAGTTTTCAAGCTCATGAAAACGACTTCTAAGTAAATGTCAGCTTAGGACTCGTTCTTCAGATAAAAGGAAAGTTTATCGCCGATGATAAACTTATCCTTAACAACGGGAAGTTTACAACTTCTCGGACTTGAGCTCGTTTTATAAGATATTCAACATCTTAAGCTCAAGTAATTGGTTTTCAAAACTTTGAACACAATTTTTTGAGAATTTCTCAAAAGGTTTTTCTAAATCTTTCAAAATTGTGTGTTCAAAAATGTTTTGATAAAAAGAGCATGTCTTCTGGAATCGATAATATTTACGAACCTAGAAATGTCATTCAATAATGACACGGGGTTGTAAATAAAGTTCGAGCAGAAGTTCAAACTTTTAAAACATGCTCAAAATGGTTTGCTATTATTTCAGATAGCAACCCGCTTTTCATAATCAAGTCAAGCATTTCACCGGAAAGCTTTGACTTCAGAATCCGAAGTTATCAACTCCATAATCCAAAGTTCGTTGCAATTGATATCTACATACTCGACGATGCGACTACTCAAACGGTGACTACAGCTCTTTCAATAGAACATGGGTCAACAATTGAGGGGGAGCAATTGTCCAGCATTCAGAATCCTTGATGCCGAGAGTGCCAAGTTCACATATTGGTGTTAAGACAACGATATCAATCATATACATGGAGTCAAGAGATAACTTCAGAAGTTACGAGGAAGACCAACATTCATGAACAAGAACCATGTGCTTCTTTCATATGATGTTCTTCATCATTCAGGTCCAACCTCGTACATTGCTAATATTGTGAATTCATCATCATATATTGATCTTTGCACGTGTTAAATACCTTACACTTGTGTTTAAAAGGTATTTAATTTACGTTTCAAGTACACCCTCATTAATTTGAGGGGGAGCTTGTGTAATTCATGAAGATAATTGGATTTACATTTTTCTTCCCAAATTTTCTTAAAATGCTATTAAATCAATTGATATTAAAAACATCGATTGGGTTAATATTTTTAATATGGGGGAGAAAATGTGATTTAATATGGAAAATGATTAATCACAAATGGTTTGACTTAACGTGCTAGCTCATCCCGACATGTGCGAAATATTTTCGGATATCGTGGCATATGTTAAGGGGGAGCAAAATGGATTTGCACTTCAAAATGGATTTCATGGTGACATACACTTACCTAAAACATCTCTATTCACGACGGTGAAGATTGTGGTGACATAAGGATGGTAGGATAGGTTAAAGTCCAATGATTTCTCTAGAACCGGAGGAATCTTCCCAAGGACATTCCATAGCTAGAAATAGTAGTCCTTAGGAAAGATGGAGAAAGATTGTGAACGGAGCTGAATGCCGACCAAGTACTTAAGTTAGCACTGGAACAATCACAACAAGGTGCTAGTTATGACGTATTGGTAAGCATTGAAGGGGTTGAAGAATGAAAAAGAATTGTAAAGATAAAGGGTGTAAAGAAAGAAGCCCTCCTTACAACTTAGGCAGAAACCGGGTCAATTCATATGCTATTGAGATCATTTTAATGATTCTTGATATTGAAGATAGACATCATGGACCCAGTGATGCAAGGCACAACCCATCCCAGCTAACTCAGATATCTCTTAAAAGATATTTGTTTTAATCACACGGAGACAACACATTATCTATTGATTTATTCACTCCGAATAAATTGGTATTGAAAAGGTGGCACTCCTCTCCAGCCTCCGATCACTAAAAATCCAAAATGCACGATCGAGTCTAGAGCCATTTGAGATCATCAAATATCTCATTAGGACACACTTTCATTATTCCTTGCTTGTTCACACAATGTGAAAAGTAAGAAAGATATTAAGAGTCCTACGCAAAATCTTCATGATCTTGCCTGAACATCCGAGTAATACGAAAGTATTTACAATGAAGATGGAAATCCTTCTTGAGCGAATATCAAAAAGCTCATGGTAGGTGACTTGTGCGATTCTTTTTGAATCAAACTTGTGATAACTGGAAAGCAACAGTGGTTTAATTCTTAAATGAATTTAAACACGTTCCAGGCCTCTACGCAATATCTTAGTGATCTTGCCAGAACATTTAGAGTAATACTATTAAGTATTTACAGTGACGAATGGAAATCCTTCTAGTGTTAACATCAAACAGCACTTGGTAGGTAACTTGCAAGATTCTATACGAATCAAGCTCGTGACAACTGGAAAGCAACGATGGTGCGGTTCTTAATTGAACTTCACTTGTTCCAGGAACATGAATTGACAGCTTCAAATCATGCGGATAATATTATCCAAATGATTCACTCTTTACGTTCGCAGTCAGCTTTGGACGGTCGAGTAAAGAGAACGGGTTTACCCGCGAAATCTTGTCAAGGAGGTTCTTTATTGAAACTACCTGCCACAAGTACGATATTTAATATCGTCCAACGGTCTTCACCGACCGGAGGTAAAATGCTACCGAATTAGAATGAAATGTTCAAGGCCATTTCATCCGTGTATATTGTTTGTTGCTAACTGTCTTATGCAGCGTAACAAGAAGGTGGCATTGCGGTGTACAATCCAGAAGAAGTCGTCACCACATGCTTATACTACATACACTTATTACTTCAACAAATTCAAGAAAGTCTGAAGGTCAAGTCTTCCGCTGTATCAATCTCTGAAGCTTTCAAGAATTTAAAGGTATAAGTATGTGGAACATGAAGTCACGAAGAGGCAAATTTCACAAGTGATGAATGCACAAGGTCAAGGCAAGGAAACATGCTCAAGACTAAAGTCAAAGATCATATCAAGCATATTCACAAGAACAAGATCGAAGACTCAAGCATAGATGCTAGGTTTAAGATTTTGTAAAATGGTGTGACCTCCCTTAGGGGGAGATTGTTGGAAATATGTTTTCCCAAAGGAAGTCTCGGTCACATCATTATTAGCATAGATCACGAGCCATAAAATATTTATAACTTTGTAACTTGGAGCGACCTCCCTTAGGGGGAGATTGTCGGAAATACGTTTTACGTATTTATGAAGGATCGGTCGCTCCAACGATAATTATGTAATTGGCTCGTGGTCCACTTAGTAATGTATAGTCCATATAGCCCACATGTAGGGTGGGCTATATATATACCCCTCCTAGCATGTTAGGAGGGGTTGGTGGTTCTTTCACTTTACAACATTTTTAATCTAATCACTTTCTCTCTCTACTTTTCTTTTCTCTCCTTTCTCTCTCTACATCTCATCTCCTTCTTCCTCCTTCCACCATCTAATCCTTAGATCCAATCCATCATTTATCAAATCCTTAGAAATTGTAGACCTTCACTTTCTTTGATGATGACGATGGCGATTTTGCCGAGATTGATCACGTACTTCGAAATCCACATGCCATTTTTGTGGATTCTCCTAAAAAGACCTCCTCTCATGTGAAGTACGATGATTACGAGTTTGATCCCAAGATTGAGGAAATCATTGAACGAGAGCTAGCTCTTTTGCCTCCACTTCCACCTACGAGTGAGGTCGATCTTTCCAAAATCGAGGATGAACTTAATGAGTTGGAACGTCTTATTTTAGATGACGAACCAACTCATGTGACCACTAAAAATCCAATTCTCGAGGAGTTACCTAATCGACACTCCTCAAATGAGAATTACGTTTACCACATTCGTGAGGATTTAACTTATCAACAATCCCCACAAATGGATGATGGTTTCGTGCTTGATCGTGATGTTTTCGAGAGTGTTTCTAAGATACTCAAAGAGGGGAATGACAAAACCTTGGTTTGAAAAGCCTATCTTTGATGAAGAAATCGATGAGATCGATGTTCATGAGGATGACGAGTATGTTGACCCCGAGGGGGCGGTGTTCTTTATTTATAAAGGTTTTGAGAACTTATATAATCCGCCACCCCCTCCCACCAAAGACTTAAATGTGAGGATTTTTAGCGCGACTAATTTTGAATTTGACACGCCAAATATTTTCGACCTTATCAAATCATGTTTTCATAAAGAGCTTAAAAACGATGAAAAAGGGAAAGATTTAAAAAATGTTTTAAAAGATTTTTCTACAAGTTTAACTCCGTCATCACTACGTTTTATGAGTGCTACCACCTCGTCTACTCCTTTTGACGATGGTTGGTGTGGATCTAGTGTGGGGGAAGCCCCTTATGTTCCCTCACATTTCTCCACCGAGGACGAGATTTACGATCCCAGAATTGCTTGTAAAGGGAAATCTCGGTCTTCCACCGATGCAATAAATGGAAATTATATTTGTTTGCTTGGTGTGAGTCTACCTCGAGTAGCTCATAAGTTTGACTTACCCAATGCCCCACCTTTTTACTTCTCATCTCTTTTCTTCTACCCCTTTGGGGTTTATGCAATGGTTGAAGTAGCGTTGTTTCGTCTTTCATCTGAAAACGAGGACGCTATCTTTGACCCCGGTATACGTATATCGGGTTTTTAAAGTACTTCATGTACTTTGGGCATTGTTTATCATGTAAGCCCCATCAAAAATGACCAAACCATGATTATCCCTAAATGATCACATTTATGGGGATTCGAGTCGAGCTTTTGACTCGGTTGTCAAAAATAAGGTGCCTCGTGGGGGATTCTCATGCTTATCCTTGTAAATATTATTGCTTTCTATTTAGTGTAACGAGGGGACTTGTGCTCTTCCAACCTTTGTTCCGTGGTTGTTTGTGATTGTGATTTATTAGGTTCATCGTCATCATTGAAGCCTCTCGTGTTCGTTTTACGGATCACTCGAGCTTCGATCGTTTCCTTTGTAGATTCCGATATCCGATGATATCCTTTTATGTTCTAACGTTTATCTTATTAGTATAATTCATAAACGGCTTTTAGGTTATTCGTTTTACCCTTTCCATGCTCAAGATTAAGCATTCGACTTCGTCTCTAGTATGGGGTGTTTACACCCCTAGACTAGAAACATTGAGGACAATATTTAGTTTTAGTATGGGGGTGAGTAGATACTTCACCTTGCTTACATCACCACGCAATCCAAAATTTCATCGTTTTGTTATCGTTTTATGCAAAATAAGGCTAAAAATGGCCAAATTTTAAATTTTTTCTTATTTTTCATAAGTGTTTAAGACACGAATGTAGGTTTTCCGATGGTGAGAATAAGAGTAATTTTTGACTCGACCGTGCATGTTGAGCACTTAGCTTCGGTTCCTTAACTTTTTAGGCTAAGTCTCTTAAATGAGGACGAGAAATGATAGAGTTATTTATAAGTCTCGTAATCGTCACGATCTCATGTGTAGTAATTATTAGCTTATTCTCCCCATACTTTTGATAATAAATTGTTAATAAATATTGATTTAGCGGTTTAGTCACTATTGTTGGTTTCTAATTTGTTTTAGTAGCTTCCACGTAATTAAATTGGGAAAACATTAAGGTATCGCCAGCATCACGGTTTTGAGGTATTGGCACCCGAATAATCGAAAGCTTCACCTAATAATAAGATTTCAAGTGCTCACCTAAATTAAGCAAAAATTTGAAGCTCACAATGCCGAAAAATCTATGCCCAAATTGAAAGTGAATCAAGCCTTAATCTTTGAAGCTTTAAAGATCCAAAATTCGCTTTAGCGTGAGGATATACGTATTTGGCTAATAAAACCACCGATGAGGCGGATAATAAAAGGCAAGGCAAGACCGAAGTCATAATAAAAGCTCCATGGCGGAGTTGAATAAAAGATGGAGGTAAACCTATGATAGTAAGGCCCTTCCGTTAGGGGCGTATAAAAGTCTTGGTAATAAGTCTCATGTTCAAAACCGTTATAAAACCGTGTTTATCGATCCTTCTTGTTGACTTAAATTTTTTGACATCGTTGTCTATTAGGGTGAATTATTAATTCGATGATTTTGGTTACACCGTTAAAACTCTATTTTTAGACTTAATCTTTATTCACGCATAAGTCAATCATGTATCCTCGTAATCATTAAGACAAAATAAAATATAAGAGATACCAAGTAGGAATAAGGGAGTTAAGGTTCGTAATTAACACTCATGAGATATGATCGTGTTGCTAACTTATAATAACAATGATCTCGTTACACGCTTAGCATGGAATTGGGTGAAAATCGAGGACGACAAAATTATTTCTAAAGAAGCATTCACGTGTTCTTGTTCTATGATCCCAAAAGTCACTTTATCGTGATGAAAACAATACATTATGTCTAAAACACGTGTAGTGGTTTATTTAAGTTTATGTCTTCAATAAAAGTCATCATAAAATGAATTTTGGAAGTGCTATGATACTTAATTCTAGCATTGCGTGGGGGCACGGATATGGTTTAGTATAGGGGAGTGATGAGACTGTATTTATACATAGTCTCATCGTCTAAATCGGGCTTAAAACGCTTAAAATATCATCAAAATACCCAAAATATATGCTTGTGTTTGTTCATTGTGTATTTTAGGTACGGATATCGTGAAATCACCAAAATATCAAGAGAATCAAGCAAAAATGAACACGGGAAACGAAGCCGCACAAAGAACCGGACCCGAATCATGAATTTCATTGAAGTCCTTGAAGTTTTGAATATTGGCAAGATTGGTCCCTCATCTTTTATAGACTTGTCATTTTAAACCCTTGTAAAACTCAAAAATTACGTAAGGGTCCCTAAAATAACAAGAATGTGCAAGTTTGGTCCTTGAAGAATGCATAAAGTGCATTAAAAGCCCTTGGAATAGTTTTGATAAACATATTGTGGCCAAAATAGAAGAAATGAAACTTGGATTACAAAGGAATTACACTTTCAAGCTGTTTATTCATCAAGTGACAAGAGAATGGGATTATAGGGGGCAACTGGGGCAGACAACAAAACTCACTCCAGCCTACCACCTTCTGCCACGTCACCTTGACTGGTCAACCACCCAATCACAACCCCCTCTTCATCCACGTCACTTCTCCACTTGATATTAGTTAACTGATTTCTTTAAATCAGTTTAATTAAAAAATTAAGTGAGGGAAACAAAGTTTAAAACCCCCAAACGAATTAAAACTCACTATTAACCCTCCTTCATCTCATAAACCCTAGAAAAAACCCAGTTTTAATTAACCTAATTATTAACCCAAACCTTAATAAAGTTGGGGGTTTTCATCCCAACCCCACTCCCAACACACCCTTACACCCAGAAAACGACCACTCACTCTTTTGTCCCCTCCCCTACTACACCCTTCACGTGGTACTATTCACATCAACGCTCCAAAGTTATACCTTTGTCCCAAAGTATTATTTGATGGCCAAGATTGCTTTTCAACAGCTCAGCAACACAAGGACAGTCACAAGATGCCATATTGACCAAATTTCAGTCAAGATTCCAAGGGCATATATGGACTTTCACAGAATTAAGGTTTAGGGTTTTGCAAGCATTGTAATATTTTATTCAATTTTCTAGAATTTTATGTTTGTTAGTATAAAATGAGGTGTCATGTGCCTTATTTTACTTGTTCCAGTTTTTTTTGTACACTTTTTAAAAAGTAATGAAAATGAAATTTCAATTTGTGCAAATCACTGTGTTCTATAGTTTATCAGTTCTTTTAGTTTAAATCTCTTTTATTCTTTTGCAAAAAATAGATTAAGTTTATAGGGGTGTTACCATTTCACAAGTTGTTCTTTCAGAAAATTAGTTTCAAGAAGTTTTTTTTAAAAGGTTTTCATCACAATTAAGTCCAAGGGTAAATGGAAGTGAAAGTGGAAGTTTTCCCTTGAGATAAAATTATTCACCTTAGTTTTATTCAAAAGAGTTGAAGGATTGTTTGTCAAAAGTTTCAGTCATTCAAAGCATTTTCCAAAAATCTGTTTTTTTACTTACCATTTTACTGTAGCAAAAGCCACAAGCTTGCAGCTTGTGGCCTTTTGTCTACTTGCAGTTTGTTCCTTGTTTGTGTTGTGCAGGACTCAAGCAAGAAAGAAGATCCATTCATTTTTCTGTTTGAAGACATTTTTGGGCTTAGGGTCCTACTTGGATTCCTCCAACAAGCCATTCTCTACATGTTCCTAAGCTCACAAAAGCTCAAAACAACTCCAATTGGAAGGCATCAGCTTGGGTAAACGGCTTGAACCCCATTTGGCATATTTTTTTGAAGTTCTATGTGAACTTATGTGATTGTGTGAAAAATATGTGTTTATGTTAATTTATCTGTTGGTTTATGCTTGTTTAGTAATATTATGCAAGTTCACTTAGATTGTATTCAGTTTGGGTAGATTTTGAAAGCATTTGGTTTGATAATCTTGTTTCTGAAAATATTAAGGGGTGTTTGGTTTGTGGATTTAGCTGATATAGGTGACATAATATTGGTTAAAAGCATGTTAAACACACTCAACTAGTTAGAGGTAGGTTGTATTGTTAATTTGGTTCAAGTTTGGTAGGAAAATTTACATTTTGTATGCTCTAATTTCTGTAAAACTGTCATAGAAATCAGCAGCCTAAAATCAGTCTTGGTTTTAGTGTAAATGTCATTGAAATATTGCATGTTGGTAGAGGTTTGTATCATTTAAGGTTGCATACTAGTTAAGAGTAATTTGGTGTGAATTTGTGTGAGTTGTGGCCTGCTAAATCTCATCCTATAGCCATTTGAACCAGCACACTGTTCACAGTCCTTTACATAGCCTTATCAGTAACATTTGTGGCCATTTTGTGTGAAAATTTTGTGAGTAACTTGTGAGTTTTATATTTTTTCTGACTCCCCACAACCCAACTGGTTGTGGGGGTGCCAATCATTGCCCAAAATACAAAGTAAATCTCAAGTTACAAGCTAATCTTTGCCCAGACCCACGTATTTGTGAAAACAGTGGGAACCAAGTTCCCACTGATAGTGCAATAGTTGGTACTGTTTTGCTATAAGACAAAAAGTAACAAAGTGTCGCTTTCAGTTATTTCCTTTTTTTGTCTTTAGTGGTAGATTTTTAGAGTTATTACTTGATTTTAACTTTATTATTTTTCTTATTTAATTTCTGCTTTTTCCATTTAGTTTATTTTTATTTTACTGTTCATCTTTTATTATTTAGATTAAATTGCATTTTAAATCAATTTTTAATTTACTATTTTTGTCTTTTAGTGACAAAATTTGGTATTTTTCAGTTTTAAAAATTTTCCTAGATTAAGAAAACTATTTTAAGATTTTTAGTTTAAAAATAATTTACTGTTCACTTTTTAATTATTTTTAGAATTAATTTAAGTTTAATTAGGGTTTTATTATAAACTGTTTTGTCTTTTAGTGAGAAAATTTACTTTTTTCAAACTTTTTCATTTTTCTACTGTTCATTAGTATAATTTAGGATTTTTAAAATTGTCAAATTATTTTTAGCATTATTTTATTATTTTTAATCATTATTTTAGTTTAAAAATAGTTTTTAGTGTTTTAAAAATAGAAAAATAGTTTTGAAAATTTAGGAAAAATACTTTTTAGTCTTTAAATAATATAAGTGAGTTATTTGTCCAATAAAATTATATTTTGGGCTTTTTCTTAATTATATTCAATTTTAGGGCTTTAATTAGCATTTAAAACTGAATATTTAATTAATAGAAGGTTTAAAAATATATTTGTTGGATTTTTATTCTTATTTATATTATTTTAGACTTAGTTTTAACTTTTAATTAATTTTTAGCTTTAATTTTAAATTTTGTCACGTTTTACGTATTTACGTTCGCGTTTTACGTCATTACGTCGTAGTTTAATCGTAGTCGTAGCTCGTCTTTAATTTTTCTATCTTAACCCAAAAACGTCACTAATCCAAAATTTGATTTTATATAATTGGCACACTTAATCCATACACCTCCTTCGAGAACGAACCCGTATTTATTCGACTTGTCGTTTTTCCTAAATCGTCGAGTTTAATACTTGCCGCATTTATATGTTGTTTTCCTAAACACGTATTTCTACCACAATCATTTTGGCACCGCTGCCGGGGAGGTGTTTTTGAGTTGCCATTATTACTATCATGTTTGTGTGAGTAGTGCGTTTTTGCTTTTCATTTTTGGAAAGCGTATATAACGTACATACTCATTTTTGTTATTTTTCCTTAATATATTATAGTATCCAAATAAATCGTGTTTAATTTTCCTAAATTAAACACAAACCAATCTTTTTACTATATTGTAGATATCCCATTATCGTTTTTGTTTTTCTTGTGAATATATTACTATATTGTACTTACGTAGAACAATAAAAATACAAGTAATCCAAAAGCGTGAAAACGCAACCATGATTCGGGATTTCATCACTCGCTCATTGTATTCGAATCCAAGCAAAAGTTTAAAGGCAAAATAGATAAATACTTTCGTGAAGCTTAATTTCAATTAACACAAACTATAAGGTGGGTATAAGGCGGTTGTATTTCACGACCTAAGGGAAAAAGGCTCTTAAGTGCTTAGCGTCGCCTCATTTCCCCCGCTTGCTTGTGCGTGTTTTGAGAAAGAGGGCCAATCGAGGGTTTGCCGCCCAAGTATTATCTACGTATCATATATATTTGCTTGTTTTCAAGATTAAACCCTCTTGAACGTTTTGGTGTTCCACCAACGTTCTAAAGTCATCGAGAACGATCACTCCACGTGATCCTTTTCATTCTTTGAGGCTCCTTTAATCGAGAAATCGATTCGAGGAGAGATTTGTAGATTTGAGTCTACATAATACACAAAAAATCCAAAAAAATTAAAAAACAATCAAAAACCAAAAAAATTGAAAAATCGAAAAACCGCAAAAAGAATCTTCTTTGATACCTCCCATTCTACGCTTAGTGCATGCGCACTCGATCGAAAGATTATTCTAATTCTAGCAACGCTTCGAATCGATGCAATCGTAACCGAAGGAATCGACGACGTAGACGAGATTTAGAAACCGACGTTCCTAATATCGTTGTTGAAGAAACCTTAGACGAGATGGCCGACAATCGTTCGATGATAGAATTGCTCCAAGCGCCCACTGAGGGTTATGGAGACGCGATCATAATTCCCGCTATCGATGCGGAGAATTATGAGATTAAGAGCGGAATGCTTTCGTTAATCCAAGCTACGAAGTTTCGAGGTCGTGAAGCCGATAATCCTCACGACCATATTCAGAATTTTGATCGTCTTTTGGCCACGAGCAAGTTTAAGAACGTCGACACCGGTGTCGTCAAGCTTATGCTTTTTCCGTACTGGCTCGATGGTGCCGCCAAGGATTGGTACGAGAAAGAGCCACCTAATTCGATAACTACGTGGAAGGATCTCGTCTCCAAGTTCGTTAATTATTTTTTCCCACCGTCTTAGACGACGTTTTTCAAAAATGAAATTACGAAATTTGAGCAAAAACCGAATGAATCTTTTAGAGACGCGTAGGATCGTTTTAAGGAATTGCTTAGGCAATGTCCTCACCATGGTTTTTCCGAGTTGCACCAAATCGATACTTTTTACAATGGTCTTAATTTTCAAGAACAAGATTCGTTGAATTCCGCCGCCGGTGGCAACTTTTTGTGTAAAACTCTGAAAGATGCATTGAGAATTATCGAAAATCGATCCAAGGTTTACCAACTCCGCAATGCACCGAGTGTTGCCAATGTCGCCAATGTTAGTAATTCTAATCGCGACATTGAGAGAGTTGATGCGAAAGTCGACAAGTTGACGAATGTTTTAACGTCTTTTCTCGTCGAAATGCAAAAGAAAGACGCTCCCGCTACGGTGAAAGCGGTTGAGACATCGTGTACGTTTTGTGGTGGACCTCATAATTATTACGAGTGTGCGGATACAAATGGCCAAACGTCGAATGTGAGTGCGTTACATGGAAACAACAATTTTCAAAATCAAAATAACGCGGGTCCATCACAACAAGGCAATTATAACCAAGGAAACAATTTTTCGAATCAAAACCGTAACAATTTCCAAGGAAATAATCAACAAGGAAATTTTTCGAATCAAAATCAAGGTTATAATCAAGGTCGGAATTTGAATTGGCAAAATCGAGACAATAATCAAAACTCGAGTTTTCAAAACAACAACAATCAAGGAAACAGTTTTTCAAGTGGAAATCAAAACCATTTTCAAAGAAGTAATCAAAACCAAGGGAACTTAAATTTTAATCAAAATAGTTCGTCAAACGATTTTCAAAACTACATAAAAACGAATGAGGCTAATATGAGACGATTAGAGGGAGAAATTGGTACTTTGAAAAACGACTTTTCAAATACTTTGAAATTGCAAAACACGAAGATTGAGGAAGGACAAATTGACATTAAAAAGATGTTTTCGGCTATTATGAACAAAGCCTCGGGTGCTTCGTCGAGTTCGTTACCTAGTGACACCGTTGCAAATCCGAAGGAACAATGTAAAGCCTCCTCGTCTCGTGAGAAAGGTCGTGTGATTACCCCTAACCTTGAAGGATTTCGAGTTGTTCCTTCTTCTCAACCCTCGACTTCTAAGACGTCTTATTGTTCTAAAGTCGATGGGGTGAACGTGGAGACCAAGGAAAAGAGTGCACACCCTCGTGTACCTCAAATTCCATCCACGGTTCAAAAAGAGAGTTTTATCGACCTTACCAAAGTAACCCTTGAAGAAACTTATGCTTGGATCCTTCTTAAAAAACCAAAAAGGCATGTGCCGAGAAAGGAAGAGGATCCGCTCCAATTTCTATTACCTTGTGATTTTTCCGAGATTGAGGGATGTTTAGCCTTTGCCGATTTAGGAGCTAGCATCAATCTCATGCCTCATTCTCTTTGGAAATTGATGAGATTGCCTAGACTTACCCCCACGAACATGACTATCGAGCTAGCAAATTGTACGCCATTAATACCAATTGGAATAGCCGAGGATGTCTATGTCAAAGTTGGAAAGTTTGTTTTTCCCGCGGATTTCGTTATATCCGATTACGAGTGTGACCCTAAATGTCCCATTATTTTAGGCCGACCATTTTTATCGACGGCTCGAACCGTAATCGACGTTCACGAGGGGAGACTTACTATGAGATATGGGGATGACAAAATGGACTGTTTCACGAGTAAATCCCAAGTGTCTTGTGATAATGAAAAACCGAGGTTTCAAAACCTAATGTTTCTAAACCTAATGATTTCAAAATGTTCACTTTAGCGGAAAGAATGAGGCTTTATGCATGTTTTGAAAAAATTAAGAAGAACGGTTTTAAAGATGAGGATTTTAATGATAAAGAATACGTGTACCTAATTCAAAAGGGTATGTGTAAATTTATGAATGAAAATTCACTTTGGGATGAATTCGATGAAACAAGTGAAACACCAATTCCGAAGGGCGACGTTAGTGCCATCACGACAATGACCAAAATGGGCTCGTCTTCACCACCTTCGAAGGACCACATCTTTGAGGCTTCAACTTCTAACTCCATCGAAGTGCCTCCTTTGCCTAGCCCAACACCCGTTGAAGTTAAAGGTTTCATCGACATCGATCCTGTCGTTTTAGAAAATTCACCTAAGCATAGTCATTCGACTTGTAAGACCATGGTTGTGAGTGCTCACACCGACTCTTTCTTTGACGATGACGATGGCAATTTTGCCGAGATTGATCACGTACTTCGAAATCCACATGCCATTTTGAGGATTCTCCTAAAAATACCTCCTCTCATGTGAAGTACGATGATTACGAGTTTGATCCCGAGATTGAGGAAATCATTAAACGAGAGCTAGCTCTTTTGCCTCCACTTCCACCTACGAGTGAGGTCGATCTTTCCAAAATCGAGGATGAACTTAATGAGTTGGAACATCTTATTTTCGATGACGAACCAACTCATGTGACCACTAAAAATCCAATTCTCGAGGAGTTACCTAATCAACACTCCTTAAATGAGAATTACGTTTACCACATTCGTGAGGATTTAACTAATCAACAATCCCCACAAATGGATGATGGTTTCGTGCTTGATCGTGATCTTTTAGAGAGAGTTTCTAAGATACTCAGAGAGGGGAATGACAAACCTTGGTTTGACAAGTCTATCTTTGATGAAGAAATCGATGAGATCGACGTTCATGAGGATGAGAAGTATGTTGACCCCGAGGGGGCGGTGTTCTTTATTGATAAACGTTTTGAGAACTTATATAATCCGCCACCCCCTCCCACCAAAGACTTAAATGTGAGGATTTTTAGCGCGACTAGTTTTGAATTTGACACGCCAAATATTTTCGACATTATCAGATCGGGTTTTCATAAAGAGCTTAAAAACAATGAAAAAGGAAAAGATTTTAAAAATGTTTTAAAAGATTTTTCTACAAGTTTAACTCCGTCATCACTGCGTTTTATGAGTGCTACCACCTCGTCTACTCCTTTTGACGACGGTTGGTGTGGATCTAGTGTGGGGGAAGCCCCTTATGTTACCTCACATTTCTCCACCGAGGACGAGATTTACGATCCCAGAATTACTTGTAAAGGGAAATCTCGGTCTTCCACCGATGCAATAAATGGAAATTATATGTGTTTGCTTGGTATGAGTCTACCTCGAGTAGCTCATAAGTTTGACTTACCCAATGCCCCACCTTTCTACTTCTCATCTCTTTTCTTCTACCCCTTTGGGGTTTATGCAATGGTTGAAGTAGCGTTGTTTCGTCTTTCTTCTGAAAACGAGGACGCTATCTTTAACCCCGGTATACGTATATCGGGTTTTTAAAGTACTCCATGTACTTTTGGGCATTGTTTATCATGTAAGCCCCATAAAAAATGACCAAACCATGATTATCCGTAAATGATCACATTTATGGGGATTCGAGTCGAGCTTTTGACTCGGTTATAAAAAATAATGTGACAATCCGTCAATCTATGGTTGACATTTTATTTTCAAGTGTTATTTAAAAACATTATTTTAATGTTATATTATGAACTCACATATTTTTGGAAGAAATTTGGGTTTACGTCTCGAAGTAGCATCGACTACGTCTAAACCGGAGGATTCTACATTACGTGCTTACTTTTACATACACCGTTTTTGGTGACAGTCCGACACTTCAGGAAATAAATTTATCCGTGAATATTATTTTGGAGTTTTAAATTTGTGTTGGTTCGTAAACTCACAAATTTACGAGAAGAAATTAGAGTTTACGTGAATAATTTAACGTCTTTTACGACTAAACCGGAAACCTTAGGATTACGTATTTACATTTTCGAACTCCGTTTTTGATGAGACAATTTTTATTAGATTCGTTTTGTGCCGTTGATTCATAATTTATAAAAACATTTTTCGAAAAACGACCCGAGGGCACGCAAATCGAGGAAACTAGAATCGAGGAGTACCCCTAAAATTAGTGGAGATGAGACAAGTTGGACACTTGTCCCATCCCCAACATGGGTGGCCAAAGGCTTAAAAATACACCATTTGGTGTCAACTTTTAACTATGACTTAGGACACTTGTCCATGAAGTATTACCAATACCACTTATACCTCAAAACTACAACCAAAAACCATTTCTCACATAAGCTAACATGCAAACCACTCATACTCCCTCCTTTCTCTCTAAATGTCGTCCTATCCCCACCATGAATCACCCCATTCATCAAAAATTTAACCATGAACTCAAGCTATAATCAACATATGTTGAAGCCTAGTTGAAAAGAAGAAGATTGGAGGTGATCTTAACATCCAAAAAGGAGTTTCCATGGAGTTTATGGGCTGATTTTCAAGAATATAATCATCCATTTGAAGGACCAAGAAGTTCATTTGCCATGTTGAAGGTTTGGTAACAAGGAACCAAGCCTTGTTCATCAAAAACTCATCTTTTCATCACTATGATGGTATAAGGATCATTCTTCCCATACTCTTGTTATTTTGATTATGTAATCATGTATTTTCTTTGATATTGTATATGTATATGATGAATATATGATGATAAAAGTATTGTGTGGGGATTTGGTGTTGATAAATATGGTTAAAAAGATGGAAAACCATAAGTAACAAGGTTAAAATCTTGCTAAATATGATGGTTGTATAAAAACAGTAACTAACCACATGTTAAACTGATAAAATGGAAACATGGAATCAATATACAGTAAGTATTAGGTCTTTTACACATGTGAGAGTTGGACATACCATGGAATCATAAAAATGAGTGAGATATGATCAAAACAAGTTTAGAGTGCAAATCTGCGTATACTGTTTTGGACGAATTTATTAAAATATTTAGGGGTTGATTCATCCGTAGCTATAAAGGAATAAAATGAAGCACATATCATTTAGTTTCTGTGATAAAAATTTTGGGTCCTATCTCCATGTAGAACTCTAGATATGATCATTTTAGTAAACTAGATTTTTAGGACTGATTTTGTATAAATAATATATAATATAAAGCACTCAAAAATTTATATAAAATATATATGAATACAAATTCCACTAGTTGATAATGATTATTATAAAAGAGTTATATAAATGTTGATATTAAAATGGATTACGTTATATAAAGTATAAATATAAATGTTTTTCCAAGTTATAAAACTATATACTAAGTTTTACGTCTTTTCGGCTAAAACTGAAAGATTAACGTTTTTGTCAAATAAAACTTAGGCGGTCGGACCCGTCTAATGTAAACTTTTATAAACTCACATACTGATATATAAACATATATAACAAGTAAAAAACCGATAAAACCCGAGCTTTACAACATATAGACATTAACGGGCCAAAGTAGCCTTATTGGACTATAAACCCGACTAGTTAGTAAAACACTTATAAAATTACTTATTGGGCTTAACCCATTTGGGCCCAACATGTAAAGTATAATACTGATATTAAAAGTATAATTGGGCTAATATAATATATTGGGCCTCAAAATGTAAACAAGTTGAACTAGTGTAACTAGTCCTGAAAATTTCCAACACATAACACTAAAATGAGTAAATGAGAATATATAAACCCACTTGATTATCATATATATAAAATCATCATATGTATACATAATTGTTATTTTTATAAAGTCATTGGACAAGAGTCTAAGACGAGTATTATTTGTCTAGGTTTCCGTGATTGAAGCACGTACCGTACATCCAAATCGCCGATAATCGCCTTCCCACATCAACGTGAGTTCATAGCCTCACACTCTTTTAAATGTTTTTATGAAATGTTTTATAAACCCGCGAGGGAGATAACATGTTAGTTTTGATAAAATAGGACACCATTTTTCCCGATTGTCTGTTTATTGATTTGGACCCGAATGATTGTATGACCCGATGAATGATTAAATAACCCGATAGATGAAATGAAATGGATTATTAAAGTTAGGTTATGTCACTAAAAGTACCATTAGCATGAGTTGTGAACTACCGGGATTTGGTAGACGCTTATGCATATAATAGTACTATTTGGGGACGATCACCCCAGTTCTCGCCTTGACGGTTGATCCCCGTCGTGCCACATTGATTGGTAAGCGAATTTATGTATGAGAAGATTTCTATAAGCGTGATTATTGTGACGACACGCTGTTTTAGATGGGCAAATGATTGTCGGGTTAGCTACCCGTTGTTTGTTGTAGTAAGGTAACAATGTCATGCGGCTTATAATAATCCGAATAACGAAATACTGCTATACGCACCGAATAACGATATATTGCCTGACTAGAAATACGGGGTCTTATTATTGATATTATGTTCGTGTTTTGGTTTTACATAACCATATTCATATAACGGTTTTTATTTAGCTTTATACAACCTTATAAAACGTATTGTATGATGTTTTTACGACATTGGTTCGTATAATGATTTTGAAGGCAAAAGCCTATATTATGATTTTTGATAAGGATTTGTATAAAATGACTTTGGCTATTTTATGGCCTATTACAAAGATTTGTATAAAATGATTTTCGGTAATAATTTTATATCGATGTTATATTGATGGATTTCATTTAACTCTATGAATTCACTCGGCGTTATCACTGACCTTTTCTTTTAACATGTTTTATCTCAGGTACTTGAAGGTAATTATCGGGAAGACAACAAAAATTCATGGCCCGCACTTAAATAATAATTTCCATTCAAATGTTTTGTAAAAACTGTATGAAATAATATGACTTGGGACCTATGTAAATTTGATATTTATGAATGAAAATGCTTTTATTATTAAACGACGCGATTTTTATGCGTTGTCTATGATGTGAGTAATGTGCTATCCCGTAACACCAACGAGTCTTCCGCTGTATTGAGTTGTATAAATTTGGGGGTGTTACAGTTTGGTACCAGAGCTCTCGTTATAGAGAACGAGAGATTTTTAAAACCAAGGTTTTGAATAAAACATTTCAAAATCTATTAACTATAAATATTTTTCTAAAAATGTCTAAAATTATTTTGACTATAACGGGTGTCGAAGAATTCCCGAGTTACCGACAAGGCCAGACTGAGAAGTGTTATTTTAATATATATATATATATATATATATATATATATATATATATATATATATATATATATATATATATATATATATATATATATATATATATATATATATATATATATATATATATATATATATATATATATATATATATATATATATATATATATATATATATATATATATATATATATATATATATATATATATATATATATATATATATATATATATATATATATATATATTTATATATATATATATATATATATATATAGATATATATATATATATATATATATATATATATATATATATATATATATAATATATATATATATATATATATATATAGATATATGTATATATATATATATATATATATATATATATATATATATATATATATATATATATATATATATATATATATATATATATATATATATATATATATATAACTTGGATTATATATATATGATGTAATTTGATTACATGATTGTTTGATGATTATCTTAATATTTATACGAGGTATTTATACGACGTAGATTGTCACAAGGAACCCTAAATCCCCTAGTAAATTAATCTAAGCTATTCCTGTAGGAAATCTAGCTATTCTAGATCTAAACCAAGTTGTGGATATTTATGATCCCAACAAAATGGTTGATATTCGTAGAAATGTTGATAGTAGTTGATTATGACATTAAAGAAGAATTGGCGAGATTAAATCTGATATCGATGTCATGACGATCTTTCCTTATAGAGTGGAGTTTGACAAAACGTTACCACCTGGAAAGTTGTCATCTGATTCGGTGTCACCCAATTCTTAAAAATTGAACTTGAAAGGGTGAATGTTGCACTTGAGGCTGGCATTGGAACCATTACCCAAAAGCCTCATGCCACTAGTACCTTTCCGAGAAGTCTAATTGAATGTGTGAGTCGTTTCATACTAGTGACTCATTTGATAACTATTGGTGAAGGAGCTATAGGATTGGAAATTAAGTGTTGATCATATCGAGCTTTTATTGCCCTTTTAAGGTTTATGAATAAGGTTGAAAGTACTGGAAAATAGGGTAGGATATCGCATTGAGTATAAGTTGGTTGAAACTTGAATAAAGTAAAATTTAACCCGTATGGAATATGAGATTGTTAAGAGGAAGTCATTAAGTTCTGTGATTGAATTATTTGGTTTTAAATGATTGTTGGTTCGTGTTAAGGGTTGTTCCTAGGCCATTGCCCAATGATGAGGATGCCTAGTGTCCAATAAATAAATTGAAGATATCTTCTTCTAAAATTGGGACCGATGGATCTTTCGAGACATGTGGAACACCTAATGACTCTTGTAGATTAGTATTCATTGTGGTATCTTTTAAAAATCCCTAACTTAACTGAGACATCAGTTGGTAGGATGAGTTCTTGGAATTGTATGACATAGTGACACATAATGTGTTACGGTACAATTTTGACTTGTTTGTGATTGATGAAAAGACTACCTTTGATTGCTAAATCCTACATGTATTGATGTTATCTATCTTTTATTGCTTCATCCTAATGCTCGCATTAGTGATGCAACCATTGAACAAGTACTCATCTCGAATTGAGTTACGTTGTGGATTATTCTCTTTGTATTCCTGAGTGCCATCGAGGCCATGAACCTCACGATTATTTGGCTAAAGCTCATTTCCTATCATATTGTAGTTAGTTCTTGGTGAACAAGCTTTTATCACTCTTTTGCAGATCACTCATTGTTTTTATAAGATAAAACAGTATCCCTTGAGAAAAATTTAATTTTCATCACTATAAGGATTATTCAAAGTAAGATTTATAAGTGATTGTTATCGAAATGAGGTTGTTTATAAAACACCTTGGAAAACTTAACTGTTTTCATTACAATGAAAATCTTTGTAAATTTATTTTTGATTCTTATTTAAGAATTAAGCATGAAAATGTTTTTATTATAAACATGATGATAAAATTTTGACGAACTGAGTATTGCATCGTTAATCTTGAAATTGTATATAGTTGCGCGCCTACATACAATTTGGAATGGACCATGCAAGGCTGATTAGTAGTCACCATGAAATTATTAATAAACACTAAATTTTCTTTGAAGATTGTGAAAGATAAAATTTTATGAGATCTGCATGAAGTGAAAAATAGGGACATATTGATAGGGACACCTACATATGTGCCCGTACCATTTATTCTTCTGAGTCGAATTTACTCATCTATGGAATTTGTCTTATTTGACAATTGATATTCCCTTCTTGTCCAATTCTCCCGTGGTGAGATTCTTAGGAAGAGTATCTGATTACCGAGTGTTGATACCCGACCGGATGTATCGACGTTCCTATCATTTCTTTTGATTTGATTTCATTTGAATGACCTGGGTAACGATATGAGGAGCTTTTGAATGCGTACTCAAATTATGAAAACATGGGATATATTCATATTCGTTAAATGTTTTCGTCTGTATCTGATTTGAAATTCTCTCGCGTAGATTATGCGTTGACCTCACTCTTTTAATGGTAGTTGTGTCTCAATATATCCTTGAATTTGTGAAAGATTATGAGTTATTATTAGTCTTTTGAGAAGTTCACATCTTATCAACGGTAATGAAACTGGAAAGTTAATAGCGCCAGTAGAATGGATTGATTGATTATGACATGACGACATTGTCTTAATTGATGGGAACTCGAGTAGAATTCCCCTAAATGATAAGATGTTGATTATCAAAAGTGATCTAAATAATTCTTGATGAATGACCATATCCTGCATTTAGACTTGAAATTATACCATGAATGATTGTGAATTAGTCATAGATACTATAATCTAAAAAAGAACCTAATATGAATTTATTAAAAGATGTTTCTATTATCTGAAACTTTAGGAGGTATATATTGGTGAATTACCTAGACTTTTGTCATTAAGGCAAGTTGAAATTGGTATTGATTATATTCCCGGTGCTGCACCTGTGGCTTGTGCACTGTACGTCAGCACCATCTAAATTGAAAGTGTTACCGTACAACTGAGAGAGTTGTCGGAGAAAAATTTTATTCTACCAAGCTCGTCATCATGAAGAGCTATGGTGTTATTATTTGTTATATTTGTTTAATTACCGTGAACTATGTAAATTGACGATTAAAATCTATATCCACTACCCAAGATGATAGATTGTTCGATCATTTACAAGGTTCTAGCGTATACTCAGGAAATTTGATCCACGGCATGGTTATCATCAACTTCGCGTCCGCGAAAAAGATTATCTATTCCAATCACTACATCCAGAACTTGTAATGAACATTATGAGTTTCATGTGATGTCGTTTGGATTGACTAATACACATGTAGCATTCATAAATTTGGTGAATCACGTGTGTAGGCTGTAAATTGATAAATTCATGCTTGTGATCATTAAGAACCATTTGTTTATTTATAAGAATAAGAATGAGTTAGTAATTACTTATAGATTGCCCTAATTGACCGAACAACAAAAACCTGTATCTTAAATAATTAACATGTGATTAAAGACTAAAGCCTTTACATTATTTGACCATGTGATTAATAAGATAATTGAATCTATAATGACTTTTCAAAGATTAGAGCCATTAAGGCTTTGGGTTTTACTAAAAAGAAAATGCAAATATGTTTGACAAATGTTTTATCAAAAGAATATTTAAGGAATCATTCCCTTATAACCAAAACATTTAACTAAACTCCTGTTTAGGGGTAAATGTTTTTGCATACCTTAAGACAACTTAAGAAGGATTGAGGAAACCATGACTTGAATTTTAAAACGACAATTTTTGCTTTTCAACTAAGAAAAATTTTGACCAAAGTATAACCAAAGATTTTTCGAACATTTACGAATCCTATTAATTATTTTCGATAAATCAACAAAAATCGTATTAATTAAATTCAAATTTATTTTGAACATTTTTCTATAATTGGTCGAACTAAGAAATTTAAAATTTTTACGTTTACATTTCATAAAATTAAATATTTATTATTTGATTACTTGTAATAATTATCGACGCTTTAAACGTCGGATTGAGCAAAACTAATAAAAATGATAGTTGAGACGAAACTAAAACTTAGAAAATACGAAGAAAGAATTTATGAGTAAATTGTGGACATGATAATTATTTCATCAGGAAAGGTGAATGCAGATACTGACACATTATGTAGAAAAGATAAAGAACCAATTAGGACATGTTCCTTAATAATGAAGGTGCAAAATAAATTGCCAAACAATATAAAAATAAACAATGTTTGTAAAAAGGATAATATAGATAATAAAAAGGGGTTCGCGGCTAATGTAAACCATCAAAATTGAGAAACCGATGGCGTTGAATGTATAACAGGCCACTTAAGGTTGCCTAAAAATGGAGATTGTGAGATATAGTTATGTTTGAATCTTGTAAGTATAAGTATTCTATTCATGTCATTTATGATTTAATGTATTTTTATCTGAAGAAGTTGGCAAATTATGAAGGCATACATCGCCTCATACATTAGTAAACGTCTAACTATTACAAAGGTCATCATCTGAATTTGATTCGATTTGGGTCATCTTCGATAGACTGACCAAATCTGCTAACATCATTCCTGTTAATGATAGATTCTTGATGAAGAAATTGACTCTTTTGTATTTAAAGGAGTTGTGTAAACATGGTGTGCCTGTATCGATCATCTCTATCAAGATCCTCGCTTCGCATCGAATTTCTAGAGATTTGCTCAGAAGTCATTGAGAACGAATCTTGATGAGAGTACTATGTACCACCCCAATCGAAGGGACGAGGTAAAGTAACGATACAAAATACTATAAGTGTTGTTTTATGTTTGAATGATTGACCTTTGGTAATGAACCGTATAATCTTTTTCCTTTGGAAAGATTATCATTGATAATTATCGTGTTAGTATCGAGATCGAATCTTGTTAGGATCTATATTAGAGCATCTGTAAGCAGGATTTGGGATGAAGACACCCGACATACACCCATTGTGAGTTGGACATGTCTTTTAGGTTTAAAGTTTCCTATGATGGCGAACCTAACCTTACAAAATACTCGACCCGCGAGACCTGAAATGATTGTTGAAATTAGGATCTGATTATTGACTGCCGGTAGTGGACAGGAGGTTATGTGAATATGAATGTAGATATTGAAGTGCCAGATGGGTAGCGAACTTATGCCAAAAAATTTCACCATAGAAAGATGAATTGAAGATCTGAAAGATCATGGGAATTAGGTCCTCGTTGTATGGGACCATTGAGAGTAAACGTTGGTTTGAAAGGCATATAAGCTGGATGTACCCTATGACTTCAAGGGCTGCGTATGTTTCGTAAATCGAACTTGATAAATATCTATCAACTAAAAATCTGATTATTTCTTAGTAAAGTTTAGGTCGGCGAAAAGTTGCATTCATCAAAAACCCGTGAACATCATGGATAGAGAAAGTAAGTCAACATTAAGCCTGATCTTATTCCCATAGTCATGTTTGATGAAACTCGCGTATTGTAAAGAATTACACTTGTGAGAAAAGACCTAATGTGGAGGAAATACCCACATGGCTTTAACTCTATAAGAAGCGAGTAGTAAGATAAATTGATCTTTGAGGACAAAGATCTTGTTTAGGGGTAAATACTGTGACAATCCGTCAATCTATGGTTGATATTTTATTTTCAAGTGTTATTTAAAAACATTATTTTAATGTTATATTATGAACTCACATATTTTTGGGAAGAAATTGGGTTTACGTCTCGAAGTAGCATCGACTACGTCTAAACCGGAGGATTCTACGTTACGTGCTTACGTTTACATACACCATTTTTTGTGACAGTCCGACACTTCAGGAAATAAATTTATCCGTGAATATTATTTTGGAGTTTTAAATTTGTGTTGGTTCGTAAACTCACAAATTTACGAGAAGAAATTAGAGTTTACGTGAATAATTTAACGTCTTTTACGACTAAACCGGAAACCTTAGGATTACATATTTACGTTTTCGAACTCCATTTTTGATGAGACAATTTTTATTAGATTCGTTTTGTGCCGTTGATTTATAATTTATAAAAACGTTTTTCGGAAAACGACCCGAGGGCACGCAAATCGAGGAAACTAGAATCGAGGAGTACCCGTAGATTAGTGGATATGAGAAAAGTTGGACACTTGTCCCATCCCCAACATGGGTGGCCAAAGGCTTAACAAATACACCATTTGGTGTCAACTTTTAACTATGACTTAGGACACTTGTCCATGAAGTATTACCAATACCACTTATACCTCAATACTACAACCAAAAACCATTTCTCACATAAGCTAACATGCAAACCACTCATACTCCCTCCTTTCTCTCTAAATGCCGTCCTATCCCCACCATGAATCACCCCATTCATCAAAAATTTAACCATGAACTCAAGCTATAATCAACATATGTTGAAGCCTAGTTGAAAAGAAGAAGATTGGAGGTGATCTTAACATCCAAAAAGAAGTTTCCATGGAGTTTATGGGCTGATTTTCAAGAAGATAATCATCCATTTGAAGGACCAAGAAGTTCATTTGCCATGTTGAAGGTTTGGTAACAAGGAACCAAGCCTTGTTCATCAAAAACTCATCTTTTCATCACTATGGTGGTATAAGGATCATTCTTCCCATCCTAATGTTATTTTTATTATGTAATCATGTATTTTCTTTGATATTGTATATGTATATGATGAATATATGATGATAAAAGTATTGTGTGGGGATTTGGTGTTGATAAATATGGTTAAAAAGATGGAAAACCATAAGTAACAAGGTTAAAATCTTGCTAAATATGATGGCTGTATAAAAGCAGTAACTAACCACATGTTAAACTGATAAAATGGAAAAGTGGAATCAATATACTGTAACTATTAGGTCTTTTACACATGTGAAAGTTGGCCATACAATGGAATCATAAAAATGAGTGAGATATGATCAAAACAAGTTTAGAGTGCAAATCTGCCTATACTGTTTTGGACGAATTTATTAAAATATTTAGAGGTTGATTCATCAGTAGCTAGGAATAAAATGAAGCACATATCATGTAGTTTCCGTGATAGAAATTTGGGGTCCTATCTCCATGTAGAACTCTAGATATGATCATTTTAGTAAACTAGATTTTTAGGACTGATTTTGTATAAATAATATATAATATAAGCACTCAAAAATTTATATAAAATATATATGAGCACAAATTACACTAGTTGATAATGATTATAATAAAAGAGTTATATAAATATTGATATTAAAATGGATTATTTTATATAAAAGTATAAATATAAATGTTTTTCCAAGTTATAAAACTATATACTAAGTTTTACGTCTTTTCGGCTAAAACCGAAAGATTAACGTTTTTGTCAAATAAAACTTAGGCGGTCGGACCCGTCTAATGTAAACTTTTATAAACTCACATATTGATGTATAAACATATATAACAAGTAAAAACCGACAAAACCCAAGCTTTACAACATATAGACATTAACAGGCCAAAGTAGCCTTATTGGACTATAAACCTTTAACACCCCCCAAATTTACACGCAGCGGAATACATCTTTGGGTGCTAAACAATGATACAATAACACATAATTTATAAAGAACGACTCGAAAAGAGACGTTTCAAATTTATCGTTCCTAAAACATTTGTTAGAGTAGCGTAGTCCCAAGACATCGTAACCAAAGTACAATCAAAACAAAAGATTTAAATTGTTTTGAACAAAAGGAACGACAAACATTCAAAGAGTTTATATTACAAAGTAGTGCACAACATTCATTCCCGTGGCTTCCAAGCTTCACACTTCTTGATTACCTGAAATACATGTGAGAAAATCATCAGCAAAAATGCCGAGTGAATCTATAGGTTTATATAATCATTTTGAACACAAGCAAGATTATAAGTTTGTGGCATACTTGAAGGCAACAAGCATCTAATAATTTGCATCAACAATAATAATTGTATTTAGCAGAAATTGCAATAAGCTCATGGAACCGATCCCTTAGACACTCCCATATCAGTCTAATAAGACGAGAGATTTATTAATTGTCGGTTACCTCCCGATTATTGGTACATTGCCGTATACCTGACTTCTCAATACAATATGCTCAAACAGTGTGGAGGTCGGGCCTAAGCTTCTATGAAAAGTCCACAAAAACTGAACCGGGGCGACTTCCTCCATAGATCTATTAATTGTACTAGCGGTTAACCCATAATAGGTTAATTAACGGTCCATAATTGAGGCTTTAACAAAGGCAATCACTTAATGAAATTTAAAGGCAACCACGGGTCCATTCATAGAGGGACAAGCATACCATAAAAATCTTGTGTTCTAAGTTTACAAAACATGTATTCCCCCTTGCGGGTTTTAAAATTATTTGAATGAGCTCAAACGAGGCTATAGACTCACCTTTAAGTTAACGG